>CALNXK010000078.1:505000-615000 GCA_942486035.1 Porites lobata | reverse complement strand
CGCTTAGCGTAGACTGGAAAAGCACTTATTTTCTTAAATTAACCTACTAAGAACGAGTTCTGGAGGCCCAATGATTTCTTAAGCCCCAGTCTAAGTTAGATGTCGTTTACATAACCGACCCGCTGAGTCTGCGGTGACAAGAGTCTAATCTGTTCACTTTCAGCCTTCGTAGCGTACCTTGGATTTATCAACGTCCTGGTGGCTCACAGTCATCCTGTGGTTCTTATGTTCTGCCAGCTGCTAATAAATAGGCACAATAATCGCTGTTTTGAGTCCGAAAATTCTCTAACGAATATCTGTTCTCTGGAATGCGAGTCTTCATATGAGTGTGGAAGTGCCGATGGTATGTGTACACTTTACCCGCTCCTAGTTAAGAATCAGTTAAAGTTTGATTACAAATAATTAAAAACTGGACACGGTGTATATTTTCTTTCCATTACATTAAAAAAAGAACTAGTCAGTGCCAGCTTGATGCAAGCTCTTGCCTGTTCCCGCTGCCTTTCTAAACTTTCCCAACCTGGAAAAAAATTGATGGCGGCGTTTCAGGATGGCGCCGCCTTAGAATAAGGATATATTTTTCACTTCGCATAAACCATCTTACTGTACTGGCTAAAACCATCAAGTTTGTACGCCATAGCTTTAAAATCTAACAATAACTCCTGAATTTTTGCTGAATCGAAATCAAATTTCTGTGAAGGTGCCGTGTAATGGCTAAATGGCCGTTGTGCTAAATGCTTGTTTACTCACATTTCATCTTAATGATATAATGACCATTCCTTGTTTTCAGAAAAATTTGGGATCCTTTCAGACAAAGGATCTTTCAAAACCTATGATGGTAAGTGCAAGCAGTATAATAATTATAGCGTATTTTCTAGTAAATACTAATTTCTGGTGCCCTTAAAGATACATGTGTGAGCTGTGACAGTAAATGATTGTTTTCAAACACTTTTCAACTTTTTTCGTATATTTACCGTTTAAAAACTATCCGGTAAAGGCAGATCGTTGATTGGAAAATGTTATTAGACAGAAATCAAAGCCACATGCCCTCATTAAACCGCCATAATTGATTCCTTTATAGCAACACTGAAACAACGAATATGACTTCGTGCACTTCTCCTCGATGACCTCGAATTTTCTCGACAATTCTTGCACAAAAATACAAACTGTGGCGTTTAAAACTTCCAAAATGGACCAAGTAGCTCTTCTGATATTATAGCTTTCTCGGGCCTCTCAGGGTCGATGGAAGAGAATTTCGTCACCAAAAGCCAACTTAAAAACACAGGCACGTTTTGCGTGCATGAGCTATTTTTAATGCTTCGGTGTAACCGTATCGACAATCTACTGTTTTAATGTTAAATTAAGACTATTTTTTGTGCGAAATTGGGTATTGCTGTACATTAATGAAAACGAGAACGGCTGCGCACAGCTGAAGCAATCTTCATACTATAGATTCACTTTTCTGTCTTTCCTTCGCGTGTCCCATTGTGTCATCCTGTGTCCCCTTGTGTCCCATGCATCCCCTTCTGTCCCCTGTGTCCCCTTGTTTCCACCTGTCTCCTTGTTTCCCCTGTGGGCATTGTGTCCCCTTTGTCCCCACGTGTCCCTTCGTGTCCCCTTGTGCCCCCTTTTCTCTGGTGTCCCTTGTGTTTCCTGTGTCGCCTGTCCCCTTGTGTCCCCTGTGTCCTCTTTCTCCCCTTGTGTCCCCTGTTTCCTCTTGAATCCCCTGTGTCTCCTTGTGTTCTTTTGTGTCCTCTTCTGTCCCCTGTGTTCCCTTGTGTCTACTTGTGTCCCCTGTTTCCCAAGCGTCTCCTTGCATCCCCTTTTGTCTCCTCTGTCCTCTTGTGTCCCCTGTGTCCCCCGTTTTCCCTTCAGTCCTCGTATGTCCACTTGCGTCCCCTTGCGTCCCCTTGCGTCCCCTGTGTCCCCTTGTGTCCTTTGTGTCTCTTGTGTCCCCTGTGTCCTCTTGTGTCCCCTTTGTCCCTGTGCCCCCGGTGTCCCTTGTGTCCCCTTGTGTTCCCTTGTGTCCCTTGTGTCCCCTTGTGTATCCTGTGTCCCCTTGTGTACCCTCTGTCCCCTTGTGTAACCTCTGTCCCTTGTGTCCCCTGTTTCCTTTTGTGTGCCCTGTGTCCCCTTGTGTTGTTTTGTGTCCCCTGTGTCTGCTGTGTTCTCTTGTGTCCCCTGTGTCCTCTTTGTTCCCTGTGTTCCTTGTATCCCCTTGTGTCCCCTTGTGTGCCCTGTGTCCCTTGTGTACCTCGTGTTTCCTGGTGTCCCGTGTCCCTTGGGTCCCCCTGTGTCGCCTGTGTCCCCTGTGTCCGCTTGTGTCCCCTGTGTTTCTTGTGTCCCCATTGTCCCCTTGTGTTCTGTTGTGTCCGCTTGTGTCCCCTGTGTCCCTTGTTTTCCCACGTGTCCCCTGTGTCCCCTTGTGCTACCTGTGTCCCCTGTGTCTCTTGCGTTCCCTTTTGCCTCCTGTGTCCGCTTGTGTTCCTTGTGTCCCCTGTGTTCCCTTATGTCCCTTTGTGTCCCCTGTGTTTTCTGTGTCCCCTTGTGTCCTCTGTTTCTTTTTGTGCTGTGTCCCCTTGTGTTCTTTTGTGTCCCATGCGTCTGCTGTGTTCCCTTTTGTTCCCTTGTGTCCCATGTGTCCCCTTTTGTTTCCTGTGCCCCTTGTGTCCTCTTGTATCCCCTTGTGTCCCCACGTGTCCTCTGTGTTCCCTGTGTCCCCTTGTGTTCCCTGTATCTTCTTGTGTCCCCCTGTGTCCTTTGTGTCCTTTTCTGTCCCTCTTTGACCTCTGTGTCCCCTTGTGACCCCTTGTGTACATTATGTCCCCTGTGTCCCGTCGTGTCCTCTTTTGTCCCCTGTGTCCCCTGTGGCCCCTTGTGTCCCCTTGTATTTCCTGTGTTTCCTCGTGTCCCCTTATGTCTCCTGTGTCCCCTCTGTCCCCTTGTGTCCGTTGTGTCTTCTTGTGTCCCTTGTGTTCCCTGTGTCCCCTTGTGTCCCCTGTGTCTCCTTGTATCCCCCTGTGTCCCTTTTGGCCTCTGTATCCCCTTGTGTTCCCTGTGTTTTCTCTTTTCCCCTTGTGTCTTCTATGTCCCCTTTGTCCCTTTGTGTCCCATGTGTTCCCTGTTCCTTGTGCCTCTTGTGTCCCCCATGTCTCCTTTCTCATTTAAAAATTATGAAATATTCCTCATATGCCTTCGCGGTTTTTTTCTTTTCGCACACTCAGGAGGTCAAAGGATGTGATTTTTCATGAAAAATAAAAAATCAAAACAAAACCTTCTGCTTGACTTGTTTAGAAAATAATTTCGTTAATTTTTAATAATCAACTAACAGCTCACTGATTTATCAATTTGGCGGACCAACTTGGAGGCCCGGGCACCCCAGCTGAAATGTTTGGGAACCCGAAGGGGTCCCCGAAAATTTGAATTGGGAGACCATCGTTTAGGCCTGGGTACCCCAGCTATTGATGAAAGTGGAAGTGCATTTATTGAGGATATTAGTAATGCCGGAATGCAAATTTTAGTGAACTACCCCATACTCTTAGCATATTTGGTGGTAATATTCACGTAAGTTTTGTTTTGAGGAGAAAAGGAATCCTTGTGTGTAAATCATCTTCTAGTGTATTTAATAGAACATCTCCGTCTCTCCTGCACACATTTGTTATTGATGCTCTTCTCAACTTTCCAATGCCATTCAACATAATTCTTACTTACACCTACACATCCCGCGTAAACGCGTTCAGGCGTCCTCTTGCTTTCGTAAGAAAGCTCGATCGATAGCAGCGCTCGTAATATTAAGAGTATATCCACTACCTGACATTAATTTAAATGTTGATTAAAAACATCATTCTATTCCAGGTCAAGTCTAATTTCTTTTCTTTCCCCTCACATTCAGCTCATTACACACGTAACCTGCGTAACTGGCGCCTGTCTGTCACCGCAGTGAACCGCTGGCAATCCCGCGTTTCTTTTTGCTTTCCCTCGATCATAGCATTCAGCTCATTATCCACTACCTGACATCAATTGAAAACATCTTCTATTCCAGGTCGTAACTGGCGCTCATCTGTCACCGGCGCCTGTCTGTCACCGCAGTGAACCGCTGGCACGTTGCCGTGACATTACTTCGCAACCCATCACTCATAAAATATCGCAAACAGCGATCTAAAGACAGTATAAACAGTGATGTTATCGCCTCTGTTTAAAGCCGAGTTCATGGAAAGTACAAGCTTCATTTCTTTCGCGTCGTTAGTGTCCTTGAAGGTTATTAGGTAGTTTAGGAAAAGTCGACTACAATGGCAAAGAAAACGC
Organism: Porites lobata; assembly: GCA_942486035.1. Classification (NCBI taxonomy): domain Eukaryota; kingdom Metazoa; phylum Cnidaria; class Anthozoa; order Scleractinia; family Poritidae; genus Porites; species Porites lobata. The sequence goes on along the minus strand of CALNXK010000078.1, from coordinate 610,698 downwards.
CAAATAGCAAAACGTTCAAAGATGATTTTCTGTCAAACATTGGGTGCTCTTCTCGGGAATTCAACTTCGGGAATTTCAAATTTTCCATTTTAAAGGAGTTTGATCTGACATTGATGAAGATTGGAAAACGTTCATTCATTTTCATAATAATACTTTAGTTGCTGTCGCCTTTTTCGTTAATAAAGCTCTCTTATGCCCCTAAAGTTACGATAATTAAACGGGCAACGAAAACGTGCAACTTGTTTTGCAACATTGCGGCAAAATTAAGCGACGTTGCGCCTTTTTACCACCCACATTCAAACCTGTCTGGCAACAAATCAGGTTGTTGCCAGTGCCGCATCCAGACCTTTAGATAAGGAGGGGAGCCGGTCATCCAGACCCTTAGATAAGGGGGCAGGTCTCCGGGCCCCTCCCCTGGATCCGCCACTGGCTGGAGGTTGGGAAAAGCTATGACAGAAGGTAGAGAGTAGTTCCAAGTAAGCTTGTTTTGCAGGAAGTGACGTAACTGCCGTGTATGGCGTGACTCCCGCGTAATTTTATCCAATCAGGAATCAGTATTCACGCTACTACAGGAACCTATACTATTTGTTGCAAGACAGGTTCAAACGTGGGAGGTAAAACGTACAACATCGCTTTTCAACACGTTTTTGTTGCCCGTTTTACCATCGCTCCCGGAAGATGACACAAAACGTGCCTTGCAACTGTTCCTAAAAAAGTATATATGGATGCAACCAGGTAGTCGCATTCAAAAGTATTCCTAAACAATCGCTGTCTAAATGAATAGAAGATGTGGACAAATAGATATACACATAGTGCCCAGAAACGTAATTTTCAACCGGACTACTGATTTAAAGTGGTTGCTGGTTGGGTACATCAAAAACCCACGCTAAAGTATTGCTCTCGAGATTTGGTATGGTCTCACCATAAAAAAAAATAGTTTAATTTTAAAAGTATCTGTAAAAAGTAAATTTTAAGTAAAAAGTTTATCTGCCTTAAATCAAAAATACAGTAGAAATTGACCAAAAACAATACATAGTACCTGCATATTGTTGAAAATTGATTACATGTGGGTCAGTGCAGTGGAACCTCGTTTTAACAGACCTCTATATAACAGGGCTGTCAACCCCCACGTCTTCAAATGTTGAGAATTGTTAGGGAACAAATGATTGATGACGTCAGATCGCCCGGACCTTGACGTCATTTGAGCAACAAATACTCATTGACTGTGATCGATGTATATGCCCCATAAAACAGTTCATATTAAGCCACATTATTGCTTAAATTACAATGGCATGCCAGAGTTTATGAGAAACGTGTTAACAGTAAAATAACTTCAAACCAAGCAAACAATTAAAATTTTTGGGTCGGAAAGTCGAGTCTACGAGAAATGGCAAACTGCGGTGATTCTCCTGGAGATTTTCGACTCTAATCTGGAGACCAGGAGATACGGCCCAAAATCTGAAGTCTCCCGGATCCGGGAGAGTTGACAGCACTGATATAACGAAGTCTTCGGCGCGGTATAACGAACGATTTTCTTCAACGCGGCTAAAATTACGATAAAACGTATAGCACAAAACGCAAACGTAAAGTATATCTTAATAAAACGAATAAATGCCAATTTGTGACCGAAAGATAACTAAAGATGAATGCGAAACAGATCAACGAGGATAAAATTTATGTGTACTGTTATTTAAGTATATAGTTTTGTTAACCTGTTCTTGTGTTTCTAAAACAATATAATAGCTTCGTATACCAATTTTTATAACAGAAATTGGTCAGATCCGGAAATGCTGGGCGCTGGAAATTAATCATTAACTATACCTCGCTATAAAGAGCATTTTGATTCTTCAGGGGCACCCAACGAGAATATAGTTCAAATCCACTTAAACATACATTAACATATTGTTAAACGTATTTTAGTATTTAAACGGTAGATATAGGCATATTTTTATCCCCTAAAAATTTTTCATCTGTTCGGATTTCCTAGCTGAAAGTCTAGTGATCCGAAAATTATAGGGATCAAAACTTACCTTTTCGAAAATTCCTGCCAGAAAAAAGGCTCCCGAAAATTCTAGGTGACCTTTTTAGGGTAAAAATCCGTTAAAAATAGGCAATTAGACCATTTTTTAGATGTTCGAAAATCCTAGGAGAGGCAGGCAAGCAAGAAATTTTACAACAAATGTTCCGAAAATTCTAGATCTCAAATCGTCTTCCGAACAGATATTTTCCGAAAATTGTCTGCTTCTTTTCCCAAAATTAAAATTCGTTAAATCGAGGTTTTCGATATAAGACGTATAACGAACAATTTTACCCAGTCCCTTGACTCTTCGCTCAATCGAGGTTCCACTGTAGCATGCACAGTGTAATAAGAAACGTTTTACTGAAAAGGATAATCCACGTTTCAAATAATGCCTTTTTAATTCTTAAAGTAATATATGAATGTTATAAATTTCTAACTTTAAGAGATGATTCGTAGTTTTCTAATGATTTTACTATTTTGTAATTGGAGTAAGCCTACATAATTATACTCCTTTTCTGAATTTCTGAATTTTCTGAGAGTGTTTCTCTCTCCACGGCTCTCATAACGCGAGAGAAGGACACTGACTCAATACAATTCCAGTTAGGATTTAGGTTAACATAAAAATAGCCTGCGTGGCAGGCGCTTAGAAAAGTAGTGGGCGAAAGAGAGAACGGGCGCGTGCGTTCCAAGCGCCTGCTACCCCGGCTAACATAAAAATAAACCCAAGAACTTGGTAGCAGTTTTATCAAGAGTGACTAGAGCTGGTTTTCTGGAATACATTTAGAATGTTCATGTAAAGGATACAACATTATTGTTATGGAATACTGATGACAAAATCTCGTCTGAGTCTAAGTAACACAAAAATCCTGTGTGAGGAACATTTAAAATTGTAAACTTTTCTTGGTTATTGTTTGCAAGTCTTACGATTGGTCGAAATCTTTTACCAAAAAAACACCCTTCAAATAAAATAAAATTTATTTCGATGAGTGCCCTTTTGTAGGTCAATGCAGTCTATGTGTGGGAAAACATCCCAAAACCCGGGGGGTACTCATGGGAATTCTTGGTGGGGGTGTGCCGCCCTGTTCTCCAAATCCTGACCCTATTTCAGACCATTAAGTGTTATTTTCCGCACCCGTTGTCAGACCAGACCTCTAAAAACCATACTTTTCAGACCTGGCCTTTAGGCAAAAATTATGTTATCATTTTTTAGATTGGAGCGTAAACAAACAAATTCTTCAAATCCATTTCGAGTTCGCATATTTCTCTTTCTTTCTTACTCATTTGTAATTGAAACGATAAATGCGTTCGTACACTCCTGTAGTTCCCTCGAAATCCACACCCGATTCTAGACCAAAGTGGGCAAGGTGTATACCCGTTTTCAGACCAAAACGGTGCAAGAATCCTACCCGATGGGGCGGCACATGCCTATATAGCTTATATAAGGGAGTCCCCCCCCCGGGGAAACATTCCTTTGTGAGGAAAGCGTATTCTACCATAACAAACGAAATTGGTTTCCTTCTTACCCGGATCATTACTTTAAAAAAAAGAAAGTTGCCTATCTGTTTCAAACTACTGTCAACTCTTTCTGAGATGGACACCTTGGGCAGTAAGTGTCGGTCTTAGAGAGATGTCCGTCTTGTAGAGAGTCATGGAAATAAAGGGAGTAAAGAAAGGCAGGGACCAACTCTGGATTTCCGTTGTACAGAGGTGTCTTTCATATAGAGAGTCAAATAAAGGGAGTAAAGAAAGGCAGGGACCAGCTATGGGTGTCCGTTTTACAGAGGTGTCTGTCTTATAGAGCGTCAAATAAAGGGAATAAAGAAAGGCAGAGACCAACTCTGGGTGTCAGTTTTACAGAGGTGTCCGTCAGAGAGTCAAATAAAGGGAGTAAAGAAAGGCAGGGACCAACTCTGAGTGTCCGTTTTACCGAGATGTCCGTCTTATAGAGGTGTCCGTTAAAAGAGTCAGAGTAAACTGTAGCCTTTTTTCCATACAAAATCATCAAATTTCCCAAATTCAGCATGAAGCGCAGGTTGATAACCTGAAAAGAAACAATGTCCATGTTTTACGTTAATACTATCACCAGTACAACGTACATTGCACATGAGCACACCATTATTTGTAGGCAGTTATTTGCAGGTCACGTGGTGGGCTCTCGGCCAATGAAAAGGAAGAAACATTTGCATCGAATGATAATAACTTTTATTGGCGATCATTAAGGTGTTTAGAAACGGTTTTTGGGCATGGAGACCATACCGATGTTTTTCAATCACCTTTAAAGTGATTTTATCCTTGTCCGATCAGTACAACATTTTCACCAGTGGTTGACTATGAATTGAAGTTTGTCAAAATACACTTGTTAATAAAATCGATATCACTATGACAACAATAAACAAAAACTATGAAATCGATAACATCCAAATTTTGGGCGATCTAGACCTGCCACTGAAAATCCGACACCAAGAACTATTAAATGGTGTGGTGTTTAGCATCTTTTCCGACAACTCGTGGGCCCGTGGGTATCCGCTTACGAGAGCCAACATGAACGGGTGGACGTACTCGTAAGGACGATTTTGTCAGAACCAAAATTTCTTCGACGGCCAAATTTTAATACCCATGATGCTCTGTGCCCACGAGAGCTCTGCTCTTTAATTAATACAGAAATTAATATTTACTTAAGATTTTAAGCCCTACTGACAGTGATCTGCATCAAATTTCTCCTTGTAATATCAGTGCTTTGTAAAACAGAGTGGTAATGAGAATTACGGGCATGATTACTATACACCAGATGAATTGGCTAGATATTTCATCAACTTCTCCCCTCTTCTTCTTTAGGAAATAAATAGGGGCAACAAATGGGACTTTAAATTTTGATCCTGGGGTTTAAAGGGTTAAACTATTGCACTCAATTTGTACTTAAAGAGGCTCTGTCACGCGGCTGTCAAGTATTTGTTTGTTGTTTGTTTTCCTTTTTTACTGTTTCTTTTTTCAAATATAACGCAAATTAAGCTAGTGTCCTTATTGGCTATGGAACGTGACAAATTACTTGTGAATGACAAATTCAGAGCATAGTAACAAACAAGTGTGCCGTCTCCCAAGCAATATATAAAAAGGTACAAACATCAAAAATGAACTTTGAAAAAACTGTTAGGCTAACAAGTTTTCAAAAACGACAATTGCAATCCGTGCTTCCTTTTCTGTTTGCTGTGTTTATAGTTATTTTCACGTTTTAAGCAGTTATCAGGGCCGTGGCCAGACTTCAGAACAAGACGAGGCAAGTTTCAAGCGCCGAACCCGCGAGCCGCTAGGGGGTCTGGGGGCATGCCCCCCGCAGAAAATTTTGAAACCTAGAGGCTCAGAAATGCTCTTGTAAATATTTTCTCTGGCATTTTTCTTCAGAAAAGTCAATCAAGGGCAAGTGTAGAAGTTCACTTTTTTATTGCCTAGCGATACTGGTGCCCGTTCAGCCTCGCATTAGCCATGCTTGTTCGGGACCAGGTTTTAAGTGAGCTGAAGTTTAAAAAAAAGGCCAAAATCAAGACGAGGCAACTGCCTTGTCTTGCCTCATGCTAGCTACGTTCCTGGTTATTTTTATGTTTCCCTCAATTTTTTTATCCTTCTGTTTGAATTTAGCACTTGGGACAGTTCGTGTCAGTTTACACTACGTAAGCAAACCGCTGACTCTCTTCTCCCAAGTTTCAAAGATGGCGCGAAATCCGGCGGACTGAGATGCACGACAGCGATTAAAAATGGTTCGTTGTTCTTTTCTGTGTTTATTTTAATACATTTCTTCACCAATGCTGATTGAAATGAGTTCTTTTCCTGCAGGATATTCGGTCTTTTTTCAGTCCAAAGGGAAAGACGTCGAAACCAGCCGCCTTGAAGCCGGAAGATAAACGCGGGAAAGATAACTTATCCACAAAACCTTCTGCTGGGAAAGGGAAAGCAAAGAGCAAGGTGCGTTGGTTGAAACCTTTCACGTTATTTTTTCGGCAATTGAATTGTATTATATTACGCTGCTGATAAGGTTTTAAAATAGGTAATCTTTTTTTACGTGTAATATCTATCAAAACAGAGGTAAACTTAATAATTAATTCTTTCTATATCCTAATATTTTGGGAATTGCGTGGACGAGAAACATATAAACTTACGCTTCCTTGTAGTTAGCTGTAAGGTTAAGACATAAGTTTACTTTAATTTAAAATAAATGCATTCAGTACTGACGTTTTTCTTTTTTCACTCAGATATTCATCGACTTAAAATTGTTATGATTAGAGTTCACTGCAGATAGTTGACACTTTGATGGATTATTTGAAACACCCCCCTTACCGCACCCCACCCCAAGTGGCTCATATGTGGCAGATATGTATACATAGTTTTATATACAAAGGTGTATCCTTCGATGTCCTCCCCTTCCCCACCCATTCCACTTGCAGGGGAGGGGGTGGGTGGCACTGAAGGGAAAATTGGCTAAAGGTGTTCTGCCAAGGCCTTCAAGCCCCGATGAAGGTGAGATCTTACTTCATGAAACTGATTTACTTGTATTTTCAGGGGTTTCAATGAGCACTGATGATTGACAAAGCATGTCGGCTACTTTGCTCAGAGCAGTCAGCTACATTACTAGTTTCTTGTGTAAGGGTTATCTCAATGGCAAGACTGCCTTGAACTTGGATGTACAAACCTAAAGTTTGCCATGTTTAGCACTCAGCTGCCACTCCTTCACAATCAGCTGTTGTATCTAATTTTAATACACATAATTATTTAAATTATTTATTTAATTTACTTTAGTTAAAGTACAACAGTAACCTGATAAACTGACCTTATGCTTTGCAAAACTCTTGTACTTCTTTAGGTATTATCGAGCAGTGAAGATGAGGAGGTAGCAAAAAAGCAGAGGCACAAGGAAACTCAGAAGAAAAAAGCAAGGAAGTGTATTGATTCAGGTAATATTTCAAAATGCTTTAATTTGTCAGCCCATTCGCTCCTGGAGATTTTTGCGGAAAAACGCGTTTTGAAGCTAGTCGAGTGGTTTTCTGGTCACTGTTGTGCTATAAAGAGCTAAAACTTACCACAAACCGGTTTACAGGTCGTACACTTCGCGGCCTTCTGATCCAGATGCAAAATGTCAGCTTGCGAAGTTCAGGCATGCGCATGACTTTTACTTTTCGCTTTCTCTCCTCCCCTCTTTTTCACTTTTCTTGCCTCATTTTTTTTTCTCTGGCTGGGCATTTTGTAGGCTTCATTTGGTGGGAAGAGTTTTTAGGAAAGCTTTTAGGATCTTAGGATTAGGTGAAAGGAAAGGTAGGTGAGCAATGGAACAAGATTTTCATGGAGATTTTCAGGTCAATGTCACATGGTTTTCTGCTTCTTTCTCTGGTGTCCTTGACTGAATTGTGCTCATTCTGGTATGGTTTCAAAGATCTCTCCACTCTGCACAAGTTAGCAGACAAAGTTGTCCTTGACCGTTAAAACTGATGACGTCACAAAGGGTAGAAAGCATGCGGATCCGCACAGGCTGTTGCAGGCAGTTCAGGGGGGAATGATGATTTCATTGTTTCATCTTGTTATATCTTGTCGTAATGCAGTGCTCATGATGAATTCTCTGGTTTACTCTATGAACCTCATTATTTGCAGTTGTTAACATGTATTTTAGAGATAAGGGTGTTGTTTTCAATGTTACACGTACGTGTACATGTACCCATCCAAACCCTTTGGGCCAGATAAGTAAACAGAGTTTAGCCAGTTGCGTTCTACTTCTAAGCCATTTTCAGTTTGCCAAACGCTTTTCTGCAAACACCATTTATTGTGAACGGTTCCATGAAACCATTACAGTGTAGACTAGAAAAGCATTTGTCTTTGTATGATAATCCACTAAGGAAGAGATGATCTGGAGGTCCAAAGATTTCCTAAACCATGGTCTAAGTCAGACTTCGTTTAAATAATCGACCCTTAGTGTTTTGTCTGTGCCTTAGTTTGTCTCTTCAGGCTTGGCAAACAAAGACCTGGGTCAGTCCATGTTTTTAAATTAAATGGAACTAATGGCTGCATTAGGAATTACAATGTACTTTTAAAAGGAAAATAAAATTGAATTTAAAATAGTTTTAATGCTTTTTGGATTTATTTTTTTAGACTCTGACGAAGACCCTCTTCCACCTAAAATAAGGTACATGCATGCCATTAGCATTCCCCTTTGTACTCTCTTATATTTATATATATATGTACAGTGTACTTTGATACATTTGTCTCTTTAAACAATCTATGTGCTGTAATAATATAGTTTTGGTGCTTCAGGGAGGAGCCAAAGTGCTTTCCTATCACTGAAGGGCTAGTACAGTAAAGCTCTTGTGGGTAACATCTGTTATTATTCAGGCTAACTAGCATTTTCCTTTGTCACATACAATGTATAACTTATCAGGGCTAGGAAGCAAATGAAATTCTGATTCAAAGTAGAAATTAATTTAGGTTGAGTACTGGTTGAACCTGAGAACAAATTTTAGATAATACAGTCGAACCCCGCTATTTCGAAGCCCCAAGGGAAGTGAAAAAAAGTTCGAAATAGCGGGGCTTCGAAATAACCGGGGAAGCGTAAAGGGGAAGGGTAAATCAAAGGGCATTCGATCTTCCTTCGAAATAGCAGGGACTTCAAATTAACCGAGTTCGAAATAGTGAGGTTCGACTGTATTGTACCTACAGTGTGTATCACTGAGCGGATCCTGTTTACTGTAGGTAGTGTCGACCGATCTATCGGTCGAAATAGCGGTCGACACTCGGTCGATAGTCAGTCGAGACTCGGTCAGTATTGCGGTCAATAGTCGGTCAAGACTCGGACGATAGTCGGACAACACTCGGTCGAGGCATGGTCAATAGTCGTTTCAGATGTGTCTTGGCCAATATAGCTTTTCGTTCACCGATACTTCACCAACACTTCACCGATAGTTCGTCGATGCTTCACTGATGTATCGGTCAGTAATTGGTCAACACTCGGTTGATGGTAGGTCGACACTTGGTCGATAGTCAGAAGATAGCAAGAATACCTTAAAGAATTCATGTGGAGACGATGGCATGGTGAGCCTTACCCCAATGGCTGTTTAGGTCGACTGATGCAGGACATTGCAGAACAGTATCCACTGTAAATAGAAATCAATGACCTTTGTTAACTAGCATTTCCTACATTTTTTGGTTGGAAAACAACAAATTCGAAAGCATTTTCTAGCTTGGACCTAACTATTTTTTAAATTGTGTTTGTAAGTCCATTCTTTTCACAACACAAAATAATTCTTCCTTATTATTTTAATGTATCTCCTTTAGACTGTATCCCTATATCTCTTTATATTACAGAAAGGCTGCTTCTAAATCCAAGGGAGATGTTTCAAGGCCTAAGAAGAGCAAGAGGACCAGCAACTTTGATGACTCTGGTAAACATAAGTAATTTTTATAACAGGAAAAAGTGGTGGCCTACGAAAAAAGCATTCCTTAAAAAACAGATGAGATTTACGAAAGATGCTCCTTGTAATACAAAGTAGATTAATAGTTATGTCTGCCTGCACCTTATTGTCCACATTATTTCATTATAAAGAGAACTTTCAATAATCATTCCGTAAGTATCTTTATGAGAGTATAAAGCTTTGAAGTTTTGTTGCACAAGAAAGTTAAGCAACAATACTTACAACAATCCTTTGTGTGCTATGAGAAGAAATATACAGTGTAGGATGTGGTGCATGATGTGACGAGTGATAACCTTCTTTTATGCAATACAATACTTTACATACAAAAATATGCCCCTCATCCCCTTCTGCCTTTTTGGCAGCTGAATGTTAATGATGATTGATGATGGTGACTACACCTAAATTATAGATATAACTGTTAACAACATAAGGTCCCAAATTTCTTAAGCTTTCTCTATGAATGGAAAACTTTTAGAATTTGTTATTTTATTTACACCTTCTGCTACTTCTGCTATATAATGTTAATGATGATGATGATTGATAATGGTGACTACACCTAAATTATAGATATAACTGTAAACAACATAAGGTTCCAAATTATGTTCTTAAGCTTTTTCTATGAATGGAAAACTTTTACAATTTTTTTTATTTTATTTACACCTTCTGCTACATAATGTTTAATACTTAATTGTATATACAGTACATTTGCGTGTAATGTACATGCATTTTATGTTAACTGTCCTTATTCCTTCTTGTGTTGTCATTATTCCCTTCTCTTCATGCTTCAAATGCCTTCAATCAGTATAACAAAATTATTTCTTTTGTAGATGAAGAGGAAGTCATTCCTCCAAAACTTAAAAAGTCTGTGAAGCAACCAGAAACCAAAGCAAGAAAAGAAGTTGTTCATGTGAAGGAAAGGTACTAAACAGTTATTGTGAAACATTTCTTTACTACCTCAGGGCATTAGGGAGCTTAAGCAACAACGGCAATGATGCATACAAAAAATGTCACTGAAAAAGTGAATTCACACTCCCTCAAACTTTATCGTGCTTGTTCCATCTTGTTCAATTTGTAAGATCTTGGTGGATTTTTCTGGAGTTCAATTCCAAAGGACTGTATCAAAGTTCAGAAAAAGAAAAAGGAAGTCATTGTCTTGTGTTCACTTCGCTATAAAAAGTGAAATTAGGCAGTTTCACGTCATAGTCGTGCAACAACGGCAAAGAAATGTACAAAAAAGGGTGATGCTCGTGCAAAGTTGTTGTTTTGCCAATTTAAGCCTACTGTTTTTTTGCCCACTCTTGTTGCTGTTGTCTTTGTTGTTGCTTAAGCTCTCTATTTTCTGAAAAATAGCCCTCTAGAGAGAGCATGTCTTTACAGTGTGCTGTTGTGCACTCATTTTATTGGCTTGCTATGTCATAATTATAAGCATGAAACATAAAGAGGACTTTTAAACAGAACTACCTCTAAGGCCCTTGTTTTTTGTTTGTTTGCTTACCTCGAAATCGTACATGTACCATAGAGGAGATTAGTTGCAATTCTTAATGTGATCCCCATTCTGCCCACATACATGTATGTCATTAAATGAAGATCCAGGAGTGATTCATGTACAGAATAACAGTCCTATATTTGCTGCAATTTAATTATCTAGGTACAAATAAATTTGATAAAATAAAAGCTGTCTTATATGATCATTGTTTACTGTGCTGAACACATTGAATTGATTTTTTCATAGTCCTGTCAAGCCAAAAGAAACTCAATTAAAAGCCACATCTGCACTTGACTTCTTTGGATCATCTCCTGCTGAAAGAGCATCGAGAAAAGTGTTTGCCACAAAGAGAAAACAGGTTTGTTGCCTTAAAAAATAATGCAGAGGAAAAAACAGGCACTAGTAATATCTCTTGGTTAGTACACTGTGACTGGTGAATTTAGTGGCCATATTTCACTGTTCAGAGCACTAAATTCAAATGTTTGTTTTGGTAGAAATCCATGCCAGAAAAACAATGTTAAACTGGTCTTAGTTGTTAAAACGTCAGATAGTGCTATCCAACAGACAAATTATTACTGTCCAGAACATAAGTATTAGGGAAATCAATTGTGCAATCCACTGGATAGGGATTTATCCAGTCGATAGCATTATCCATCTTTTGAATAACTGGGGCCTGCTTGTTTTGTGGAGTTTTGGATTGTGAGTATGTTACATGTACATGTCAAAAAAAAGATTTTGATGGCTCGGTAAAATTTCCCTTTGTTTACAAGATTTAATCATCAGGGACTGTCCTGCTTAAATTGAAAACGTCCCCCCTCAAGTAAAACCCAGCGATGGGTGGACATATCTAACCAACCTGCTTTTCGTGATCTGTACTGTAACTTTACATATGCAGGGTTCTCAATAGAAGGCGGCACCTGGCAATTGATCGCCGCTTACGTTGGGATTTATAGCCGCTTACTTTGTGTTTAAGTCGCTTTTCTTTGCTTTGTTTTGACACCTCTGGCTTTGCTGAAGAGCCTCCTACTTTATCAGTGATCACCTCCTATTTAAAAATCTATTGAGAACCCTGCATGTGACTGTATGGAGCCCCTCTTTTTCTTCTTGTTTTATGCTTAGGAAGTAAACCGGGGTAAAAACTTACAACAGACTTCAGACTCAGTAGGAGGTACATTTTGATGTACTACTGTACATAATAGACTTTAATGGCCAACTCATGATAAACATAATTATTATTCAAGATAAAATGTTTCTCCCCTGTGCAGCGTTCTGATGAATCTGAAGAAAACGATGACTCAAGAGAAACAAAGCAAGGAGAAATCACAGAGGATAAGGGAAAAGGAAGAATAGAAGATAGAAAAGTGAATGGAAAAAAAGAAGAACAGCCATCAAAGAAACGAAAAGAGGAACCACCAAGTCCTCACAATGGTGTCAAGAAACCATCTCCTGAAAAGTCAAAAAAGGTCTGAAGAATACTTAGTAAAAATTTAATTAATTATGTACATGTATGCATGGTTTGCACTGGGCTGGGCACTAAGAATTACCACTTTGTAACTTTTTCATGTATTTAATGTAGAAATGTGAAGCGTAGCTTGAGAAAACAGGCAACATTTCTCAACAAATGACAAAATGAGGAGGAACCAAATGCAGAAATTTCATATACCAATGATGTGTCACTACCCTTATCTGGGCAGTGCTTCTGATTGGTCATGCTGTGAGGGAAACTTGCTTGAACCAATCAAAAATATGTTCGACCCAGATTTGGGAAGAAACATGTCATCTTATGGAATTTCTGTGCTCATTTCTCAGTCATCATCACTTTTTGATTTGGTTGATCAGACAAAAGTCTTTTAATTACATGTAGCAGATTGCATAACCAAAATTTTTAGCTAAAACATGCTTACCTGCATGATAGTGATAGTGTACGTTTAGGTTTGTCCAGCTCCGCAAATATTCTCCAAATAACAGATGTCGCCCTCCGAGTTGTCTTCTTGCTGTTTTTGCTATGTTTTTAGCCATTATTTCACCTAGTTCCAGCTGTAGGTCTTACTTTTGAAATGAGTGAAGTGTCCACCATTTTAGTTTTCACAACAAAAACAACTCAACCTCATCCCCAGGTCTTCTCGGTTAACGGTTCAGTAACCTCTGGAAGGCTGCATTTTTGACGTCATTCCCTCGTTAAACACAAAATTCGTCCAAATTTGGTCACCAGTAACTGGTTATGGTGAATTATGTGCGTGCTGTTAGCCAATCAGAATTGGGGAAATATTATGAATGAATAAGAATTTATTTTATTGTTCAGCAAAAAAAAGATTTTTGTTTGTGGATTTTTTGTCTCATCATTGATTGTTATTATTAATTTTTGTAATGTCTGCAGACCCCAGAGAAGCTGCCAAAAGTCACGCCTGCTAGCAAACTTGCAGCCAAAGCTGCTGCCACAGCCTTAAAAACCTCAGAGGTCATACCTGAAACTCCTGCAAGAGAAACAAAAAAAGATAGCCCTCAAAAGACTCCTTCTCCAGCTAAAGAAAGGAAGGCAGTTAAAAAAGAATCTCCAACCAAGAGTACACCAAAGGCTTCAAAACAAGATGAAACTCCCGACGAAGTACCACCATCTTTGGAAAAAAGGAAATCTAGTTATCGCAGTTTCATGCAGCGGGATGGTCCAAGAGCAGTGGGCTCAAAACCAATCCCTGAGGTTAGTTGTTTCCCACGACTTGATTTTGCCTTCAGCAAGTAGAAGGATAAGCTACTATGTACATGTACAGATACCGCATACCAGATTTCATTCATTGGGGCTTTATTTCAAGCATCCCATCTAACGTCAAGAAACTGTTCACTCTCTTCTTTTTTTTTTTTTTTTCATCTCACCTTGTAGCAGGGCTGTCACAAAAGGTACAAACGGTTCAAGGTTTTCAAAGAAAATTAACAAAAGGAAAACAGAACGTAATTAAGTACTTCCAACTGCTCATCTTCAGCCTCGCTATGGTATATATGCCTGGGCCTGGCAGTCAGCCCTTAGTGACAGCTCTGAAATCACAAGAAGGTTTCAAAATTACCTTACTTGGCTGGAGTGAATTCCTCTAGTTGCCCATGGTCAATTTTTATTTTTATTTTAACCTACAGGGAGAGGAAAATTGCTTGGAGGGCCTTACATTTGTTATAACTGGAGTGTTGGAAAGCATAGAAAGAGATGATGCAGCTGATTTAATCCAGAGATATGGTGGAAAGGTCACAGGGTCAGTCAGCAAGAAAACAAGCTATCTTGTTGTGGGCAGAGATGCTGGTGAAAGCAAGATATCCAAGGTTAGAAGAAATTAAGGATTAAAATAATTATTAAGGATTGCTTTGTTTTCGTAGTCAATTGATAGATATGATAAATTAAATCAGGTTGATTCTCAATTTCCCTTGTCTCCTAGTCTTAATTCATGAATAATTAGGGCTGGGAGACGAAGGAAAATTGAGGATCAACTTAGGTTAAAAAATTTTAATGTGAATGTAATGTACATGTACATTGTGCGTAAGACCATAGAATTATTATGTGCAACCCTAACAATGTTGTGTTCTGTACAGTCAACTCTTTCTAAGCCGGACACCTTTTGGACCGGTACTAAGTGTCCATCTTAGAGAGATGTCCGTCTAATAGAGAGTCAAATAAAAGGAGTAAAGAAAGGCAGGGACCAACTCTAGGTGTCCGTTTTACAGAGGTGTGCGTCTTATAGAGAGTCAAATAAAGGGAGTAAAGAAAGGCAGGGACCAACTCTAGGTGTCCGTTTTACAGAGGTGTCCGTCTTATAGAGAGTCAAATAAAGGGAGCAAAGAAAGGCAGGGACCAACTCTAGGTGTCCGTTTTACAGAGGTGTCCGTCTTATAGAGGTTTCTGTTAAGAGAGAGTCGACTGTATATCCTAGAGGTTGATTTTCCCTGAATACCAGTGATGAACTTCCCTGAACCTTTCTTTATTATTATTGTTATTATTATTATTATTATTATTGTTGTTGTTGTTGTTATTATTATCATCATCATCGTTATTGTTATTGTCATTATCATTTTATTGTTACAATTATTATTACTATTATTATCATTGTCATTATCATTATATTATTATTTAATGGTATATAATTATTTTTTAAATTCAAGGCCAAGCAGGTAGGTACAACACAATTAGATGAGGATGGCCTGTTTGAACTGGTCAAAACAAGACCTGGCAAAAAGATCAGCTATGAGCCACCTAGTGTTGAGAAGAAGCCAAAGAAGAGAGCAAAGGCTGAAGTAGTGGAGTCAACAGAGACGTTAAGTCAAGGGAAGGATCAGTCAGAGGTAGAATCATCCCAGTTGAGTCAACAATCAACATCGTCTCCTGCAACTCAAACACCTTCTGGATCACCATCACTGAAAGGTTTGATTCATTCCTTTGACTGTTTTTAAGTGGACATCCTGCAGACCCTCCGTAGAGCTGAAAATTGGCCCATATTTGTTTCTAAGGGCTGGGGGTACATAACCTGTGATCAGACCTAGTTCCTTTCTCAGGGTGTGCGAAAAGTCAGATGACAGACACCTGACCACGTATTAAATTTGCTGTTTTAAAAAGTAATGGTAACCTGATAAAGCACAAAGAGTCCAGTTACAAGGACAATGTAGACTAATGTTCCCCTTTGCCTTTTTCTTTCAAACAGACCTTTGTTCCAAGTTTCCCAAAAGCCTCTTGCACCCATATCTAACATAATTTCCTAAATTTCCCCTCTCTTCCAGACCCATCCCCCCTAGAAACCAGTAGTAACCCATAGTTAGGAAGTGAGGCCGAGCATGCGCGTTTACCTTAGAGATGTGATTGATGAGAACCACTTTCATAATGAATCAGAGAAAGCCCTTTTAGTTCCTTCCAGCTTGGGGTGCCTGTGGTTATTTCGATTGAAACAATGACTGTTTCATCACTTGCATGTGCGTTCACGGGATTACCATGACATCGGACGGACGTTTAACTCAACACCAGGTCCTTCACGGCAACATACCATGCATATTTGTACGCAGAACACGGGCATCCCAAGAATGTGGACAGATTTTGGAAAAACCTCGTTATACAGTTTATAAAGTGCAGCTGAGCAAGAAAAGTCTGCAGGCTCGCTTTAGCTCACCCGCAATAACATGTACCGGTTTACATTGCTAACTTTAACTTTCCTTCTTCAGGGGAACCTAGTTTAATGTGGGTTGATAAGTATCGCCCTCGCACAGTAAAGCAGATTATCGGCCAGCAAGGTGATAAGAGTAACATGAGGAAACTAATGAACTGGCTTAGAGACTGGGAAAAAAATAGGAAGAAGCCACCATCTAAATGTAAGTCTTATTGCATTAAATATTAAGTGATGATTTTTATGATAGCAAGGACTTAAGGCCAATCGTCGAACTTTTCATGCTGCGAATCAAACTCTAATTTTGGTCTAATGAAATTAAGCTAAGATCACCTTTGGGTCAGGCGTCGAACTTAGGTCGCGTCGAACCAATCAACTGAATCAGATAAGTAATAAATTTTCTCCCGAACGAGACTAAATATACATGTACCTTAAGTTTAGTTCGTCAAAAGTGAAGATCAACGTTTGTCCCAGAGACGATCTTAAGACGTTCTATCCGCTGCTTCCAAACTCATTCAGACCAATTTAACTGATCCAGACGTCGAACTTTTCATGAACTTAACTCCCTAAGTTCGGTTCTTCTCATAAAAAGTTCGACATTTGGCCCAGGCCTTTAAAAGCGACCACCACCACGACGGCAACATGAAAAATTATTCACGGGATGTATGAGCAAATCAACAGTTCGACACGAGCATGTCGCTTTTGGAACATTTGGTTTTTGTGCGACGTTGTATGGAGGATGTGAACACGCAACGGCTAATTTTCCTTTCCCTTTCTGAACTTGGATAGAGTCCTTAAGAATCTAACTGCAAGAGAATTAGCCTACAATTGTCTGATTGGCTAAAGCTAAATAAATACGACAGATAACAATGATGGTACATGTAGAAGTTATTATTATGATTATTAGGTTAATAGTGATGACGAATGCAGTGTTCTCCTTATCAGGCGGTAACCGGTAAAATTTACCGCCTGAAGCAACACTTCTTACCGCCTGCAACTGCTTAAAGGTTTACCAAAATTAAATAATTTTTTTTAAAAAAAAATATGCGAGTTGTGATCCGATCCGATCCGATCCTCACAAGAAAATGAATGAATATGTGGAAAAGTATAGCTACCTAAGTACAAAACGTACAACCCAAAAATAATGCACGTGCAGGAACTTCTTTTTGCGTCCGCAAGCTGGCAACTTCGTGCGGCTTTTTGCAGGGCGCTTGCGCTTGAATCCAGCAAGACGCAAGAACTTCTTTTGCGGTTATAAATTTAACCACAAGAATTTCTTAAAATTATCTTCTGCAAAGGTAACCTTTTAAGCGAGAAAATGTGTACAATTTTGATTTTAAAAAAAGCAGCGCTTCAAAAAATAAGGAACGATCGTAGTATGTTTCACAAAAGAGCCGTGTAATTTGAGACCGCACGTGCAACTGTGTCAACTTAAAGCGCTCTCGGAAAAAAAAGACATGCTAAAGTAAAGTAAGGAATATTTTCACCAAAGGCTCTTTCAACTTAGCGCAATAAAGTAATAATAATTCCCATGTTTTCTTGTGGGCAGAAATTCAACGCCTTTGGTTTGTTTTGCCGAGACTATGGTATTGTACTATGAAATGATCCAAATAATCGAAATGTTCGAAACTACAGATCGTTTTGTTAAACAAACGCCTCACACGCTTTATCTAACTTTGGAAAAGCTAAACGACTGAAGTGTTCACTTTGCAAAAAAAGCAGAGAAAGCTGTTCGCTTTCCCAGGCAACTTTTTACGAGTGTACTTTCATGATTACCTTTTGCTGCCACAGAGTGAATTAGTATCAACGCTACAAAACGGTGTTGTCACAAAAAGGTAACAAACACTACAAACGTGTTTCAGGTTAACACTTATAAAGAACTTCATGCGCCTTCTTGAGACTTGCGGTAATTTTCTAGCTTCTTGCCGTGAAGATTTTTGACTTCTTTCGTAAAATAGGTCTTAAAATATGGGAATAAAAAATTTCCCAGTGAAGGCGGGTCCATGTCCCTCACTCCACTGTCCCCCCTCCCCCCCTCTTAGAAAAGTATATATTTTTTGCCTTACCGTCCACGAATGGTCCCTTACCTGCTGAGCTAAAATTTAGGGAGAACACTGCGAATGACAATGGTCACATTTGTCAATATTGTTTTGATGATGCTGACGACAATGATGTAGGCGGTGTCTTGAGTGGTGATGATAATGATGTTGACGAAAACGACAACGACGACGATGATGATGATGATGATGACGATGATGATGATAATGATGATGATGATTAGTATTATCTGAAGACTTGTATAGATCGAGCCAATAATTGTTTTATGATTCATTCAAAACATTTATCACCTAAAAAATGCGTACCTCGATCGATGTAAAGTTCCGGCCTTCATTTGCCTGTTTCTCTACAAATTCAGGATATAAAAGGATGTTTAGTTTATCAGATATTCTTCAAATAGCAGTTGCCATTTGTTAAGTTGTATTTTTGCTGTTCTTGCTATGTTTTGTAGGTTATTACTGTAGTTTGGCTCTTCCTCGCAAAACGTGTGGGATTTGTCGCCATTAACACCAGCTCAACCATGGCAGCTGAGCCACCGCGCCCAGCTTTATCCCCAGGGGCTTCTAGTTTTGCCGTCCCATTTCCTGTGAATATTCTGTACAATTGACGTCATCGATACCAATATTGCAGAACGTGTTTCAAATTTGGTCAGCGCTTGCTGGTTATGAAGAATTAGTCGGGGAATTTCAGCTAACCAGAAACGGAGAAATAGAGTGAATGAATGAATAATAAACATTATCACGTTGTTCATCGTAATGTTCCTTCTCTTCAATCAGCTTTTTTTATTCCAGCCTCGTTCTTTAAAAAGGACCAAGATGGATCCATGCATAAAGCTGCCTTACTGTCTGGCTCACCAGGAGTTGGTAAAACAACAACAGCCACGCTCGTGTGTGAAGAGCTGGGATTCAGCTACGTTGAAATGAATGCAAGTGATACAAGGAACAAGAAGACACTGGAGGAGCACATCTCCCAGTCACTTAGCAACAAAACCATGGATGGTTTTCTACCTGGTAAAGCCAAACTAAACTTCTTTTTTTATAATTATTATTTTTTTAATCAATTATTATTTTCTTTAGGCAACATGTGGTGTAGATTTTCCCTTGAGAAATACATTGCACAGTTTAAGGTAACAATCGGCGACTAAATTCATTTGAGATACTTTACTCTAAAGATCCTTTCTGATGATTTGCCGACTTAAAAAGTGGAAAATAAGGCTTCGCCCCCGCCCCCACCCCCTCACTCCATGCAGTGTTATGCCACTGTTTGAGCTACCTGTAGGAAACAACAAATCTCCCACCTTTGAATGGAGGGGTGGGGGGATGGGTCTGGAAGAGAGGGGAAATTTAGGAAATATATTAGATACGGGTGCAAGAGCCTTTTGGGAAACTTTAAGCAAAGGTCTGTTTGAAAGAAAAAAGCAAAGGGGAACATTAGTCTACATTGTCATTGTAGCTGGACTCTTTGTGCTTTATCAGGTCATAAAGCCGATCCCAAGAAACACGTGCTGATTATGGATGAAGTTGATGGTATGGCAGGCAATGAAGACAGGGGAGGAATGCAAGTAAGGATGATAATTAATTGGAGATAAAATGAATTGGCATTCCCATCTGCAGTTAAGGCGATGTTACACGAGACGATTCGCAACGGCAACTTTTAGCGCAAAACAGCGTTGCAACATTGTTGCGATATTGTTTCGAATAGTTACAACATTGTTCCAACATTGCAACTCTGTGTTGTGCTAAAAATCGTCATTGCGAATCGTCCCGTGTGACATCACTTTTAGTCTGTCTATCTGGCGGAATTTAGCGCACTTGAGTTCTTTATTTCTCGAATGCTTTTGTTTTGGTGGAGACTAGCGAGAGGAATGGGGATTTTCCGCTGCGGTTCTGTATTCTGATCTCTTTACTCATACGTGCTACTCGTTCGAAGGCTGATTAGCACTAAGCCAGGGTTAGATTTTAACCCGGGTCTCTTTTTCTTTTCTTCAGAAGCATTTTCTCGGACAATTTTCTCTATTCTTTTTAGAGTAGCCAATCATCAAATTATATAGTAGACAAGAAGAATTAAACTGAATTTGCTTTTGAAGCTTTCATTACGGAATTCAAATTTTGCACTAACCTTGGCTTATCTTAACCCAGCTTTGAACACCCCGGCCCAGGGAAACAAACACTGTCGTTTGATCCTTCTTTGTGCAAAGTTCCTTGTTAACTAAAGAAATGGATTAGCACTTCAGTTTACAACAGTAATGTTTATTAAACGAGAATAATACCAATTTCTGTAACAATGAGTATCCTCTCCAGAAGCCTTCTTACGGCACATTTTCTAAAAAGAAATTCCTGGGTTCTTTTACTTCCCATTCTAAATGATGTGTAACGGTGAAGGAGACAAGGCTAATGGGTTAAGGTAATTCCCTTGTTTTGCACTGGCCATCATCTGCAGCAAATAATGTTAATTTCGACATCATGAAGGTGACGTTGATTTTCACCAGTCGCCTGGAGAGAGGTAACAAAGGCTCCTTCTGAAATCCAAATGGTTTGAATAGCTATTAAAAACTCGCCCCAGTCCCTGTGCGCAATGTCCTCATTTGAAGCCGAAATTCCCCCTTTGTTGTGTTTTTTTACTCGTTATGGCTACAAGAACAATATATTTCAAAAATATCTGGATTGTAGAAGTTGTATTATTTAGATATGAATGACATAAACTCCTCATTTTAGAGTTACAAGTAAGGGAGTATGAGATAATGTTAAAACTGTCCATTTTTCTCACATTTTTTGCAAGATCGGGCAATTTGAAGTTACTTTACTGAGAAATCATAGCCCAGACAAACAAACAAAGCAAGATAGTGTTTTGCTACATAATAAGAATTTTTGACGATTGTTTAAGTTTGGAACATTTTGCGCGTAACTAGGAAGAAAACACTTAGAATTACATGCAGGCACGCTGGGCGAAATCAAGCTCCGGATTACCCCATCGTTTTATAACAGTTTTTCAATGTCCTATATTTGGCTGTCATGTGTGCCAGGTTTGAAAAAATGTGGATCGTACATCCTTTTCAAGGGAATCACCTTAACGTCATCTCTCATTAACGCGATCATCTGAATTGAGACAAGGATTTGATAACAGCTAGCATGATCTTAGCAGTCCTTTAAAGGCCTTAGTTTGTAAGGTTGTCCGGCTGGGGTTTGAACTTACTGCCACCGGCGCAGCTGATCGACGTTCTTCCAGCTTAGTTTAACGCCGATTGTGGGCTTTCTTGTTTTTAAATTTGTAATGATCACCAACACCTATGAAAACGATACCTATCTAAGTTTAGGATTTGAGGATATCTTTTGACATCTGTTGTTGCATCCTCAACAGGAACTTATTGGACTGATAAAAAACACTAAAATTCCAGTCATCTGTATGTGTAATGACAGAAACAGTCAAAAGATCCGTAGCTTGGCCAACTATTGTTTTGACTTGAGGTTCCAAAGGCCTCGGGTAGAACAGATTAAGGTAAGTGTTGTCCGGTATAATTGAGTCATTTATTTTAAAGAAATTTGACTTTTTTCTCATGACGATGTAAGTGCATCACCTTCCTACATGCCAATTCCTTTTGTTGGTCGGGTAACCAATACAGTGGATTTCCGCTCTACGGATGATCATGAGGTTTCTTTAGGATGAACTTGTTACAGTAACAGATGAGGAAAAAAGATAAGGAATAGACCTTATTCAAGATACCCGCCATCTTTGCACGCGCCTTAGTATTGATGGGATAAAAGCAATGTCAAGTGGTATTTTAGGGGGCAAACAAGTGTTAAAATTTGCTAATACGAGTAGTCGCGGTCGAGTTTGAGTATCCCCTCAAACCTATAGGGCAGTATTAAATTTGCAAAATGTACAGTTCAAGTTTCGACAAGTTTTACGTCATTATTGCCTGCTGTGAGGACATCTACGGTCGCTACTGCATTAAAATAAATAACAACTATCACTTCCACCCATAATTTGCCATTATTGTCTTGAAGATAAAAAGTTCTTCATTCTCTGTTGTCTAAAATACACAAACACCACCGCGATTCCTTGTATTGACTATATTGACCGGGTTCCACTGATAGCTCTTGGGAAGATTTGTAGATAGGCTATACTTTCTAAAAGTCTCTCTTGGTTTGGTCATCAGTCGGGAGAGAAAACAGACTTTCCTCGCGTGAAGCGCGCCATTTTTGTTTTTTTTGTAGTTGTTGTTGTTGTTTCGACCCGATTTTAGTATAGGGCGTTGACGTGTCGGGCTCTTGCTCAGTAGCATTAACCAACAATCAGAGAGCGTTATGTTGGGAAAAGAATTGTCCTGCTTGTTTCGCTTCTTTCGAGTTATCGGGAGTCGACTATATCAGTTAAAGTACAGTAGATATAGTGTTTTCTTTTTCTTGTTTACCAGGGAGCTATGATGAGCATCGCTTTCAAGGAAGGACTCAAGATTCCTCCCCAGGCCATGGAGCAAATTATTCTTGGAGCCAACCAAGATGTCAGACAGGTTAGCTAAACAAACTTCTTTTTGTTTTGAGGTGGGGGAGGGGTAAGGGATGGATGGATGTGGGGGGGTAGAAAGAAATCAAAATTTACTGTTCACGTGTAGGTCCATGAATTGTCGTTCCAAATTAATCTTTAGATGGGAGAAGCGATTTCAGTTCTGTGAAATCTATCATTTGGATCTCTTTTTTTTAATATATTCCAAATTGAAAAATTCATTGGTGCCTCTAGTATTTGTTGTTGTTCTTTTTTTTGCGCCTCTCTTTGTTAGTTTTTTTAATTATTTTTTTATTTTTAACTTTATTTCATTAAGGCTCTTTGTTGACTGATTTTTTTCCTGTTTGACAGGTTCTTCACAATATGTCCATGTGGACTGCCAAGGAAAAGAGCCTTAACTACGATCAAGCAAAAGCAGAAGCTGCAAGGGCCCAAAAAGATATTAAAATGGTAAAGCAATTTATTCAAACTACTGTATTTCAATTTACCGAGTATGTAATCACTACCTTAGTGAAGTGGACAGACCGCTTCCTGAATATTTTTATGATTAAAGTGGACATTGTTGGCCATATTTTTCTCCGTGGCACTAATATAGAGTAGAGTAGTAACATAATTTTACGTAGACTGCCGTAAATCAGTAGTTTTTGATTTGATTGTAATATGTTTTGCAAAGTTTTAAGCGAATATTGAGCATACGTGACAGCTCTGTTATGTAAGTAAGCGATTACTGTCTCTAAAACAGTATTTTCTGTGTTGAAATTTGGACGCATATAAATTTTACGGGTTTCAGCCATTTTTTCTGCAGAATATAAACTGCTGAGGTATAATAGCAGTTCCCTAAACACAGGTTTTTTTTGTAGGGTGCTTTTGATGCCGTAAGAAAACTTCTCTCAGGAAATGAGAGTTCGAAGATGAACCTGAGTGAAAAATCAGACATGTTCTTTTGTGACTACTCCATGATGCCACTCTTTGTGCAGGAAAACTATGCACTGGTTGACCCCGGACAGTCCCGGTAAGTTTATAACAAGTTTTAAAATCTTCTAAGAGATACCCACTCTGTAATTTTTTTTTGCCCCGTTAGTCGGTCCCTAACCGATCCGGCTTAAAGGAGGACGTAGTTTTGCAGAGCTCCGGCACAAAAGTAGAACGGAAAATAGGGTGGAACCCCGTTAATACGGTCACCAATGGGCCAAAAAAATTGGCCGTATTAACAAGGGTTTTTTACAAGAAAATGTATGGCGGTTTTTGCCAGGCGGCCAAGAAGAGTGGCCGTAATAACGAGGTGACTGTATTACCGAGGTGGCCGTAAGGCGGTGTTTCACTGTAGTGTTCCATGTGTGAACAAAGGCTCCGAGACAGTCTCTGATTCTGGATTCCACGCCGTGGATTCCAGATTCCAGGTACTGGATTCCAGATTCTTTATCAGTGGAACTTGGATTCTTGATTCTAATCGTCAATGGGATTCTGGATTCCTTCAGCTGTATTCCGGATTCCAAAGCCCAGGATTCTGTATTCCACCGGCACCAGATAAAATTGCTATTTTCCAGATTCCGGATTCCTTTTCATAAGGCGAAAAGGCCTAGCCGATATAGTTCTTATGACGGCTTATCGTGAACATGGCAAAAAGCTTGATCTAAGGTTTTTATACCTACAAGAAAAGAAATAACATTTTCTTAAAGTTCTATTATTATTTATTATAATGGTGCGAAAAATCATAGAAATCGGTTAAATCTTTCATTCTGAAAAACGCAAATCAAATACATAACCAACACGCATATAAATAGGTTCGGGCCACCTTAAGCTCCCTAACGGTTGATTTCCATTGTCGCATAATTTTATCGTGCGAACGAATGCAAAATTTACGCACTTAAATAAATAAAGGCAATGTATGAAAGGTCACGCGTAAAGGTAAAAGTTGAACCTAACTCAACTTTTACGTTTATGCGTCAGTCAATTCCAGCTGCGCCCGCATCCCCGCTGATCCCCCGGGAATTAGCCGTTTTTTGGCCTTGGATGTTAAATCCCCGGAGGTGGGGACTCTCGAACTGTCAAATTCCCCGGGGTGGGTACGAAAAAAACGGGCAAATGCCCCGTCCTCCGTCAACACTGCAGCATTTTTCATTGATCGCACAGTCGGGTAGTGCCATTTTAAGCATTTTAATGTACGATTTCTTTTTTCACTTAACGTCTCCCTTCCAATCCTTTGTAATAGTGCTATTCTAATTAAGACTTCACGCCGCGACGACACCAGTTTATGGTTTTAGTATTGTTATAAAATTATTGACATTAAAATTCAACTTAACTGTTATGAATAGTTTCATAAACCTCTATAAATATGAAAGGATGTTTTTCAAATAATATCAACAGAAATTTGATTCAATAACCAAAAGAAACGTTGATTCACATCGATAGCTCCCAATTTCGGTATGTACTTCTGGTTTGATAAGCAGTGAAGACATGCATGCATAAAATCGAACAAACCTCTTCATTTTTTTTCCCGTCCTTGACAGATGAGCCAATCTTCTTGTTTTTCCAGTAAAATCCTCTGTGTAGTTATATTCTAATAGGAAACCGCGTGCGTGTCAAAATCTCGAGAAAGTCGGGTCCGCTGAATTGCGAAAGCGCAAACACGAAAAGAAACGGGGAGGAAACTGGGGAGAGCACTATCTGAGAGCCTGGAACAGGCTAGCAAATGCCCGACCCCGAGGCAGCGCAAAATTCACAAATGCCACACACCCCGGACTTACAAGGCGGCAAATGCCCCGCAATAGCCCGGGCGGGGGGGGGGGCGCTGGGCGAAGCTGCAATTGACTGATGCATTACGCGTGACCTTTCATACATTGCCTCTATTTCTGAATTCGAATTCCGCACTAACCCTGGGTTATCGTAAGCCAGCTTTGAACAACTGGGCACAGGATTTAGAGAAATATAGTAGATCAAACGGAAACGACCCGATGGAAAGGCTTGAACGCGGACCTGCAGATTCAAAGTTCGAGGTGTTAACCGCTCTGTCACAACGCCTCACGTCCGTAGTTAAGTGGACAATTTATTAGATGTCACTTAATTTTTTCGCATCTGATACATATTACTTCCCTGTATTTTATTCAGTGGTAATTTAAAGAAGACGCTGTCTCTTCTAAGCAAGACTGCTGACTCCATCTGTGATGGAGATTTGGTTGAAAAGCTTATCAGACAGAATGGACATTGGTCTATGTTGCCGATGCAGGTACGAGTCAGATGAAGTTTCAACGAATCTTTCAGATCTGCAGTGAATTTATGTAGTAATATTTCCTGGAAATAGAAGTAATAGAATGAACCGTACATCCTGTGTAGCCTGCAAAAGTTGCCTCTCATTATTTTCATCACAATCATCATCGTCATCGTCACCACCATCATCATCAACAACAACAACAAACAACAACAACAACATCTTTATTTCTTACATTAAATATACAAATATCACTCCACCTGCAAATAGCAAGGCTAATCGAGGCAGGTGGTGTGTAGACGGCTTAAGATTTATTACGAAAAGTTGAAGTGAAAAAGAACCAAATTTTCACAGAGCTACAAAAGTTGCGTCCGCACTGTACGCACACATGCGCACATCATCATCATCTTTATTATTATTTATTCATTTATCTTCTAGAACTGAGAGATTTTTGAAACTATTATTTTTCATTTGTGTGTCTTTGATTACACGAGTTTGTTGCCCAAATGTTGCCCAAGGCAAATGTGAAAGTTTTGCAGAAAGGATTTCATTTAAATGAACATGAGTTTTTCAACAATCTTACTCAACTATACGTGACTTGAGTACTGAGTCTCTAACGAAAACATAAACGTCCTCTAATTTCGTACAAAGTTTTTCAACACCTTTTGAAGCATTTTATTGAGAATTTCTTCATTTCAGAGGTCCAGTATTAGAAGAAGTTTATTGTAGTGGTGATTTCAATTCCTAGGCAATGATGTCTTGCGTGATCCCGTCAGATCTTATCAGTGGTGGCATGGGGCAGAGAATTGAGTTTCCCCAGTGGCTTGGTAAACATTCCAAACGTGGCAGACTAGACCGCATTCTACAGGAACTGCAGAGTCACATAAGATTAAAGTAAGGAAAACAAACTTCAAACGTTTTACCGTGTAAAGAGAAAGTTTGGAATAGCTCGAAATGTGGCAATCAATCTTGTCCCTTTTTTGGCGTCAAACACCCAAAACATTGCAACGTGCATGCGTGATCAGAAGGTCCCTTCTCCCGGGAGAACTTGGCAGTGGCGTATCCAGGGAGGCCCCCCTTATTTTTAGACGAAACTGAGGCCCCAAGGGCCGAAAATATTTTTTTTCAAACCACCCCCCTCCCCCCTTATCTCAGGTTCTGGATGACCGGGCCCCCCTTATCTGAAGGTCTGTATCCGCCGCTGCCTTAAATCGCCTGTATCAGTTACTGAAAGGAAAAACCATCATTATCATGCATGCCTGTTTATCATTGCCCGGGAAAAGGACATACGCTATGCTTGCGCGAGTTCAACAAAGTTACGAGACGAGGTCCTACGACTTCAAAATCAAATATTGGGACGATTTCGACACGCGGTTAGAGTGATTAAAAACTCTGATCTTCAAAACATAGCAATGTCTCACAACAAGACTGATCAGAGAATCTGTCGCTTGAGTTTTAAGCTTAAAAGCTGACTTGTCGTTGCAGATTTCCTTAAAAAACACAAGCATATTGTAGGTTAAATTGTTGCTTCTTATTGGTGTCTTATCCTTTAATTTTTGTCTGACAAATTGTCCACCCCTTTCTAAATAGTACCTCTGCAAGTAAGCTGTCCATGGCATTAGATTACATCCCCCATCTTAGGAAGGTGCTAACATTGCCTCTTGTGGCACAGGTATGGACAATTTTTGATCTTGCTTTAACGGTTTTAAAATATCGGTAAAATGAGAGTAAACTTTCTTCATATCCATCGCTAAAAGGTTCTTCAGTTAGTCCTGTAAGCAGCATTCTGCTTTGCCAAGCAAGCCAAAATGACGTATTTGTGTCAACAAACTATTCGAATAATGGCGCCGTATCGTCCTAATTATCAGCAAAGAGAATTACGCCTTTGCCTAGAATGTACACTGTTCACAGTCCCCTATTTTCCCGTAAGACTGTCGAGATCGAAAACTTAGCGTTACGGGCGGCCCTCTTGCATAAGTGTCAAAACTACTTAGGGAGCCGGGGACGGTTTGGAAGGGGGCGAGAAAAATTTTTTTCTCTCGCCTCCCTCCCCCTAGAGCTATAATCCCCGACACCCGCCCCCTCGGTACGTTTGAAAATCAAGATGGCGGCCATTAACGGTAAGACGCGCTGTATCTCGACGATCTCACGGAAAAATAGGGGACTGTGAACAGTCTGCCTAGAATGACATGAATGAGACTAAACTTTCAGAAATGCAAAATAGCAGGGACTGGTTTTTCTTTTATACTATATGTTATAATCTTCTGAAAAAAAAAACAAACAAACAAACAAAATAAAACAGCCCTCTTGCATTGTCCCTTTAAATATATGAATCTAGTGCTGTAATTTCCGAACATCTCAAGAGCGCGAGAGCCTTTTATTGCCGTCAAAACAAAGTGTGTAAAAACTGATTGATTCGTTAGGATTCGACTGAGATCAATTCCGGAGTGTCCAGAGTAATTCAAGTGATGGAAGATTATGATCTGACCAAAGAAGACTGGGATTCCATTATAGAGGTTGGCCAGTTTGAAGGCCAAAGAGATCCTGTATCGTCAATCCCGTCTAAGGTGCGTATCTTTTTTTTATTCTAAACTTCGTTCAAGATTTTGATAATGTGAAAGGATCGTAGGGCTCCAATCAGCGACAAAATCAGCTGAAGGAGTTATAATGCCCCAAAGGGCGTTCGAACCTTCAATGCGGTCTAGGGTGCGTATCTTTTTTATTCTAAACTTCGTTCAAAATGGTGGTAATGTGAAAGGATCGTCGTAGGGTCCCAGTCGGCGACAAAATCAGTTGAAGGACTTGGATGCCCTAAAGGGCCATCTAGACGAACCACTTCAAAAGAAAAAAAATGAAGTTTTCCCTCCCCCACCCCCTCTAAGCAATGCTGTGCCGCTGTTGAAGCTACACGTAGGAAGTGACATTCAACTCAACGTGACGTGGGGGCGGGTGAGTGGAGGATGCGGTTTGTTTGTTTGTTTCTTTCTCTTGTTTCTTTTTCTGCGAAGTAAACACCATTCGTAATTGTCGCAAAAATTTTGTCGCCGACTATTTATTCAAAGGCTTTTCGTAACTTGCACTGAGGGAGAGCGACATCATCACCCCTTCACTCCTAACAATGGCCAAAGAAATTGACTTGATCAAGGAAACCCTGGTAGTGAAAATAAAGAAGGTTCATGGATCGCGTAGTCGCTTTTTCCTTATCGAAAATTTTACTGTGTTGTGTCAGTGATATTGGGTTCCGTTATGTTCACCGTTAGCTATTTAACGTTCCTGTGTAGGTAAAAGCGGCGTTTACACGCTCATATAACAAGGAAAAACATAAAACGCCGTACGCCATTCGCTCGGCGCCAAAGAAGGGAAGAAAGGGCGGAGCAGGAGAGGATGACCAAGGAATGGACGAAGAAGGCCTTGAACAAGAAGGCGAGGAAAATAGCCAAGAGAAGGATGATCTTGAGAACGATGCAATGATCAAGGCGAGTAAAAAACCAGTCAAAGGAGGAAGCGCACGAGGAAGAGGAGGGAAGGGAAACAAGGATGCAGCCAAAGAAACGACGAAGGGCAAAGGAAAGGGAAGAGGAAAGAACCGAAATTAATCAATATTAAAAGTGCAAAAGAGAAAGAAAGAGGGAAATTGTATCGAGAGAATGGGAATTTTTGCTCAATAACACTACAGAATACCGAGTTTCTAAAGAAAAAATACGACAGAACCGAATATACTGCAGAGTGAATTGAGTAAGATAATTGCAAGACTTAACAGGAGAATGGCACTCACAAATTGCCTTCGATCACGCTGCTTCTCAAAATTTAAAAAAAACACTCTTTTTTATACTTGTAACTATAGGTTATTGTGACCATGACATTTCAAAGTCTCCGAAAGACATTGCGTTAGTCCGTAGTACTTTGGTCTAGGAATGAGTAACGGTAACACAGTCTGCGTGGCTACCTTTTACTTATTGAAAGTGAAAATGTGCGACTGCGCCGCGCATGAAGTGAGCTTGGAATTGGGAAGATCTAGAGGATTACTCTGTCCATACACTGTACATTTCGAGGGATCATATGTAAGGGTCATAGCGGCGACGTGTAATAGCAGCAGATCTCTTGCTGTAAACGTGACGGGGGCCTGTAACAGCAGCAAAATCATGTTTTTGCCCTCAGAAAATGTTTTGAGGATATTCATTTTTGATTCTGGTGAGTCTCTCTTATTGGTTCAACTATTAATTTCGTTTCAAAGACGTGTTAAACAATTTACTTACCCTTTTGCTCCCGGGATATGCCTCATAGATCAGGTTCAACAAGTTGAACTTCGTGCAACAAATATGTAACACGACTTCTCAAACTCATTAATAATTCATAAAGAAAATACAAAGAAAATTAATGTTTAATGAGTGTTTGGAAATCGGATGAAAAACTGCTCAGTATTTGCATCCTTAATTTCTCCTTCAAAAATGATTTTGTTTGAGAAGAAATATCAAACATTCGACACAGTGTTTCATCACCAGATGAAACACCTCGAAGTTCGTCAAAAATACTTCGCTGCGCGTCGTATTTTCAACTCTCTTCTCGGTGTTTCATCTGGTGATGAAACACTGCATCTCATGTTTGATATATTACTTAAAATAGTTTAAGCACATATCATATCTCTGCAACGAGTCCCGCTACATATCTCAGGGTCATGTTCTGCAATATATCCCCGGGACATCTCCTGCGACATATCCTCGGGAGATACTCTACAACATATGTCTGGGCCGTGTCTCGCATTATGTCCCAGGGAGATGTCCCTGCAATATATCCCCGGGACATGTCCCCGTCATGTGGCCTTCCGTATTTCCCAACCATTAACCTTGATAAGGTAAGGTAGGACATTAGAACTAAAAATCGCCGTATTGTTAAAACAGTGATACAGAAAACAATGGACGAAATGTGCTTACTGAATTGTGTTCTTTTATTGTTTTTACAGTTACGTAGCTAACCGACAAACGAGTTTTAATAAGGCTCATTGGACAGAAAATAGGAAATACATTACAATATTATATTAGAATATAAACAGCTTAAAAAAAGTTACGTGCACAAAAAATTGTTTCAGAAGTGGACGAGAGAAATATTAAAATCCCCTACGTCCTGTTTGTATGTAGTAATCAGGCCCGTAACCAGGATTTTATGGGGGGGGGGGGTGGTGCTAACGAGGCCAAAGTGGACCAAACTACCGAAATGTATTTTTTTATTGTCTGATCCGTTTATTTAGGAAAGTAGCAATACATGAGAAATTGTAAGTGATACCGCGTTAGATTGTCATCAGTATTCTCACGAACTGGAGCTTGCGAAGTCTCTACAATTTTATAAACAATGCGGAATTGTTAAGAAAGTACACATCAGCTTTTCATAGAATTTTGTCATGACATCACGAAATGACGATAAGAGACCAAGAGAAACATAAAATGTATTTTCCCTCTTTGTGTCTTGAAAACTTCTCTTTGGATGGTTTCGGATGCCTGTGGATTGCTGCTTTAAATAAACCCTCCCAGTCCCTCTCCGAATTGTTACTCTGCGTTCCCTCACTGGCTTTTTATTAAGCGAGTTTGTTTCATATCGAGGAAGAGCGATTAAATCTCAGAACATAATAATGGGATCAAGACTGGTGGACAGTGCGAAAATAAGTTTGATTTACCTTCTATATCTTTCTGTAAAACTGTAGTTAACTGAGATAGATCTGAAGTTGTGGTTTCAGCTGGGCTGTCATCGCAAACTACACTGTCGTTGTCAGCGTCTGATGGCTCATAACGGGGTACTTTATTGACCCATGTATCGAGAGACTGGCACGATTTAGCTGCAGCCTTCCTCTTTCTATTTTCCTGTTCTCTCCTACCAATAACGTATTACACAAAAAACTAATTTTGCATCTTCGGGCGTTCATGCGCTCAGAATACTACCCGAAGCGTTAGCGGACGTGTGATCGCTCCCTTGTCATTGGCTCGCTCGTCGTAAACTCCCGTGCAAAGCGTGCGCACGTTAATTTCATTATTCATTTAGATAAGCTTCGACATCTGTGCGCTCATTGAAATGTTCTGAATGGCTCGGGCTACTAGAGAGCAGCTGGTTTTATTTTCCCAGTGAATACACTACTGCTTTTTCCATTCTTTGATTTTGTTTGAAACTTCAGTTTAACCGACTGCACTCCTTCACTTGGATATTGAGTATCAAAATGCGGACCTTTGGGGCCTGTGGGGGGGGGGGGGTGCGAATGCACCCCGTGCACCCCTCTGGTTACGGGCCTGAGTAATAAACTCGTTTTTGTGTCTGATCCATCTACACTGTAAAGGTATCTATTAAGCTTTAACCAGCTTGGAGGATGTTATCCTCTCCTCGTGTACTCGTCAGAATATGTGGAGCTTGAATGACTTG
The DNA here is from genome assembly GCA_942486035.1 of Porites lobata. NCBI lineage: Eukaryota > Metazoa > Cnidaria > Anthozoa > Scleractinia > Poritidae > Porites > Porites lobata. The sequence continues at coordinate 578,447 of CALNXK010000078.1, read as the reverse complement.
CCTTTCCGCCTAATTGTGGAGTCTGGATCAATTGGCACCCGAGTGTAAAGTAACGTAAGGAAAAGGCGCAAACGAGCCAAAGGCCCAAACGGCCGGAGCTTATCCCGGTTTCTTTAGCATGAAGCATGCCTAGGAGTATTGCTACTACTCTTAATTACCCTGTTTGCTCATCATAACATCATTTTAATGCCATCTCAAACTACGCGCCCTAAAGAAACGGATATTATCATGCTTTCATGTAAAGTACATCAAATTTGTGGAGGTATGCTCGCAGGTGGTCAAAATGCGTCCCACACATGAAACTTGCTCCTACAAGTCTCGTGTGGAGTGTGTGTGGTGTATTTTCTAAAACGCTAAACCAATTTCAGACTAAAATATATAAACTCCTGTAAACTACTTCAGACCAAAACTGCTGCTGTCTGAAGCTGGGGGTATAGCTTCCTTATACGCACTTGCGCCCGTGCGCACAGCTGAAATCTGGAAAAAATTTCCTGGTAGCATTTTTGTCATTAAATTTGGATGACTGGTTAATTTTCAACATTATATTGGTGTCTTTGTGTTAGTATTCCCTTTACCCTCTCGTATTCCATAAACGAACGGCAAGAAACGTTATGGTGGGGTGACAGACGAGCGATTGAGCTCTCTTGCAATTTTGTACATATACCAGAACAAGGACGATGATATTGATGGCGTTGTAACAGGGTTTGCCCATTTGAAGGGTACACATCTCGCCCTTTGCTTGTAACCTCGTAGATAACGTCACTGTTTTACCCTTTTTTCCCGCTGCTGTACACTGTACCTTAACTTACAGATAACGCTAAAGATGGGTAAAATAAACAACTAATTCATTATCCTTCTTATTTATTTACTGAAAAAAGAAAAACACAGGAAACGGCATTTTCGAGACCCTAAATTTGGACGTTTTCTGGAGCAGTATACCCCCCAGACTCCCCCTAATTTGGAACGCCTCTAACTTTTCTTCCATGCGTTCACTTTCAAAATCTCACGCTACGCCCCTGTGAAGACAAATGAAAGGAAAACAATGTACAATAGGCCATTTTACAGTTGTGTGCTCAGTGCCCTGGCCTTTGAATAGAAGCGATGTGGCATTGTTTTCTTACAAACCCTTTTGTTTTTCACGTGTAAATGATAATGTTCACGGGCTTGTTAGCATTAAAATCATACGATTTGTGCATGGAAATCAAGTATAGATTTTTGGACTTGCTGTGCAATGGTTGCAAGTTTATTGTTAGAAGTAAATTGTAGATATGTGAGAGGAAGCTTCTATTTTAGCCTTGATTTCAACGCAATTGCGATCATTGTTCATTGGTGGGTCTAAAAGATTCTCACCATCTCATTCACTTTCACCTTTAAGTATTGCAATATTGTTGTACGAACGCAGCATCCTCGTGTGATGTTTGCCTCAGAACGACTTATCTCTCCTCTGACTTAACTAAAATAGAGGGCATCATTAAGAGAGTTTTTCAGTGCTGCACATTGCATTGCATGTACATTTCAGTGTTCTCACAAGTGGCGCTCATCGCGCGATACAAAGCCTTGCCTATGTTATTGAATAGAGATGAGGAATTGTGGAAACGGTTCAGCGATAAAGATTCTTGAAGTCCACAGAAAACAGCACAAATATGCATTTTAAAACCAGCTTGGAACTTTCTTCAGTAAACTTCCCAGTGGAGAGCACTACGTCCATGAAAATGAGGCAGTCACAGAATTTAAGGTCTCCACTGGATATCATGCATCTTCTTCATAATTCGTAACGATCAGCTAAAAGATATAGACATAAAGAAGGATTAATACCAGGCTGAAGAAAGCAAAGCTTGTTTTGTATTTCAGCGATTTGCCTGTTTAAACGAAAAGCAAAATTCTATCAAGCAATTTTAGAGCAGAATTATTTCATAGAAGACTGAAGAATTGTCATATAACCTTCCTCATCTAACGATGGCCACTAGTTCGTTCACGAAGTGCATTAATTATGAATCTGTCAGACTTCTTTTTTAAATGTTTTTTTTTTTTGGCTAACTTGGCCTTTCACAGTGTTCTATAGGCCATTTCTATCAGTTTAAACTTACTGACCAGTCAGAAACCTCTCCATTATTTACTTACTGGTCGTGAACACAAAACAACAGATTCTGCTCGTGTAGGGAGGGATGTTACTAAAACGGGAAACGGGGAATGGGAAAATGAAAAATGGGAACAAAGTCAACTTGAAGCCCAGTCCTATCGGTAACTTCATTTCCAATTCTCTGTTTTGTTCCCATTTTTTCAATTTTCTGTTCTCCGTGCTCGTCTCCCGTTCCACTCTTCGCGTTAATAGGGAGCTTAAGCAGCAACGACGGCGACCGTTACGAATACGTCACTTAAAAAGTATTCTATTCTAAACCTATTGTTTTTTGCCCTTCTCGTTGCCGTCGCCGTCGTCGTTGCTTAAGCTCCCTAAGAACATAACGTGAACTGCAGTAACGTCGTTTCAAACTTTAAGTTTGCTGCCTTTCATGATCATGAGTTAATCCATTTCTTACAAAAAAAAACGTTCGTAGTTTATTCATTTTACACAGCTTTTTATGTCTGACCAAAAAGGCAGAAAGATGAACCTCCAGATACCGTCAAACCTTCACGTTCGACCACCTCTCGTAAGCGACCACCACCTATATACAGTCGACTCTCTCTTAACGGACACCTCTATAAGACGGACACCTCTGTAAAACGGACACTTAGAGTAGGTTCCTGCCTTTCTTTACTCCCTTTATTTGACTCTCTATAAAACGGACACCTCTCTAAGACGGACACTTAGTGCCAGTCCCAAAGGTGTTCGTCTTAGAGAAGAGTTGACTGTAGTCCAAAACACCAAACATTTTCCAGTCAATCCCTATAATCCGAACTTCTCGTAAACTATCACCGGGCTCAGCTAATAAGCGACCACGTTTGGGAGCTGACTGTTTAATGATTTTCCATTGTTTTTAACCTCTTTTAAGGACGACTTGTCTGATCTCTATGTTCGCTGTGTGTACTATGCTACCTAGAATATACGAACCTTCAGCAGCAACATGGAACTCCACATGATTTCGTAACTTAGAAATTGCACGCAATCAATTATCTTTTATTAACTAGATGTGTCCGGAGATTTCCTCAGTGGAGATTCCCCATGCTTCTTTTCTCATAAGTGATCACCCCTCTTAAGCGACCACTACGTCTTTGCGTTTTGACTGTATCAAGTACTTTTTTTAGTACTCACCGTCTTTTATCGAACATCGGTATAGTTCCAATCTAAGACAAGGCTTCTGGTTCCAATTAACTGGATTTATTCGTACGTATCGAGCTGTGACTGAGGGTTCTATTGGATTTGGCTCCACAATTAACGGATGAGAATTACCATTGAATATCTGAGAATGTTATGAATAGGAAATATGAGTAAGCCAAAAGTTAGATCAATCTCAGTTAACTGGGTTAGATAATAGTTGAACGACACAGCAGTTTGATCTTAACAGAGACGGAAACAAGAGTAACTTAAAGGCGCTATGTTGTGTTATTTCCTACCTCTTTAAAAAGCTAAACCTTTTTTCCAATCAATTGAATTCGAGACATAATGGTCCAGGTTAGTTATTTAAGACTATTGTTAGGTTTGAAAATGTTTCCTGTCGCCTATTACAACGGATGGCAAGGATGGACATGGATCATGAAACTTAAAAAAAACGTTATGCACAAGCTTTCAATTTTTAATACTATGCCTGCAAATTCACCAAAAAAAAATTATTATTGTTAGTGCTCGCTAATGAAATTTTACGATTTGACAATGCATGGTAACTGGACTGGAGCATTTTTATGTATGGGTAAAGGTACTAAGTAATGAGTTCAGCACAGAATTGACCCAGAACAACAACATCCTCGAGACGTAGCCCCTTTATAGAGTACACAAAGCCTAAACCTGCATACAAACATATAAAACCAGTAGCATTAGCTGATAATAGGCAATTTAAAGGTTGAGCGGAAGACTGGATCGGTGGTGTCGAATTGTACTATGGGACTATGGGACGTCGTCACTTCCTTTTTTGGCTATTACGAAGTTGTGCGAGAAACTGGGTCGAAATTCTTCTTCCAAGTCTGTCCCATAGTGCAATTCGACATTAAACCCACCCAGTCTCCAGCGCAGCCTCCAAATTTCTGGAACTGTCATTTTCCTCCTTCCTTTATGTCTTGGTTATAGGTCGTGTAGAAATGAAATGCTAACAGCTTCCAAGAATCTTTTACTGATCCTAAAGCCAATTTAATTATTTGCTAGATTAAGGCACCAGGTTATTCCTTTATTTTCTCCTTAGCTCTCTCCATATCCACCTAAAGATCAATTCGGTTTTTTTTTTGTTATTTGTTTGGCTCAAGTGTACTAAATAGGATATAAACTAGAGAACGCCCTCCTCCACGCTGACCTTAGTTCTCGATCCATCTCCAGTGTAGTTAAACCATGTTTTCCCATCCAGGCTGAAACTCATCGCAAATGATCTCACAAACCAGTATTTCCCGTCTTGGATATCTTTGCCTTGAGTAGCCACACCTTTTATTTCGTCTGGATAACCAAGATCAACTTTAAAGTATGGATTTTTATCATCACTGAAATATATAACAAAAGTACATAGCACACATAACTTTTTTACCGAACAGAATCATACGTGTTTGCTGTCCATTTGTAGCAAGAAGTTCACAAAATAAGTAAATAATGGGGCCATTTATACGAAGAAAAATTAAAGAACCGTCTTAAGACGCGAAATGTACCAGCTATTCGAACATATCTTGCATAAACGCGAGAAACTCGTATAACTGATTCGCGCCTTTTTTGCCAGTAGCAACTTCAATCCATCTGCGCAAACGACGCATGGGCACTATGCGTTCACCTGTGTAAGACGGGAAGGTCATTTAGGGTGACTTTCCACTGTTGCGTATTTTCCTATGTATACTTCAGAAAACTTGACGTGGCTTTACTTGAGTAAATATGAATTCCTCTTCTTGTTATTTATCAACTGGTTATGAGGTATGATCCTGGCATAAAATTAAGTGCATACCGTTTCTCACCCAAGCTGAACTGCGAACGCTAAAAGTGGCTTATAGATGGAGTATCTATTTTTTATCCATGTAAAACACTTTTTAACTGGAGGAGATCTTATGATACAATGAAAGCTCTTTCAAAATCCTTTTACAGGCCGTTGCCCCATTCTCCTACGTTGCTCATTTCACATAGTTACGTTGACGTTTCTAGAATGTTTAATGGTGCCTCGATCCGTGAAATGTGATTGTAATGAGGCATATAACGTCCGTACCTTCTTGGACACCAAGCACTGGTCCTGTTCCGTAATCTTCCATAAGGTGCTGCATAATTACTGCTAAGCATAGAGGTACTGCTCAAATGCGAGTCACCCATCAGGCCGGTTTGCAGGCCATAGGCACAATCTAAAATAGTTGTGTGGTGATGTAAAATACTGAGCAACCAAATGATCAGGAGTATACTCGTATCTACGAAAACACTGCGTGCGCTAACACTCGGCTGAAATATCTTTGTTGTTCTTTGAGGGGGGGGGAGGAGAAACCAGAAAATTCAACTTTCAAAAATGAGCGCGCGAATAAGTGTTAAAGGAGATAATATCTGGCTTTGAATCCGCCCGAAATTGGTTAGCCTAATATAACTAATTTTTAAAGTTATTAGAGACCTTTAGATTCGAAGACGAGGACGACTACGGGGACGGGATTTTCTCATTATACGTTTCTGGGAAACTACCCACCTACCCCTCCCTTAAGCCAACATTTTGCCCTAAGAGAGAGGTAAGTTTTAATGTCGGTTTCGGGGAGGGGTAGGTGGGCAGTTTCCCAGAAACGTATAATGATCCATACTGATAGGATTATTATCTTGTCCCAGAAAGCTCCATAGTTCTTTTTTTTTTTCACGTGAAAAGTTAGCATGGTTATTTTTATTGTAGGAGGGTAAGTCCTCTTCCGAACGTGAAATGATAAAACTTCAAACATTTGATAACTTGTTTCCTCTACTACGACATTTTGACCAAAACCCATCGTAGAACGACGACGGCTATCACGTTTTCCCGCCAAAATGACGCTCACGAGCGCGCTCCACTTAGTATTGAGAATATCTTGTCCTATTTACTAGGAGTAATGGGAGCTTAGGAGAGTGCGTTCATTATGTTTGTCAGGCAGACAGGTAGCAGTTGAGGAGGAAGGGTGGATAGTTATTGCGATAGATTAAGCCCGGTCCCCATATGATCGTTACAATCGCTGAGAAAAAAAAGTTCAGCGATCGTATGGAAACCATTCTCCAGCGATCGTTGTGGCACAACGGCCGCCGAAACTTTTTAAAGATAAACGTTTTGGAAGATTCAGCAAACACAGATCGATAGTAGACCTTCAGCAAACTCTTGAAATATGTGCGCTTCACGTAGATTCAGCAAACTTTTAGAAGATGAACGCTTTACGGAGACAGAATAGCAGACCTCAGCAAACGTTTGAAAGGTGAATCACCATGTGAGTTAGCGCGTCAAAGTGAGGCAAAACGTAAGCAAGCGCCTCAAAGCGAGGCAAATGTGTGTCGACACAAATGCAATCCCAAAAAACCTCGCTTATTAATTGCACAGGACACCCAATAATGCAAAGAAGCTCAACAGAAATTAGGGGTTGCGTTCTCGTACCTCAAACGCAATAACGAAGAGAAACATTTACCAGGATGTGGGAATGTGAACACCCTGTCGTACGCGTCTGATCCCTCCATGCATTTTTTACCCAAGGACACAATATCTCCCTTAGCTGGGGTGTTGCCGCTGATGGACTGTAAGCACATTCCCCCAGTACGATATTGAATGGCTTTACCATGAGCCATGCCTTGAGTCTTTTGAAATCTAACAACAACCAGATAGAAAGGTTTGTGTTAAAGTTAGAGACCATTTCTGCAATTATTTTATAAGGGTAATAGGGGGTACTTAACTCAAACTAGAAGGTTATCCTCTATCATATTTTTTTTTTTTTGGCCATTTGTATTTAAACATAGTAGAGGAGACTGATTATAAAAGGCGGCGAACAGCAAAGATAAAAACAACAGTGCTGCAGTTTATGATGGGAGCTCTCACACGGTGCACAAATCCTTTGTTTTTTGTGTACAAATTGTGACGGAATGAATTAATGGCACAAAGTGCTATTGAGCGTTATGCACCGTCAATTCCACAAGTACACATAACAAAGAAGTCTAACTGCCTTCATTTCTCTCGTTTTCTCTTTATACCAAAATTTTCAGGAGACCTTGTATTTTGACAATATTCGCCATATCTTGGTAATAAAATGTGAATAATACAACCTCGGAAAATCGTAGCTGGGGCAGTAGGTAACCTCCAAATATCTTAGACGAATGGAACGGATACCCAAAATGTTTTAGCTTTTCGCGAGCTTTCTAAATTTCTGGGCAATGTTCGCTCCTTCGAACATATATTTCACACTGGAAAAAAGTCGTTGGGTGCCCATGATCATAGTTTCTTAATTCCGCTTTATTGCTTTTAACGTGTAATACAAATCTGACCTTTGAGTGTGGTCATCACAGGCATAAGATGACAGCCCCACCGGGGTCCACTCAATAGGCACGCCACGACTGTTCAGGGGCCTAACACACATCTCTGAGCATGCGTGCTGGAGAATACCGTCGTCGCGTAGTAGAAACCACGTAGAGTCGCTTATACAATCCGAGTCGAATACAAGGGGCTCTGATTCACTGGCAGTACATGAGTGTTGTTTTGGACTTAAACATAATCCGTTAGAACTTCGAAGTGGGCTGTGCTTAGGGAAACCTGAGCAGGAAAGTGTCATTGCAAATAAAAGTAAGGAATTGTAACTTTAAGGCTTTGAAACAAACTCACAATTAAGGTATTTTAGTGGAATCCGGAATTAAGCTCGAAGAATACAGAATCCCACTGACGATTCCAATCCCTAATCCAAGTTCCACAGACATGGAATCAGCAATCCACAGTAAGAAATCCAGCATCTAAAGCTGTCTTGATTACTTAACATGGTGCTTACATTTTCTCTGTTAATTAAGAGCGAATTTTTGAGCTCCTCGAATGGCCAACATTAAATGTAAGGTATTTAAATTTATTGACATTAACTCTTATAATGGCCAAACTTATTTAGGCCCATTTATGTCCAAGGTTAACCCTACAGGAATTCATGCCATGAGTGCCATGAAATAAACTCCATGTAATACAAGCCAAATCCACGGTTTGTATGTTAAGAGCTGCGGCTAACTGGCTTTCAGTAGTGTGGGTCTGTGAGCTTGTTGCTGGTTTTTGACCAGCCGTTATTAGGGAGCTTAAGCAACTACGACGACGACCACAACGACGACGTTAAAACAACAATAGATTTAATGACCAAAACAACAACTCTGCACGTGCGTCACGCTTTTTAGTACATTTCTTTGACGTCCACTGCACGACTACGACGTGAAACCTCCTAATTTGACGTTTTATGGAGGACGTGGACATACGACGACGAATTTTCCTTCATCTTTTTTAACCTGAATAAAATCCTTAAGAATTCAACTCCAGGAAAAGTCGCCTGCATTTGACATATTGAGTGGGTCCAAATAGACGTGATTAAGTTTGGAAGAACGCAAATTCATTTTTTTACCGGTGTTTTCACTGCCGTCGTCGTCGTCCTTCCTTAAGGTCCCTGTTGAGGATATATCGCCCACCATCAGGTAAGGGAATCCGGGTTCCGGAATCCAGGAAATCGATAATCCTGGACTTTGGAATCCGTAATAAAGCTAAAGGAATCAGGAATCCCACTAACAATTGTAATCCGGAATCCAAGTTCCACTGACAAACAATCCGGAATCCAGTATATGGAATCCGGAAACTATGGAATGGAATCCAGAATTCCTTTACATGGGGGGAGGAGGAGGGGAGATATACTTACCGTCACATGGTGGCCATGGCTTACACACGAGTGTCTCACGTGGAGGACCTAGCTTGGAACAATCTTTTCCACCGTTGGCGGGGCGTGGATTGTTGCAAAACCTCCCGCGGACTTTGAACCCTGTGCTACACGTCCTGCTACATTCACTCCAAGCTGACCATGAGTTGTATCCACCATCAACTAAGGAAGGAAGAGATTATGGTAAAGAAAATCGTAACCTATTGCTAATTAATTTTGACTGTGAAATTTTAAAACACCAAAGGAAAGTGCTTCAGTAGCAACACGTTTCTGCACCATGGTGCTTCTTACGCAAAGTACGATAACGTTTTTCGCGCACAAGAAGTGAAACAGATTCCTGAATACTAGAGTTGTTTCACACTGGTTCCAAGTCCATCTCCTGTGTAATGGATGTCTTTGCTGTCTCTACTGAAACTTTTATCTTTATCTTTCGAGTCTTATCTTTGATCTTTTATTTCGTTGATAATTTATATTTAAATCAGATTAGAGCCGCAGCATATTAACTGCTTAAAACTCCTTTTCATGAGTTAAGGAAGGATTTATCAGGTTAATTGGCTCAGATGGAAGTCAGTACCTGGCAAAGGAAGTTGAACTGGGCAACCAACGTCTGGCTCCTTATATGCTAAAAGAGAAAAAAACGTTTATATTACACGAGCTGTTAGAGCAAGTTGTTAGTACAAAATAGAAGGTTTAGATCATAACGACTTTGACCTTGATTCGAACAGGTTGTTAGTTTTCCGTTGGGGGAGGTTTACACGGAAAAGTTCATTCGATAACATTTTTCGCAGAAAAAGTTTTCCTTTCCAGTTTCTACACTTCACCGCTTTTTAAAATTCATACCTTTTAATATTTTTCCAGCAAATATAGTTGAGGGATTGCTATAGAACGGATTACAGCGAATACCCTATTAAGGTTCCACATGCTTGGTCTGAATACAAAAACCTTTGTCGCGAAGTCAAACATGAAATAAGGACGGCTGAGAAAATATTCATCGCGGAGCAAGTTGTAAACAACAAAAACAACTCTAATTGCCTCTGGAGAGCAATCCGCTTGTGCATACCCAAGAAGTCCGCTTCTCAAAGGAATTATTCCAAAGATGACAAAATTGTTGCTGATGAATTTAATAATTTCTTTTCCTCTGTAGGAAAGAGTACCATCAACAGAATTGCTAAATTGGCAGAGGAATCGAATTATACTCTTAATCAATGTTCATTTATTCCGAGAATCTACCCATTGTCAGAGCAGTTCACCTTCAACGCAGTGAAGTGCGAACAGGTACAAAAAATTGTCACATCAATGGCGAGTGGTAAGGCCCCTGGGATTGATAAAATCCCAATCCATGTGATCAAAGATTGTTTGCCTGCTATCTTGCCATCGTTAACGTCTATTATTAATGCTACCTTTGAGTTTGACACCTTCCCTTTGGCCTGGAAAACAGCTGAAGTGACACCGATACTCAAGGCTGGAGACCACGATATTCCAAACAATAATAGACCGATTTCATTACTCCCTGTCCTTTCTAAAGTCTGTGAACGTGTCGTTCACAATCAACTTACGTCATATCTACTTTCGAGAGGCCGTTTATCATCCAAACAAAGCGGAAATAAACAGTGGCATTCAACGGAAACATCTGTCATTCAAACAACTGACGAAATCCTAAATGCCATTGACAAAAAGAAACTGACTGCAGTTGTCCTTCTTGATCTAAGCAAAGCTTTCGACAGTATTGACTATCAAATACTCCTCGCTAAGTTACAGGACATTGGTGCGTCCAGACCTGCGATAAAATGGCTCGGAAGCTATTTAACCTCGCGATACCAATTTGTGCGAATAAATACAACTCTGTCGACCAAACTACCTGTTAGCTCTGGCGTTCCACAAGGGAGCATCCTTGGCCCATTACTCTTTAACATCTACGTTAATGATCTCCCTTCTGTGCCAGAAAATTGTACATCGCAGTGTTACGTCGACGATACCAAACTTCTCATGTCATTTCAACTCCGCGATCAGCACGAAACGATAGAAAAAAATGAACAAGGACTTGTTAAGCATTAGGAATTGGTGCTTTGATAATCAGCTTTTACTCAACCCAGATAAAACAAAACTAGTGATATTCGGCAGCCGGCAAATGACTGCTAAGGTTAGCGACTTTAGGCTATTTCTATTGGGGAAGGAACTCGAGCCCGTTAAGGCTGCAAGAGACCTTGGTGTCACACTGGACTCTAACTTAACATATAATGAGCATATTGTTTCTACTGTATCCTCATGCATGTCACGTTTGGGCCAAATTAACCGCGTTAAGCATATTTTTAATAAACACGCGCTAATTATTATTATAAATGCCTTAGTATTTAGTAAATTATTCTATTGCTCTTCTGTTTGGAGCAATACTACTCAAACTAATCTGGACAAGCTCCAAGCAGTACAGAATTTCGCTTGTCGTATTTTGAGCGGCGCTAAAAAATTCGATCACATAACTCCTTTGCTAAAAGACTTGCGCTGGCTACCAATCAGGCAACAACTTTATTTTCGTTTTGCTGTTCTGGTTTTTAAGTGCATGACGAGTTGTGCTCCGGAGTATTTGACATCAAAGCTCGTTGGAAGATCCGCCGTCTCGACAAGGAACACGAGAAATTCTCAACTTTTGAACATACCACTCTTCCGCACTGCCAGCGGCCAAAGGACCTTTCAATATAGAGCAACCTCTCTCTGGAATGAGTTGCAGCCTGCGCTCAAACTTAGCCCATCCGTGACGGAATTCAAGTGTTCACTCAGGCAAAAGCTTCTTAATGACTGCTTTATTTAATTAATTTTATTAATTTTATTGACCTTTGTCTTCTTTTATCATTGTTATATTCTTATTGTCATGTACTTGGTTTATAATTTTGTAATGTAAAATTGACTCTGAAAAGCCCCGTGGGGACGAGCCAATAAAGTATGTATGTATGTATGTATGTAAGGTTTTACTGCTTTGGGTGTCCTTTAATAGGCAAAAAATTCTCACTCTCAAAACGAGGCTAAGTGCAAAACCTTTTTTTGTGCAAATGAGTTTTTTGCGTGAGAAGAAAAAAATATTTTCATATTTCGGTTACAGAAAAAAAAACATATCTCTGGCTTCGCAGTTAGCCTCGCTTAGAAACGAGGACTTGAGGCACTCGGAAATGGCCTACTTGCCCAGGCGACCGTCACAGCACCTTAATTAATTTTTGTCCACATTATATCGGCATGCGAGTATATGGCGCTAAGGCCGAGGTTTATGCGACTAAAATAGGATATTCCACAAACTTATTGCTTGGTAGGCGGTATGGATACCGGTCTACACTTTTTCTTGCTAGCCAATAAAAACACATACCTTTCTTGTTCTCTTTTAACCAGTACCATATTCGCCTAGGGAAAGGCATCTTTTCATATATCCAGGGTGAAGGCCAATTCTTCCGGGTCACTATGGTACCCCAGGGAATTTCTTGTATCATTCTGCTGTTTGTAGTCAGCAATGCAAACTCATCCCCTTTCGGTAACCAAGGCATGCGGTTGCTAATAGCAAAAGGACCGCTTGTCCAGTTGTCGAACTTTTTTATCAAAGATACACCAGTTAAATTGCTAAATGTCCCGGTAAAAGTGTAGTGATTTGGAGCCTGCCATACTCCGCCCCAGCGGCCAACCTCTTTTGCATCAAGCCGGTAATAGAAGGGACTTTCATTAAGTGAGTCAGACTTAATGGTATTCGCTTTTCCTAAAATGGAGAAATCCGACTGTTTTAATTTGCGAGCACTGGCATAAGAGTTTCTTTGAAACACTGTTCCTTGGTTCCATCCACTGTTAGAAATGACTTGCACCTAAAGGTTGGAAAATGAAAAAAAACGAGTTGGTTTCCAACCTCAATCTGACACACGATTTCATTTCGTTCAAAGATGATATATAGTCATTCATAGATCAACATTTGTTTTGTAATCGAGAATAGAACTTGGTCACAAATATAACATGTCTTAACCCCCCCCCAAAAAAAAAAGCAAATAACGTTATCAGTTTGCAGCGTTCAGTTTTTCAAATTCAGAAAAACACTCCATTATTCTAGATCTATTCAGGCTTGCCAAACGACGGGTTTCTACTCACTTCCCAGTTTATTCATTCAACTCTTAGAAGTGCTGTTCAGAACTTAAATTCAAGAAAGTATGCGAACGTCATATTGAACTAATAACTTAGAAAAACACTGCAGCTGCTAGTAATGAGGTTTCATTTGAATGGTCAAACGTAAAATTTTGTCCAATTTCTCGAGACCCAGTTCATTCAATCCGAATGCTTGTGGGGTGGAATCCAGTACCTAGAATCCAGAATCCACGGCGTAAAATCCAGAATCTTGGTTTCTCTTACATGGGGCAATCCAGGGCAGTTCTAGTTAGAACCAGTATGCCCTACAAATGGACCCTATTTTGCCATCTTACTTTATTCCCATTTTCATACGTAAAGTGGCGTAGAAAGTTTATATTACCAGAAGAGTCCATCCTCCTCCGTAAAGTTTCGACTGGTCACAAATAGTCTTGACTGGTCTTTTACAAGGACCATCGACAAATAATCGGTACACTCCACTGGTCTGGTAACTATCTTCTAAATACTGCTGACAACTCACTGCAAAATACATGGAACAATAGTAAAGGGCGCATTGGCTACTCTTTCTTGCGAGCAGGAATGTCATTAAGGACGGCAGGAATACACGAACGCCGATGTCGTCAAAGCGTTTTTGTCTGTATCTCATGAATAAAATGCGGCGGATTCTCATTAAGATAAGGTTACTATCTTAATAAGATTCCTCTTTATTTTATTTGAGATAAAGACAAAAACATTATGACGTCATCAGCGTTCATGTATTCCTGATCTCCTTAATGAGATTCCCGTCCGAAACCGGTACACCCTATACTACTTGCAGCAAATGAAGTGGGCGCAAATATCTCAATAGTCGAGATTGAGATGCTTTTCAATAGTAGAGCAGTAATTTTTCAAAATACTCGCATAATTATCTTATTTCTGCTCAACATCATATCTTTCAATTTAAGCTTCATATCTGGGAAACGATTACCCGCCAAAGATAAAGTATCATGATACCCTAAGGCTTGGGTAGCGAATAAGGCTATGTCTGTTAGCCATACCGGATCAGACAGCTTTTCGTCCCGACACGAAAAAACAACCGCTACAGTATAACCCGTCAAGGCCGGGGACTGAAAAAAATCCCTTTCACACAAGGAACATCTTGCCGGAGCGGTTGACCGCTAGGGTTTGGTGCACTAAAACCCTGTCCTCACTTCTGAATATTTACTTCAGTCTAAGTAGATTCCAATCCTCGCTCATACTTATTTACTTCTCCAGTGGTCCGAATACTTCGTGTTCACACGCGTTGCACAGAACCTATTCGATCAGTGGCGCCCCTCTTTCGACGCAGCTTCGCTCCATTCAACAACAATTTTATTGTACCCAAAGCAGAATATTATAGTTATTTACAAGTTGTTAAATTATTCAGTTAACTAAAAGGGGTACCGACGTCCTGAAACAACTAATAAGTTAAAAATGACAAGAAGCCAGATTCAGTGAGATAATTTAAATAAGTTTATTGTGCGGGGTACAATATGGCAGCATGTCATACTGTATACACACAAACACACAGATATATATGTTGTGGTTCAATTTTGTCCGTGGTTTAAATTTTATTTTTCATTGTTTTTGGGTATGGTAATGTATGATAATGAGTTTGAAACAATGAAAAATAAAATTTAAACCAAGGATAAAATTGAACCACAACATATACACACACACTAGCAAGTATTACCAGTTATATGATTTGTAGACACAGTAACACAGAAATGACAGTTAGACAGACTTACACAACAGAAAAATAAGTAAAATGTTGAAAATTAGGTTAGAATGTCGCACGAAGAAAAATCGCGGCCATCTTGTTTCACCACCGCTGACCAATGTCGATTACAGAAGTCGCTCCGAAATTATTGTTCTTATGTTTGAACAGGTGCCCTATCCGGTATGGCTTTCGTGCTGGCCTAAGAGTTATCCGGTAAAGAGTCTGCACAGATTAGATATATTTGATTTTTGAACAATAATGGGAGAAATTATCAACCGCCAGATAAAGACAGGGTTTTAAGCTCTTTCCTTCGCAGAGGTCTTCACTGGCTATAAATCAAAGAATTAACAAAGGAATTACAGTAACCACAGTAACAATAACTTACGGTAACATTTGGTTTTATAACAAGTGGATATTTCAAGGGTTTTTCCTCTGCAGTCACCGTCACGGATACAGGGTCGAGTGCGAAATTGAACTCCTTGTTCACAATATTGACTGCACGCTGACCATCGAGACCACGGGCCAAAATCCAATTCATCGGTCCCTAAAGACATGCATAACCGGGTTTTATGGTTGTGTATCCAAGGGCATTTATTGGATTTTATCTGAGTAGATTTCTGGTTAACTGCCCACCTACCCCTCCCGTAATTCAACATTAACACTTACTTCTCACTTGGGGCAAAGTTGGAGGGTGGGTGGTCAGTTACGCAAAAACCTCAACAAAATTTTAGGAGAGGTTGCGCCCTCACTGGAGCCCTTACCTCTTTCAATCATGTCATCGCTTCCAAAATTTGTAATCCGGCTTATTAAACCAGTGATTTTTCCACTATCTCTTTTTTCAGACTAACTGAAATTTGCATTTTGCAAGTTATTTTGGGACACCCGAGTATTTAGAGAAGTATTTTGGTCAGTTTTCACCTACTCGTCTTCTAATTAAAGAAATTTTCAACTTGAAACGCGCGTTTGCTATAAATGTGATTCGAAATCCCTCGATTACTTGGATATTATTTGTTGTCTCTCGGTTATAAGCAATTCCTAACAAACATTGGCTCAGAGTTTCCTGGTAGGTTGTTAGAAGTGCAACAGAGACGGTAGCGGTGGTATAAGTCATATGTGTTACTACGAATGCAGAAAAAGAGATCCCAGTCAGAAGCCGCAATGCTGCGGGCACCAAAAGGCAGATACATGAAAGGGAGACCCAAAATGATATAGTGACGCACAGCAAAGTTTCTTGCTGTGTAGACTGAGGCCTTTGTTGTGCTCGTGAGAAAGACTGATTGTTGTAGCCGAATCATCATGACAAGCAATATCATCAATATCAATATCATCGCGCACTATCATTGGAAAACCATATGAAAAAAAGACCCGTATGAGGACCGTACGGGTCAAGTGATAGGGAGCGGAAAAACGCGTACAGCCCTGCTAGAAAGGCGTACCGATCGACGCAGGTTCGCTTCGTCAGAAAAATTCAAAAAGATGACTGAGTTAGGTCTGTTCTGGCGGGAAAAATATTTGGCTCTCGGTCAGGACGCACTGCACGGATCTCGCTGCGCTTGGTCCATACATCCTGACCCTGTGCCAAATATTATCTCTTCCGGCCCTCCTACTGAATCAATAGGAACATATTCCTGCCCTAGTCTCAACTAGAGAGAGGATAGTGATGGCGAGGACACTTGTCAAGATGATTCAGTAAGCGGTTGGCAAACGAATAGGTGGTTGTAAAATACAGATTTAATGGTGCGTGACTGACGAGACAGGTTGTTTATAAGGTAGCTAAAATCAATTTTACCTATCATATGTTTTTTGACTGAGAATTCTATTACTTTGGGTCGAAGCACTTACAATGTACACCTTCATTTCTAGAGAATGTAAGCGATCAAGAGCCATAATGGGACTTGAAGCGATCTAGTTAACAAACTTACCTGCTCTTTGGAAAAAAGCGACGAGACAAAGCAACAAAACAGGTGTTTTAAACAATGACATTTGTCTGTTGTTTAAGGTGGTTGTAAAACCTTGGGTGAACTCCTTATCCTTTAGAGTAGCGGGTGAAATCTTTAAGGTCAGCGACTGAGAACAATCGAAGAGTACCAAGAGCTATTATGGCTGTTGAGAGTACATGTCTTCGTAACCAACAACTGTAGTTTTTTCAAATGTTGATTGAAACATCGAAATTGTAAAATTGTGAAAAATAATTTCATTCTATGGGGTTTTGATTTCTGCGAACTTAATACCTCATATTATTACATCATTGTTTGTTAGGTTTTTTTTTCGCAAGAGCTATATGCAGTGACAGTATTGTCAGTGTAACTGGTTTGTGAGTGGACGTGTTCATCTGTACGCCAAACCCCTTAAAACGGTTGGCTAATTTACAATAAGGAATGACATTCTCTTGTTCTTGAGTGGAAATTACTATTGCCCCAACGGGCAAGAGTTTTACCCGCTCGGGAATATCTGCTTTAACCCGCAAGAAGGGTTTTGTTTTGAGATCGTCTAGTGCATCTTTAAAGTTATCTCTTCGTTGTACTGTGGCTATTTTTAGTAGCTTACCATAAACGTCTGAGAAAAAGCACCTATTTCATAGCTTCCACTAACATTCCCTGAAAGATTGGCGTGGATTTCCTCAGAAGATACCCGAGCTGTGTAAAAATTAACAATAGAATGTTCCATGGCGGGTTATACAAATATGGCCATTTAATTACAGAACCATTTAAAAGGGGGGCAAGAATGCCTCTCAAGGGATGTCAACGGTTGGCTAATTTACAATAAGGAATGACATTCTCTTGTTCTTGAGTGGAAATTACTTGTGTCAAGGTAGCTCTTTTAATCAAATCTATATAGGTTAATTCAATTTGACATGACACTTGGTTTTAAGAAATGCTTCATTTACAGCCGGACTGTCCGTTTCCATTCAAGACGCCTGCATTAAGTTAAGGGTCTGTATATGTTGCCCCGCGAAGGGATACGGTGAGGCGAATCCAGAATTCTGATTGGCTACCCCAACGGGCAAGAGTTTTAACCGCTCGGGAATATCTGCTTTGTCCCGCAAGAAGGGTTTTGTTTTGAACAAGTACTGATTCCTTTATTTAGCAAAGTTCTTCGGTAAAGATGGACGAATACTGGCCTCAGGGAACATCCGGGGAATTTCGGGATGACAAAATTACTTGTTTCCCTCGGGGTAAGATGAGGCGAATCCTGAATTCTCATTAGCTTCCCAAACGGGCAAGATGTCCAACCCGCTCGGGAAAATCTGCTTTGTCCCGCAAGAAGACCCTTTATTGGGCAAACTTGTTTGGTAAAGATGGACACATACAGAGTTCGGGAAAAATTGGCACTCAGAGGGAAAACAAAATCACCCGTTTCCCTCGGGACCTCGGTTTCGAGTGTTGTTGCTCTAAATATCTAAAAGTCGTGATCGATGGTATATTTCCTTCATCTTCTAAATATGGTAAGCCCGCCGGCTGTTAATGATCGAAGAATTAGCCAGGGGATTTGAGCCAATTCTGGCAGAAACGGAGAAATATTTTTAATGAATAATATAAATTACATAAATTGATGTAATTTTGAAACGTTTATTAGTATTATTATTATTATAATTATTATTATTATTATGACTATTGTTATTTTCTACTGAGTCTGTGATTCAAATCTCAGGTGTAATAGTTAATCTGGTTAACTACTTCAAAAAAGGAAAAAACGGAAAGCTATAACATATTTTTTTCTTTTAACCTTTCACTTCTAATAATATAAGTGGCCAAAGGAAAAAAAATAACAAAATATTCCGATTATCTTTTGAAAAATAACAGCAAATGTCAAGTGCTATCAAAGGTACTGCCAAAGAGTTTTCATTGAAATGGTAACACCAGTGGATTCGGTGGATCAATTTAGGTTTCGGGGAAACTGCCCACCTACCCCTCCCCTAAGCCATCATTTTGCCCAAAGTGAGAAGTAAGTGCTAATGTTAGCTTAGGGGAGGGGTAGGAGGGCAGTTTCCCAGAAACTTAAATTGATCCGATTCGGTATCCACAGATATAAAAGGTAAAGTTAAAGTGAAAAATTAGTTAAAAGTTACTGTAAGGAGCCTTTTTTATCCCCTGTAGTACGAAGTGGCATAGTCAGAGCCCTGAAAGAGAAAAAAATCAACTTCCGGTAGCCATTATTGCCCTTGGGGACGTCAAAGTTCTCGTTGCTTAAGGTCACTATTGTCTGTAACGTTTAATTTATCCACAGGTTCAACGAGTATTGTTTATCTTTAACTCCACCGGGATAATTTCCGAAGTCATCATAGCTAGAGCCGTAGCTAAATCTAGCGTCGTCTATTTCCGTTACTCCGATCCCGTGATCTGCACGTAAACAGCCATTGCCTCCTCCACCAATCATCATCACGGATCCATCACCGTACCAATCACACCAGAAGCCAATCATATCAGGGTTTTGAAAGCCTCCCGTACAGTTATGCTGCATAAAACCTTGAGTTGATTGGTATTGACCTCCGTACTCTACCCTGCAGTTTCCAAGACATCTATTTGCGAACCAGGGCTTTCCATTTCGAAAGTCGCCATAGCTAAACATTTTATGCCTAAATGACTTTCCCTCAAGGCATTCATCTGTGGTTTGCAGCAACGCGGTGTGTTCAGGGTCGTCACTACGCGTGATCTTGAAGTTCCTTCCGCTGATCAACCAGAATGCAGGTGAAATCATATCACTGTTTTCCGCCGGGTCTATGTTGTTTCCAATAGTGGAATTTACGTCATACCACCAAGCGCCAGACACCAACATCCAATTTTTAGAGTCAGCGTTCGAGAACCGAGCGATTAAGATCCATCCGGTATCAGAGCCATTTGTGTTGTGGGACGTACCGTTGTCATAAAAAATCTGTTAGTCGAGACAAAAATAAAGAAAAGCATTTTTGTTGTTGTTCTGAAAGCAGAACCTTCCTTTCACTTGCTTGATTTTGGCGCACTCGAGAAAGACTCTGCATGAATCAAATAAGATCTTTGTTCTCTTTATTGAGCATGCGCCTCATGTTGCTAAGATACAGTTTCGAGCCCAGGCCTAATAGTCGTGCACTCGGTACAGCGGGCTCAGTTATGGCCATCGGTTTATCAGTAAACGGGTTCTCGCGCTTAAACACTTTGACTGACAGAAACAAGTTTGACTAGTACAGAAACTTCAAAGGCTTGATGCGATTCAGGCACAGCCTACCTTTCTCTTCTTCGATCAAGAATAAGTCCAAAAGGACGCTCTGCTCTTTGGCTGTTGTTCAGTATGTTAAACTAACAAAAACTTTTAGAGAACTCTCGACGATTAGGCGACCAGAAATAAACTTATGCTTCAATATCAATTAACACCATCAATGATCCAAACTAATATGTTTCTACCTACGAAAACTATAACGACTCGATCGGCTGAATTTAAGAAATCCTTAACCAAAAGTAGAAGAGTGCATATATAAACTAGTCAATAAACAAGTAGGTCATTTTCTTAATCAAAGTTTCGCTTCGTGTATTAACCGTATTCACACGGGCTTTTTTGCTTCCTGCGACCGGGGGGGCCTTCGGAGCCCCCATTCTCTATAACTTCAAAACAGTTCATGACGCACTTTTCAAAATCTAGGGATAACACTATTGACACAATGACGTAATTTGACGTCATTATGACGTCACACTGTTTAAACTAAAGACAGAATCCAAATTTCATCTAGTTTCCCCTCAAAGCGAAAAACGCTGCGAAAAATTTCGCTAAGTTGGTCATAGCTAAAACTGTGCGGAGCCTCAAAAGATCCAGGCCCGTAGGAGTAGGGGGCCCGGGTAGGCCCGTGTCTCCCCACTTTTTGGGCGAATTTTTTTTAAAAAGAAGACTACCACTATGGCGTCGAAAATACTGGGTTAATAACACAAGGCAATTCCCCTTTCGATTTTAAAAGATATGTTGTTAGGGCTAATATTTTTCGTGCCCTCTTACTTTCAGATTCGTTCCCACGGGCCTGAGAACATCTATTGCATCTTTAAAGTTATCTCTTCATCGTACGGTGGCTATTTTTAGTAGCTTACCGTAAACGTCTGAGAAAAAGCACCTATTTCATAGCTTCCACTAACATTCCCTGAAAGATTGGCGTGGATTTCCTCAGAAGATACCCGAGCTGTGTAAAAAATTAACAATAGAATGTTCCATGGCGGGTTATACAAATATTGCCATTTAATTACAGACCCATTCAAAAAGGGGGCAAGAATGCCTCTTGAGGGATGTCAACAGCTTTTAAAATGTTTGCATCATTTAATCACTTCCACCATCTGGTGCATAACACACAACAGAGCAGGGCTCCAATTTATGTGTGTCCTTACAAATGACCCAACCAGCCCAGGAAAGGTTGGCCACACCACCGGGGTCTCCGTCCCCTACTCTTTTCGAACAGTGGTGTGAGTTCTTTTACGTCCCACAGAACCAGATGAGTGAAAGTGCTGTGAGACGGGACCTACGGTTTTTCGTCCTTATCCGAAAAGACTAGAAAGTCTAACCGTTTGCAGTTATCATTGCAAAGACAGCACTTTCTCCTCAGATATTTATAGACCCTGAGTGTTGATCCGTCCGGGGTTATAATCCGCGACCTTCCGCTCGGCAAACCAGCACTCTTCCAACTGAGCTAACCACGCCGCGGTTCAGTTCATATTCTGAACCGATTTCTGAGGAACTTCCAAATAGTTTGACGAAATTCTGCCTAAGAGTGTTGAGGCCTCAAATGTAATAAATGACCCTAAATGTAATAAAGGTCCTAAGTGTAATAACTTTTGGCCCTAAATGTAATAAAGGGTCTAATTATATGTGTAATAGGTTTTAGGCTTAAATATAATGGAAGTCTTACAGTATACATGTATGTAGTATAACAGCCCCAAGCTTGATAAAGTCCCTGACTGAAACATGCGACGATATTAATGTTATAGCCAGCTGGCGATTCACTTTCTTCGCCCTATTGTAGCCTTCATAGAGATTCATTAACTTAGAAAGCGGCTAGAGCGCTCAAGAAGTAGGAGAAACACTTTTAAGTGTTTCTCGATCGTGTCTCCTACTACATCCCTACATTGTGAAACGCGAATTATAACCAAATGGAATCTACACAAAAGTTTTCAAAATACAGTTGTAATTTAGTAATTGAAGGAAGTATTAATGTTCATTAGAAACAATCGTGGTAAATTGACTACTTTTGCCTATGGGGTTTCTTAATGTTGCGCCAAAAAAGAAATGCTTTTTTTTAACCATTTTCCAAAAGAGTATGTCGGTCGGTCCATACAGAAAGCTGTGAACACGAAGTTATATGTAAACAGCAAGATGTTAAGGGCAGGATATCTTTATAGTTTTTCTGACTTCCGACTTTGATTTTAATTTCTACCAGGAGTACTTCTTTGAAGTGAATTTTTATGCTAACTTTTGTCCAGGATCTCACCACATGAATGAAATGACATTTTCAAATAACAGCTGGCTTTCCTGTTTTTCTAGCGAGTATATAAGGAACTCTACTTTGAAGACCCAAAATCTTTTTTTAGAGCTAAGAAGAAGAAGAAGAAGAAGAAGAGGAAGAAGAACAAAATGATGATTGTGATTGTGATGATAATGGTGGTCCAACCAGTCAACTTCCAAATGAAATACTCGACAAAAATAATAGACTTCGCGTTAACTGGAACTGACATAAGTATTATTGGGCGCTTTCCATTTAGGAAAAAAACCCGAAAATCTCGGTGGGAGCAAAAGTGGAATTTCCGATTGGTAAAAAGCTGTTCCATTTGGTCGTAAACCCCGGTACTTCGCGGTGCCCGACGGTGAACCTGGAACTGGTACAAACTACGAGAAACGGAAATGGAACACGACATTCCGTTCGGAAATTCCAACCGGGAAAAAGGGCCCACCTTTTTAGATTTTCCACTTTTTCTGGGAATTTTCCAGTGGGACGAACCGACGAAACGTGTTCCATTTACCGCCGAACCGAAAATTCCGGAAATTGTGACTAAATGGAAAGCGCCCATTATCACCTATAATTCCCTTTGCCAGCTTGGTGAACCCTTTAAAGAACTCACAATGCGTTATATTTGTCGGCTACCACGAATAAGCTACAACAATCGCGACACTGCGCGAAGTGGCTGTTTCAGCTTGCGCAAGTTGTGCAAAGAATTTGGCCCATACAGAGATAATACAGAGAGATAATAGCCAGCCCCAGATGGATAAAGGCGTGGGTTGAGCTGTTGTTTGCTGGGGTTGGAACTTGGTTTTATGTTACCAATGTATGGTGGAAAGGACGAGGGAGCAATTAAAGTACACTTACTTGCACCTATTTGTTAACAGACAAAGTGAAAACAGTTTAGCTGATGTTGTATTATTGACTCAGATGAGAAATCATGGTGGCACTACAGGCTGCAATTTTGACATTTTTGGCCTTTGCCTATGAAACAGATTTTTTTAGTCCAATCCAATGGATGAAGTTACAGTTTCTTTAGAAAATTTGCTATAATAAACGAGGCTCTTCTGTTTTGTTACAGTTTTAAGATACGTCAGTCCTTTTTTGACAATAAAGAGTTCTTAAAAAAATTTGCTTCATATCATGACCTCTGTTTTCAAGTTGCCGTTAAAGTAGTATTATTGATAACAATGCTAACTATTAAACCTATTTACAATTAATCACTATTCGGTCAAAGGACTATTTACATTTCACTTCGATTAAACACTCTTTTCAGTTAATAATGACAATAAAAATAACATTGATAATGATATCAAAAACTGAATAATAAGTTGTTACTCAAATGGCTATATAGGGGATCTGCCTGGGGTATTTAGTGTTTGATATTCCCTAGACACATTCTGGCGCTCAGTTAACCTGTAATAAGGCTAAAAGCAAACGCTGTGAAATCGTCTTATGATCCTAAGCATATAAAAAGCTGAAAGAATTACACTTAGGACCTTTATTACATTTAGAGCCAAAAGTTATTACACTTAGGACCTTTATTACATTTAGGGTCATTTATTACATTTGAGGCCTCAACAAGAGCAATAATGTTATGAACTTGAATATATAGTGAAATAATTAATGAATTAACCAAGGCTTTTGTATGATATGAAGAATTATGCAGTTTAGTTTCTTATAACCACAGCGTCAGTCGATGTGTGTAATTCTTCGTATCATTTTCAGCTTGATGCAATATTACTAAATATCCATTTCAATTAATGCCACAAGAAGCTTACCTCTCTCACAATTTTGCCCAGATAGCCCATCTGAACAGACACAAGTACTAGTTAAGAAGCCTATCACAACGCATGTTCCAGTGACACAATCAGATTCTAAACACGGATCAATTTCTGTTTACAGTGAAGAAAGAAAAAATAATAGGGGTAAATAAATTAAAAACTTGCCAAAAAATACTAACAATGGAACCTCTACCAACGGCCATCATTACAAAGGTGTCCATTTAAGCCATCATACTGAGCCGAATTGGACTTTCCTTTTACAAAAAAAATTCCATTTCTTTGTCAAAATGCATTCACAGAACCCAATCTAGAACTGGATCTTGAACCCGCTTCCGCAACTGTGGTCACCTCAGAGCATCATGAGGTCTCAGTTTACTTGAACCTGCACTATCTTGGAGAGGTTCGACGACAACTCATGTATTTTTATCACCAATGTCATTATTATTATCATTATCATGATCTTATGCAAACCTTCTTCGCATCTTTCTCCTCTGAAGCCAAAACGACATGAGCACGTATATCCCTTGTGATGACCGTTACAGGTAGCACCGTTTTGACACATATTATTATGGCACTGGTCTTCATCTAGCACAAAGTTACAGGAATGAACGAATGAAAGATTTATTCACTTGTCAAAGTATTTAGCCAGAAGCTAATGAGGGACACAGACTATCTACGTAGACAATACTGACAATAAGTATCCATAATTAAACAAAAAAAGAAATTGAGTATATAGATTCTTGAAATCTTGGTAACACTAAAATTATTAAAACGTATTACATACACAATTCTTTTCTACAGTCGGATAAGGACTATTCCGGGGATATGTAGGTATCAGATCACGAGTCCGGATAAGTCGACTTTCCTAATATTTCGCTTGAATGAATTAAGACTTTCGGCAGTTCTTAGATTTCTGGGTAGCTTGGACCAAATGAGAGGCCCCCCATTTTACAGAGTGTTTACCATATCAAACAGTTTCGAATTTAGGTAGTTCAAAATAGAGTTCAAAATATATTGTAATTAAGCTACAGTTAAAGTAAAGCGAAGATACAATTTTCCCTTATCTCTTTCATTTCAAAGTGCTACTTATTTGAAATTAATTCATTTGTTGACGACACTTCCCGAAACTAAACAGATTGTTTCTTTCACGCTAGAAACGTTTTTAAATGCCAAAGTAGCCTTCCGAGATTTTACAATGACGACGTCTGATGAGAAATTTAAAAATCATGATGTTAAACATCGGCGATCTTGTCACACCATTAACAATTTGATTAAGCGGATGTTTTACTATCGCCCCATGGAAAATGTCACCAAGACTGAGTCACACTTGCAATAACAATATGATTTATATTCTGCAAGAATATTTGACATATTTTTGGGTTATTTACATTAATATAAAGGTCAACTCAGGTGTAGCTTATGTGTGTGTAAGTTGATCATTTTAACTACTATGACGTCACGTTAGGCTAAACATCCGCCATTTGGAAAGTCATGTTCGAGACATCTCAGATCATGCACCTTTCGGCGAACAGATAACCAAACTAGCAAATTATACGTCATTTTACACTCACACGATTTAGAATACTATGTTCCCCTTAAAATAATGTGGAAAACTATAACAAGGATTAATACGCGACGTCACACGAAAGAGGAAAGTTTTGCGGCTTATGTGACCATACATAAATATAATTTACCCGGGCTGTTCCAGGTGGCGATGAGGTTGTCGTTGAAATGTAATCCTCTCGCACTAACTGTAGAAAAAGAAAAAGACCCACTCACGTATTAATCAGAAAGAGAACTGAAAAAAAATGCTGTCGCATGACTTACATTACGGACCATAAGATCCGACGACGGTGACGGCAACGGGAACGCTACAAAAGCAATTGGTTTAATTAGCAAAACAACAATTTTGCACGTGCATCACGCTTTTTTGTACATTTCTTTGCCGTCACTGCACGACTACGACGTGAAAATGCCTAATTTCACGATGTACAGAGGAAATACACAAGCGA
This sequence comes from Porites lobata, assembly GCA_942486035.1. Lineage (NCBI taxonomy): Eukaryota > Metazoa > Cnidaria > Anthozoa > Scleractinia > Poritidae > Porites > Porites lobata. Next base: position 552,380 of record CALNXK010000078.1, on the reverse strand, counting down.
CGACGAAATTTCCTCTCTCTTTCTGAACTTGGAAATGGTTCTTAGAAATTCAACTTTAGAAGGGTTCGCCTACATTTGACAAAGTTAGAGACTTGGAGAAACCGCGATGAAGATTGAAAGAACACGAATTCACTTTTTCAGCGACATTTGCTCTGCCTTCGCCGTCTTCGGATCTTAAGGTCCCTGTTAGGGAGCTTAAGCAACCACGGCGGCAACGGCAGTGAAAACCTCACTTGAAAAGTGAATTCGCGTTGTTTCAAACTTTATTATTCTTATTCCATTTCATTCAATTTGTCAAGCGTTGGAGAATTTTTCTGGAGTTAATTCTGAAGGAGTGTATTTAAGTTAAAAAAAACAAACTGAAAATTTTTGTCTTGTGTTCACGTCCTCCATAAAAGGTGAAACTAGGAAGCTTCACGTCGTAGTCGTGCAGTGACTGCAAAGAAATGTACAAAAGAGAGTGTTGTTGATTTGCCATTCTCAAACTCATTAATAATTCATTAAGAAAATACAAAGGAAATTAATGTTTAATGAGTGTTTGGAAATCGGATGAAACACTGCTTAGTATTTGCATCCTTAATTTCTCCTTCAAAAATGATTTTGTTTGAGAAGAAATATCAAACATTCGACACAGTGTTTCATCACCAGATGAAACACCTCGAAGTTCGTCAAAAATACTCCGCTGCGCGTCGTAAATTTCAACTCTCTTCTCAGTGTTTCATCTGGTGATGAAACACTGCATCTCATGTTTGATATATTACTTCTAAACCTATTGCTTTTTCGCCGTTGTCATTGCTTAAGCTCCTTATTGTCCATTAGATGAATGACCCACGTAAAATAATTTTGATGGTAATTTCATGAGAATTGGAGGATATTAGGAAATAGTGGAGATGTTTCCTTCAAGAGATATGAAAAGAAAGTGGATTTGGTAAGTTAGTAATGAGGATAGAGGAATATTTTCGTTGATTTCTGTTCGTGGTGCGTTATGCCACAACGCAGATTACAGTGCGCTCGCGAATTGGGAATGTCGGTTTGTTTGCATTCCTTAATTGAAAGAGAATTCCAAGGAAAAAAGAAAAGGGTTTCGTGTCTGAATCTGTCAATTAATGCACGCGACGCAGAAGGATTTTAATTTTCTATCGATTGGGAAGCCTGCCAAACTAAAAGCCAATTGATTTGCTATCCTAACCGTAAAACAATGGAAATGAAGATAAACAATGTTGTGTTATTATTTTCTGCGTCCCTGAGGAGACTCATTACGAACGAGTAGATGCTACAGTTCTGTAAGAAAATCATAAACGTCTGAGACATTTCGGGAATATAGATTTGAACATCAGGCGGAAACACAAGCGAAACCGCACAACAACAGACCGATTACCGTTAGTGCTTGAGGTCTAGTTAGGTCTAGTTATCCTTCCCCTGTTTTTTTTGGTTACTTAGTTCCTCGCAACAGAGTACCATTCCACAACTATTTGTTGTTTTTTACGTCTTGTCATTTTATCGTTTGAGGGACTCAGAATCACGCTTACGACAGACAGCAAAAGTCTTCTTCAAGTTCATAGTTTCTCAAATTAGAAAATGAAAAGATAAAAACTGTGCAATTAAATTTGCATGAATAAGCCGGATATGAAACTAGTAATACGTACGCAATGAACACTAAACGGCAAGTAAAAGAAAAAAATATGGTCACGTAGTAAAAATTGACGTTTGCCAATTGCCGTAAAGGCAGGCTAGATGACCAGCGGCTATTCGAGAAATGAGCCCGCGCTTCTTCCCGAAAGAAGTCTGTTCTCGGGGAAAAACAAGATCGGTCCCAAGAAAGCGACGGAAAGCGAGCCTACTACAAGACTGATTTTAAATCTCTTAATTATTTAGAATTTGTTACTTACCTCCCCATGAATTTCCGTTGGCGTCTTGTGTTTCCAGACATTCGTTAGGTTGCCGGGTGTTACTGAAATCTGTCTCTGGTATGAAAGGAATTTCAGTTGCAAGTATTGTGGAGTCCAGGTCTCTTACTTGGAGCCATTCCACCTCTGGCACACCGATAACTCCCCTGCTGTCATCCATATTGTACTTCATATAGGCCCTCCTGTTTCCTGCTACTCCATAGAGTGTTCTTTTCCTACTGTCGTATCCGAGCATGCTCAGCATTCGGAATCCTAGTCCTAAAGAATCATTAGCATACCAATTTACATTACCGTCTCTAAGTGTCAGGAGTTAGTTACATAGGAAGTGAATAAAAGACGAATATTTCTGATTTATCAAACAATATAAATGCAGTGTTTTGTCACTGAAAGAAGAACTGGAAAAGAGATGTCAAAAGTGCAAAATGTAGCAGATTAATTGTACAGAAATTCAATCATAGATTAAATAATATTAATTTAAAACTAATTTGTATTTAATTCGTAATAGTATAAGAATGCCATTATTTCTATATTATTATTATTATCATCATCATTCTCATTATCATCATCGATATTGTTGTTATTGTTTTTATTATTAGTAGTATTCTTATTATTTTATTTTTTCCTTCATTTTTGCTACGCCCTCCCGCGACTACTCCGATCCAAAAGGAGAGCTTGCTCGCAGGCTAGCAAGGCCCAGATAAAAGTATTACTTTTTTACCCTGCATAAATTAAGGCATGTTTATTGATGTGATAAATTCAAATATCAAACGCGGTTCAGCCAACTTTCTTTATTCGTAAGACCGATTTCCCGGATATCGGATGAAACGCTGTGTCGAGTGTTCGATCAAGTGTCTCTTAATAGTTGCTGAAGAAATGCAAAACTATAGGCAAAATGTTATGGTAAAAAGACAATTGCATAGTGACGTCAATTTATTACAGTTAACAGAATCCTTCACTTCGTTATTTTTTATTGATAAACTCTACCTATGGATTGATATCTCTTTTCAAACAAAATGCAGATGAAGTCGAGTTAAGAAAACAACATAGGAAGTTTTTCATCCAGCTAAGAAAGTAACGACTCATGATGTCCTTTAACTCTGCTATTTGAATTAGCTGCCCAGAGAGAACTTATAACAAATTGAAAATAAGGTTTAACCCAGCCTAGTCCCTAGGCGTTTTCGGCTCGGTCAATCCTGGACTCTACCGTGAGCTGTGACGTCACCGAAAGGGACTCGCCCGCCCTTTCCCAGAGTTTGTGCGGCCAACGGATCAAGAGAGAACGCCTAAGGACTAGGCTAGGTTTAACCGACTTTTACTGACCGGTCCACCGTGTGATATCGTGATGTCGCGTGGCATGATAGCAATAGCTTCTTGAAGAAACGGGTCTGAGAAAGAAATAGAGAATAATACATGGTCGCGCGGAGATATGGAATTTATCTTAGAGTGTTCACATCGATATCGAACGACTGAGCGCAGCGAACGAGTGAGATATCGAATGTGAACACGAGAAGATAAATTCCATATCTCCAAGCGTCCATGTATTATTCTGTTTATTATATAAACAAGAATCAGCCATTCCATAAACCAAAACCATGTCGAGAACCCGATAGCTCTACAAAGTACAGTAAAAAATAAATACAAATATTAAAAATGTCCGGTATCTTGTTCGGTGTGTTCAGATACCACATTTCTCGGTGGTAGAAATCCTTGTAAAACACTGCAGTTTATATAATAAAGTGAGTTATTATTTAATTTAAGACTTATTGTCTCCGGTTCTTAGTGTTGTTTTGATTCTTTCATTTTCCTGTCGTTTTTGAATTCGTGATAAGTTGGTCTAACTGATGATTCAAAATGGCAGGCTTTGTATTTTGTATTTCTTATGTTGCTAATTTTGTTGTTCACGAGGTTGTTGTACCTTCATGTTCCTGAATCTGCTTTGTCTTATTATTTGCTATTGAGGTATATCTGCTTAAAAACAGTCAGTGCACGCAAAAACTTAAAGCAATCACTTACGGAAGTTGATTTGCGTTACAGACAAACACCAAACCAGACACTGGCTCCACAAGGTAACTCCGTTTTAACACGGGTGGAAAATCTATAGAGAAAACATGAAAAATGTCACACGTAACGCCAAATGACTGCAATTGAAAATTCTGCCTATTATATTTCTGGAGGAAGCCGAGTTTGATATTACGTGACCTTAAAAAAGTCAATGAGAGCGCCGCCCTGCTATAACAGAAGAAACTTCAGCTTTTCAAGTCTTAGGGTATGCTCAATTCACCTTGTACGAAATTAACAGCACTTTCTGGATCATTTCGAAAAAGCCTTTATGAAGAATCGTTCTCTGCACAGAATTGATTTTTTTAGCCGTTCAAAGGTCTTTAAAAACCACTCGGCTACTCATTGTGTTTTCATATTAATAAAACACTCTTGCTCGTTTTTTCTGTTATTTAAAGGCGGAATAGTATCTGCCAATTCCCTTCCCCGCAAGAAAGGTGACATCTATTCAATTTAATTAAAAACAATCATTGGATAATGCAATTCTAGAGCTCTGATTGGCTTAGCCATTATGATATATAGGCCGTTAAACCATGCTCTCCAAAAATGGTAACTGTACGCGTTTGCTCGAAATTACAAACAAGCTGAAAATCGGTTGTTTTCGCAAATAAAGTCGGGAAGAATTCTTTGATATTTGTGGGCGTTTTAAATAAAACAATTATTCCACTCGCGCTTGTTGGATATGAGAAGATTATAGCCAACTCATATCCAACGCGCACTCGTGAAATAATTGTTAATCATTACCTGGGTGGTTGCTTGATTGATTGATTTGACGACCATACAGTTCCACTCTTAGGCAAATGCGGTCGATGAACGTCTTGGCGAAAAACCGAACAAATCGAGCGGAGAATGGTTTGAGTAACTTCTGCTTCACTGCTACGTTTTCTACGATATTTCCGAGGAAAACCTGCAAGACAAGAGCTTGCTTTTAGTATCCAGCTTCCAAGTTTTTTTTCAATCGATAATTTGCTGAAAATTATCAAATCCAAAACCTGATGGACAAGAAGAGCACCTGCAGGGTTTTTCAGTAAGTTTCATCTTTAAGCAAAATGTTTCAGTGTTGAATTAATCTTGGGAAATCGTGTCTATAAGAGTAAAGACATTGGACCTCTACAGTCGGAGCGCTTCGCTCAAAAACATTTCCCTCTTGTCAACTTCATGCTCCATTCATTGCTAACGAGGCAACCGAGCTAGGAAGCGAGGTTTCCTCGGCGGCAGTTTCATAATCCTGCGTAAAGTAGGAAAAATCTCTCAATTTCTGCGTAACCCCCTAAAATTTGCTTTTTTGACCATATTTGGTTGTAAGTAAGACCCCATATTTGGGCAGTTGTGTCATGATCTTGTATTTACAACTCGTGGTTGGAAATTGGGTGATCCCGTGTTCTGTTCAAGAGGCCCTAACAGGTGAGCAATCTTTAATACGATTTCTAGATTTGAAAGGGCTATTAGTGCTCTGGTTTGCTTTATAAATTGCGTTTAAAGCAGCAGCTCATCAAGGAATAGGGTTTTACGCTCCAATTTTTGTCAGAACCAGCTTGTTCTTCGCAGCTCGATTTACATTGAGGTAGCGTGTTTGCTTCTCGACTCAGAACCAGGGTTTTCAGTGTTATATTTGTCTAGTTTGTAAATTGAATTTCATGCGGTAGGTAATCAAGCAATAGGGTTGTATTCTCAAAACGTTTATCCGAACCAGCGTGTTCTTCGTTCGATTTACATTGAGCCGGTCCTCGCCTCCCATGAGGAATGCAACGCATTTGAGGACCTTTTGTGTTTTAGAAGTTATTTTTGCATTTGGAGAGATTTTTGTCAACCAGCGTGTCCTTTTGCACCTCTATTTACACTGAAGACAGCCGCTGAGGAATGCAACGAATTTGCGGACCTTTTGTTTTATAGACCATCATTACGAATCATTTTGCCTTTCGAGAAACTCTTTGTCCTGTGGCACTCGCCATTAGATCTTTGTATTTTATTCAAGTCTATATTTTTTTTTACCTCTGATATAATTCCGCCCCATTCTTGCGCTTTTCACACATTTTGCTTATACACCAATTTTTTCACATGTATATTACCATGTGGAATATTTTTCTTATCCCTAATGATGCCATTGATCGGCGAAAGCTCGGAATTTAAATTTTATTTTTAATTTTAGCAGTCAAAGGCCCCACTTGAACTATAGTTTACTTTTTAAATTTTATAGTTTTGAACTACACTGATTTCCATAAAATATAAGTGCTAACTTCCTCCAATTTACCAACAAAGCTTCGAGCCAAGTTGTCATTTTTTGACAGAATTGAAAGCCTAGATGATGTACCATCCTAAAGTTGAGTGCAGTCCTTTTCTGTAGCGGAATCCATTATAAACCTCTAAAATTATGCAACAAATGGCGAAGATCTGGATAGGCGCATTCCACAAAAGATAAACAAGTTCGCTCGTTGGCACTTGCCGAAAGGTACCCCTAGTTAATGAACATGAATGGTACTTCTCAAACTCATTAATAATTCATAAAGAAAATTCAAAGGAAATTAATGTTTAATGAGTGTTTGGATATTGGATGAAAAACTGACATCTACTATTTTGTTTGAAAAAATATCAAACATTCGACACAGTGATCACCAGATGAAACACCTCGGTTTCCGCTGCGCGTGGTATTTTCAACTCTCTTCTCGGTGTTTCATCTGGTGCTGAAACACGGCGTCTCATGTTTGATATATTACGTGAAAGAACTGACACTACTATTCAAAAAGAGTGAGGAAAGGTTTCCCCGGTGACAGGGGCGTAGCCAGCCATTTTTCCTCCAAAGTCCTAATTGTAAAAGTCCCAGTCGGGTGGGAAGGGGGAAAGGGGTAACATAGAAGTAAGCACAGTTCATTTTTGCTGAAAAATGTCGCTTCAGATAAAGCTGGGTAAACTGTCATAGTCAGCGCTTGGGACGAATAAATATGACCGTTTTATAAGCCGACGCAACAATTCCCAACATTGTTGGGCCAACAATGTTGGGAGACCCGTTCGCACGTAACCAAACCTTTGACCGGTTATAATATCTTCGCAACAACTCCCAACAGCATGCAGCAACGAGCAACAGGGTGTGCAAACAGACGCAAAAAGTAACATCCAACAATGTTGCGTCCCTTTTGCACTGGACTTTATGTGCCAGTTTCGCATGTCCATCACCGCGACGGAAATTGGTGCCTATACCGAGTATTGTGTTTCGATAGGGTCATTTTCACGCCTAGACTGCGAAACAGTCCGTATTTTTGCGTATCCAAATGCGCGAGAGCAGTCAAACAAAAGGTCTGGAACGAGGCTGAAAACGGAGAGCGAAACTGGGGAGAGACGCTAAAAATACGCGCCCTGTCAACATTAATATGCGATAACATTTGTTAAGCCCGGGCTTAATGGCTTAAAGGTAGCTTCGCCCCTGTATGGTCTGCCTCTACCTCTGTTATTATCTTCGCTATCACACACCTACGGTAAGCTCATAAATAGACCGATCGCGCGGCAATCAGTGGCGCCATTGCATACTGAGATCGGAGCTTACTGTTCATATAAAATGTAAAGACTGCTCTTTCTCTCTCATCTGCGACATTATATTACATTTTCGTTGTAAAATTGATTCACACCTTTCTATCGCCATTTTGTCTGTAGTCAACAAAATCGCTCTCTGTTACGCTGTATTGTAAATAATATGACGTCACACCACGAAAATTTTCCTTGCTTCCGTCACAGTACTCACTTTGTGTTGCCACCTAAGAAGGGAAAATATTCTTGTTGTAAGTCTCTTCTTCTTGGAGTGGTTACCTAACTCTAATAACAAAGGAGACTTTTGTCTGATTGGCTGATTGATTCTTTAGTGTCCATTCTCCTTAACGCGCACAAGAGAGTAAACAAAAAGAGAAACTTTTTACCGACGCATCGTAAGATTTCTATCACCTTCCCGCGCTTGGAATCGCTTTCAAAAGATTAACTGGTGAAATTACAGGTGAGACTGACCAATCAAACAAAATTCTACTTTGTTGACTATAATACAGCCAGTATAAACAAACCTCTGAAATATTGTACGGAAAACCACCCGATCTCGTCATTTTGGTCTCAAGGTAGGGGTTACCGAACATAAGCCGCACACCCTCAAACAAATTTTCCAGGAGTGACAGAAGTTCGTCGGTTTAGATATCAAGCACCCTATATCTATGCCTACCTATACCTATTTGGTCTTTTATGCCTCAGAACCACCTGGGTGGAGAGAACTTCTTATAGGAACGAGGCAATTTAAAGAAAACGGAGAAAAGGGAACCAGATACAATGCTCCACATAGCGTGGCGTCCTTTATGCGTTATTACTGAACGTTTCAATCTCGCTCATCATTGTAGTCGTCCGTTTTAGCAAGGCCTTTTACAGTGGAGTTTTTTTGAAAACGCCGGATTACGTGGACGGACGAAAACGGGGATTTTCGAATACGATGATGTCATACATCATAGCGCATGCTCTGTCTATAAGGGACGCCATCATATTTGCATTTTGGCAATTTCGAGTGGACGGGTGAAAACGACTTGCATATGCTACGTGTGGGCACCTGTTTATTTATTTATTTATTGCTTTGAAAACAGAGGATAAGATCTCCGTTTTTCCCGATCCCCTTTTGCAAGGCAAATGGCAGTGACTATTTAAATTCAGTTAAGTATATTCTGTGCATTAACTGCGGTGCATTTTTTTCCCTAGATAAAAATTATTTACGTAAACATCAGGGAAGTAAATTACACAAAATTGTGGCAAAAAACATTTTGAATTTCAAAGTACCTGTTGTATCAAGTGTGGCGCCAAAAGATCAATTTGTAAGTACTCAGACAAGCTTCTTTCATCCATGCACCAGGCGGAGACAGAGTTAAGCCTCGCTTTGAAGGGTTGAAAAGAAGGAAGAGATGACGCGGAAGACGAAAACTGACTGTCCAAAATGTCCCCTGACTCAGTCCCTAGAGGGTGGCCATAGTCTGAAAGAAAGAGGGCAAAATAGATCCACGTATTTGACACTGATCTACATCTCCGTCTACATCTTTATTCAATATCTTCATCTATAAAAGTTTCCCATTACGTTTCCCTGTTTAATCATAAAAATGAGTAATCGTGTTACAGTTTCTGATAGGATGCACTCTGCTGTATATTGATGTGATGAAATATCAGTTAACTATCAATATTAACATGGAATATTGAAGATTCAATCGACGACCGTGCTAACTCGAACTGTTTTTCGTTTCCCCTCAGAGTTCGAGTTAACGGGGTTCTTCTGTATTTTTAGCCTGCGTAGCAAGCGTTTCTGTACGGTTTAGGAGTAAAGAACGAGGAACAAGAGTCAAAGAAAATTTATTTTTCATTTATTCATCAAAACCTTAAATCCGTGCCTGGACACTTGAAAAAAACGAAACGTTTGCTATGCAGGCTACTGTATTTTCCACTACAGAAACAAATAAAGCTCACCCCGAAAATTTGTTTATCATTTATTCACCAGGCCTTACAGTGCCTGGACACTTGGGGAAGAAAACAAAAGAAATTCATCTTTAAAATTCATCAGGTGCAATGAATAAGACAAAAGAAATTTTTTTTTTGTTTTATTCCGCCAAGTCTCGGAGCCAAGTATGAATTTTGATATATCGAAAATGGTCTATCACAACGTTTTCTCAAAAGCAATAAAATAATATTCAAGGTTCAACTATGCAAACCGTTGAAAACTTTAAAACAGTTTGAACTTACCCGACCTCTCAGAAAGCAGCCCTCAAATTAAAAAGGGAAAACAACAACATCAACTTAAGAATCTTTTATTTTCAGAAAACGTTGTGATTCCTTCTTCCAAGGGTCCCGGTTTGAGTGTCCACACTGTAAAGTTACCAGCTCATTACTGCCATTTTATTTAACTGTTCTTTGAAAGGGAAAAAGGGAATTGCTTTAGGATAGTTTTAGTGGTTTTACCGATTCCCAAGTTTGACGGGTCCACATTCATGGACTTGTAGGAACCAGAACCAGTTATCGAGGTACCATTTTATTCAAAACGTTTTAGTTTGAGTTAGCAATTCAAGTAATCCGGATAAAAGTGACTGAAAAGGAGGTCAAATTCAAGGGAAATGAGAATTGTTCGAGTTAGCGGGGAGTTCGATCGAGTTATCCGAGTTCGAATCATTTGAGTCCTACTGTGAGCTTACCAAGTGGATGTATTGTTGTGGCATTCTCTACCACGCAGCCATAACTTTCAAACTGAAGGAACTTTTCTTTTGACCAAGAATGTAATTTTAATTTGACAAATCGTGTCCTGATTGGAGGGTTGAAAACAATTGGGGTAATAAAAGTCCAGTCGTAGGATATGCGGAATTCCTAAAATAACCAAAAATTAAGATTAACAACTATGAACTTTGATTTTGACAGAAGCATGGAATCGGAGCCTCTACCCCTTCTTAAGCTCCTAATGAGCAGAGATCATGTATTCTGATGATGATGAAAGTGATGATCATCGTGCAAAATATATATGAAGATAATAACAGGGAAGATAATAAAGATGATGATGACGATAGTTGTAGTAGTAATGATAGTGGTGATGATAAGAATGATAATGATGATGATGATGATGATTATGTTGACTATGGTTGTGGTGGTGATGTTGATGATGACGTATTTGTAATTATCATTATTACTATTATTATTATTATTATTTTGTAGATAAATAAATTTAAAAAAAAAAGATGTTGGTGATGACGATTATGGAGGTGGCAATGATTAAGGTAAAGATAACAGTGGTAGTTATGGTGATGATAGTGTTGATGTTATACACATTTTTATCCCCTTACTCAACCCCCACCCCAACCCTTTCTTCTCTTCTGAGCCATTATCAAACATTTCAAATGAATAGACTGATTGCCTAATACATACCATTTCGTTTAATGCCCGATGATGATACATTTTCCAGTGTATTTCATCATCGCTTGTATAGACGTACAGCGATGTGACTCTTCTCTCCTCCGATCCTTTGACAGCCAGCTATACCATGTTGCCAAAAAAAAGAAAAAGAAAAAGAATTATTTGTAATTATTTAGTTAACATCGTGACCGACCTCTTCCTGAAGAAAGTTTTTATTTATTGTAAATAATTTAATTTAAGGAAATCGCTTGGTCCCCGGACTTTTTCATCTGTTTAACCTGTTTAATGGTAGTTGCCACCCCTGTTGCCACCTTAAAATCAAAACTTTTTGCTAGACTGTTTTGGGGAAAAACGGCTCCTTTGTGGAAAATATTGTTCGGAAGACGATTTGAGACCTGATTTTCGGATTTGTTGTAAAATTTTTGATTAAAAGCCTCTCAATTTTCAACATCTACAAAATGGAATAATTACCCATTTTTAACGGATTTTTACAAAAAAAGGCCACCTAGAATTTTCATTTTCCTGGCTGAAATTTTCGAAAAGGTACCTTTTCCTTCCTAACGTTTTTATTTATCAAATAGTTTTCATATAAGGAAATCGAACAGATGAAAAGTTTTTCATCTGTTTAACCATTTCTAACATTTAAATACTAAAATACGTTCAACAATGTTATGTTAAGTGGTTTTGAACTATATCCTCGTTGGGTGCCCCTGCTGCTTCGACGAGATCATGTGCTATTTAATTTATTTAAGCAGAACCTTGCTCCGCGGAATCACCTTTCCAAGATTCTTTCGGAAAAATCCTACAAGGTAGCAACTGCGTAGATGAGAAACTTACTTACCATTTCAAATTGCACTTTTTTATTAAACTCCATGGAGATGAATTCATCTCGACTTTTCCTATTCGATCTCCAGAAAGTGTCATCTTCTCCCAGCCTCGCATTGAAAGGAGAAGTCCCAACTAAATCATGCTTTGGTCGAGCCACATAAGAAGATGTAATATCACTTTCTTTCAGTACGCTCGTACGAAATGGACCGAACATGTCGCAAGCTGAAACGGTAACAACATAAAATTTGACAAACGCAAAACATTTGCGTTTGAACCTTTAAACACACGCCACACTTTCTTTTGTTTGAAAAACCAAAAGGATCATAAGCGTCTTTATGATTATGCAGGTTTTATTGGCGCTGCCACTACAAAATAAGTGACACGAATGCCCTGCATGACTATGGTTATATCGCTGGTGGTGTTCACCCAAATACATCCGCTGATTTGCGAGTCTCTTACGTCTTAAATGCGAACAACTAAAGCATTACCTAACATATTGAGGTACCGCTACCCTTTAACAGCGCGTGCGATGACGCACACTTGCAGTACACAGCACTATTCAAACTCGTTCCCAAAGTTCTCCCTCTCGAAGCAAGAGGTCAAAAAGAACCCTGGGAACGAGGTTGTGCTCTTTAAATGCAGAAAACGGAGCTGTGTAAAAACATTTAGTTCTGAAATACTACACTACTTTATTCGTTACCTGGACTGTAAAAAGTAAAAGTTAATGGAAAATACTGTTCTTCTTGTTCTGCACACTCTTTTCCAACCAAACTGTAATTCAAGCGAAACCACGTTGTTACGTTGTATGATCGTCCATTCTTTGTTTCATTCCTTGGATCGATAAGCAAGGTGAACCTCACAGGGGCGTGTTTCGTTACGTTAAAACTTCCAAACTGACAAAAAGTAATGGGGAATAAATGGTCAAATGTTGTTGTTATGGTAATGACTCAAATTACCCAAACGTATAAAAGAACGTAATAAAGACCTGATCAGCAAAAATCTCAAAAAAATTCTGCAAGCAGAATTGTAGGAGAATCAACACGACTTTTATTTTCGGCATAAGTAAAAAATATCGTGCCCTGACCCTGGCTTTGGCCAATTCTTTATTTTCTCTGAGACATCAACTTGACACTTGGATCCTTGTTCTGGGTCAACAACAACGATACACAAACGCCGCCGTCATTTATCCTGGAAAATCGTGGTAACCGACTAAAATGTCGTAAATGATATTTGCAAAATTTCACTAACGGTTTACTTTAACTTAAAATTGACAAGGTTAATTGTTCACCCCTTTCCTTTAATACGGTTACTATTGACAGAAGTGATCACCCGATCACTGTTGCTAGGTTGTTGTTGTTGATGAATTTTTTTTTTCAGTTGATAATTTACAATTAACAAACCTCAATTCTGCGGTGCAATAGATTTTCTCCGATATGTTCGGCGGCATTTGCCTCTGAAAGTTTTTCAAATGATGTCAACTCCAGGAAGGAAGGTCCTTGCCACTCGACAGCTAATGACATCACTGCGTAGTTATCTTCTTGGATGTAAAAAGCCATTGCACTGTTAAATGTCAGGCTAGAGGATAAATAACGGTATGGTTATCCCAGTAAGGAAATCTTGGATTCTGGAGCCCACACCGTGGATTCCGGATTCAAGGATTCCAGTCTTTGTCAAAGGATCGAATTCAATGGATTCCAGTCTTTGGATTCTGGATTGCAATCTTTAGTAGGATTCCTGATTACCTGAGCTATATTTCGGATTCCAAACCCCGGGATTCCGGATTCAAGAAGCAATTTTTTTTTGGATTCTGGAATCCGGATTCTCTTTGATGGGACAATTATTAAGTAAAGGTGCACAATTATCGATAGGAATTTTTCATGTTGAAAAAAGGGAGAATTTAGAACAAAAGAAAGAAAGGTAGAAAAAGGGAGTACACATAAACCAGATACGCTTGGTGACCGGCTCAGGTTGATCTTATGTGGTAGTGTCTAACTATTTGCATTGGTGGTTGCCAAAAACCGGGGGTACTCCCTATAATTGCTTATATGAGGGGGCTCCGTCCGAAAGGGGTACCTTTTTCAGGCTTCAGGTATATGAAAGGGTAGGGATTTGACTAGTTGAAGTATATGAAAGGGTAGGGAAATCTGTCCTCAAGGTTTGTAAAAAGGCCCAAAAGGACTAACAGATGCATTTCACGGATGTCAAAAAGTCGTGATATATTCACATTTTAAAGATACTTCAAATACAGCAGTTGAAAGAGATGCAAAGTTCTAATCTAGGAATGTGAAAGGTGCGGTGTACCATTTGTCAATAGGCTGATTTAGAAACAGAACGGGAACGTCGGTTGACAACGGCGCTCGCAAATCAAACAACTGGCTTGACCAATGGCAGAGCGGCAAATTGGGCAACTCGAAGTCGGGTCCTTTCCGCCTTTTCTCGCCAAAATACGTTTCCTGTTGCGTCACCTTTAGAAGGTTGAACCGCGCCGGGTCCAACGACCTATAAATATTTGTTGTGCAGGGGTGCAAAGACCTTAAATATTATAAGAGGGGTGCAAAAGTACGCTGACGGAGAATTTATCCACCGTTATCAGTTAAATCGTTTTCTTACCCTGGAAATAACGGTTTAAAATCCTCGAGCTGCCTTATTTCTGCCTGCAGAATTAAACAAAAGATAAGTAATTGCAAATTATTGAATTACGAAAAGGTTCTCTAACTAATTGTGAACATTCATCGAAATGGAGACGGTTTTTAAGTTCTCTTCCAGTTTTATAATTGCCTGTGGGATACGTCAAGACACAAGTTTCAAGAGGAAACTTTTCCAGTGCCAAAGTTGCCGTTTCACTGAAGTACAGTAAGGACAAGCAAGTTTATTTCGTTGCAACAAGTTTGGATGGTTAATGGAAGCTAGCAATGGTCGATAGTATATCCAAAGGCGAAAATTGACCAATCACTGCTCTCATTGTTCACCCAAACCATCCGAGAAATCCTTACGCCAGAGGCTTTTTTTCATTCTCTCTGTGGTTTTCGGAGCTTACGAATTCGTTCAGTTTCAGTTTTCTTGAGAAGCAAACTCCTTACCCTGAACAAGCCACTAGGTTGGATATATTGAGGAAAATTGCTGGCGATGAGCTGAGCTGTTTGAAATAAAAGATATCCCTGTTAAATTTGTCATAGTCAAACTATACCGCCTGACAACATGGTGTTGGTCAATTTCCGTGTTGCTAAACCAAACATTCAGAAACCAGTGGAATCATCATGCTGAACGGTTTGAATCAAACTAATACCATTTGCCTATTTTGATATACCGCATTTTGATTACATTTGGCAAAGTGGGACTGTAAACGAGAATTTTTTGAAATCATGGAACGGCAAGTTTCGGTCCACCGGACCGAACGGTCAAAGAGGACCATCTCTGGAGATGGACCACTTTGACGGGAAAATTTCCACTCGGGCCGAAGCGTTCCATTTATTTCTTGGAGTTGACCGAAAATTCCAACAATTTTGGCACAATGGACAGCAACCCACATTGCAAAGCCTTGTCAAAGGAGCGATTTCGGGAGAAGAAAAAAAGGGCATCGAAAAGCTTGCAAAAGTGTTTCTGCCAGGTGTGGCCATAAGGGATGACAACTGCTATTTGAAAAATGTTTGCTAGAACTCAGAATAAACATCCCTTCATAATCTGAAATTATCAAAGAACTGGCTAATGCTATGAAGACTGGAACTTTACATAGATCAGGATGAGCATATTTTGTTGAAGTTGGAAATACAGCAGAACACCGATAACTCGAACTCGGGTAACTCGAATTCCCCAATAACTCGAACTAAATTCCCTTTCCTTTTGATCAGTGAAATTTCCCTCAACAACTCGAATACTGCTTCTTTTATCTCTACTCGAATGTCACCCCATTAGCTCTTCTTGTTGTATAAGGGTAAAAACGTCAACACTGGTTAACACCAGAGCAATTTGATTTTAATTATGAAACGAACAGATCACGTTTTATCATAAACAAATACCTGATCATGCTACCCTTTCTAATGAAATTAGCTTGCAAACAGCCTCACTAGTGCGAATTCCGCCGCCAAAATAATTTTCCCCGAATTCGCACAAGTGAGCCAGCTCGCAGACTAGATGAAATAATTTGAATTTGCCTTGCACCTTGCACTGAAGTGCTGAATTAAAAATCAGTAATTTACATTTTTAGCATGGCAAATTGAATTTTGAGATCGACTCCGATGACTAGAAATCTCGCTAACTCGAACTTTTTTTTTTTTTCGTTTCCCTTCAGAATTCGAGTTACTGGGATTCTACTGTACATTGAATGAATAAAAGATTCTCTGATCTCAGAGGGTGCAGGTCCTCCTCGATCTGCATGATTCTTCACATCCTACGAAAGCCGAATCCAATATTCAATTCAGTTTTATAAATTAACACTTTATTTATTTAGAATCACATACTTGAACGTACCAAAATCAGTAGCAGTCGTGGTCGACACATTCTTATTGCAGACAAGTGCAGTCCTGATGGGATAGTTTCAAAACATCCATTTGTTGTGTGTTTGTCATTAGCCACCGTATATACATATAGCTAATCTAGGGTCTCTAATTCTCTGGCTCAATTAAATTAAACTTATCATACTTAATTCCTTTGGGCGGGCATTGTTTGTGTTTGGAGTACAGACGCAGGAAAAGCAGTTTTCTCCAGACGTGCCATTACAAACGCCTATCTTCCTCGAAAAGCCCCAAACTTCGCAGCTTTAAGTTAAATGATTTCAGGGCGCTCTTTTAAGCAAAGTGAAGGAATTTTCTCTAACTGGTTCTCAACAATTTGTTTTAAAACAAGGAAAAGAATTAATGAATGAATTAAAGGAATCTTTTTAAAGTGCCCTATATCTTAATACACTGACAATGTAAATCGACGCTATTGGATCTAAGTAAAAAATACACAGGTCCTTTACTTTTGAGAGTATGCAAAATGGGTATATAATTATTTTCTGTCTCTAAACTTTGGATAGTATCGCTCTTCTTAGTAGATAATACTTGACTTTCACACTGTAAAAAAAAAAACCAAGTCTATCAAAAATATTACCGACGTGTTCTATTTTCAGACAAGGTATTCGAGCAAATTGAAATGTAACCTTTGGAAGCTATACCCTAATTTCAAGAACCTCATTAGTTCGCCAAAATAAGCATGTACATTTCGTTATGATACTAAAAACCCAGCTTCATCGTTCAAGTACTGAGTAGATTAGGAACAGGTATAGAATACTATTGTAAAAATTTAAAATTGTAAATATCGTAATTTGTTTACCTACAGGGCACTTAGGAGTTCATATGAACTCGTTGAAACGTGTCCGTGCGTTCCAGATCGAATTGGAATTAATTTGAAAGTGTTGGTTTTTAACGAGAGGGAGAAAACGGAATAGCCCAAGAAAAAACCCTCGAAGCAAGAGAGAGAACAAACCACAATTTCTACCCACATATGGCGTCGACGCAAGGATTGGAACCCGGGCCACAAGCGTGGAAGCTGATGCGAGTGCTCTCACCAACGCGACACCCTTGCTCTTACCTTATACATGACTGAGGATCCGCTCAACAATTTTATCCCGAGAAATGAACTATTTGCAAGATCCTTTTGTGCTTTGATTGACTGAAACGCAATGCAGTATCATATCTTTATGTTACTGCCTACACCTGCAAAATTTGGCTCTTATGCAGTCCTAATCAGAAGTTATAATACAAACCATGGTTGATTTATAAGCCTATTTCTGAATAACCACCTTCTGTTGCCAGGCTATCCGAATGCCGGTTTCATAGCACCCTTATTAAGCAATAATCTTAATTCACTTTCTATTACCAATATTTCAGACAACTAATTAAGAGGGGTTACTTAGATTACAAAGGTGTTGCACCTTTGATGCAGGCAACTCTAATCACAGGTTGTATGTACATATTATCTTTAATTTATAATCAGTGTAACCACGTTCCCTTGATATGATGACGCACTATCTGAATGTTACGATGCACCAAACGACTTGAACAGTAATCTTAATGCACTTCTATTACCGATATTTTAGCCATTATTTTATAAGTTGCGCACTTGAAGTATAGGGCACTTTCATGTTCTCGTTTCTAGTCAGTAACACTAAAAAATACCATATACCAGCTGATATCGTTCATTAACTTTACACCTTAATACCGACATCTCAAGGGTGCGGAATGAAAACTTTCGTTTGGTAAAATACCACCGAAAAACATGTCCAAAGAAAATGGTGCTACGGAACTGAAATGTTTCATATGAGTAGTCACAAAGCAGATTCAAGAAAGCGGAATAATTGGGGGTCTCGCTTATTCATTGTTCCTGGAAGTTTTTTCTGACTTATTCATTATTGATTGTGAATTCTAGCCTTTACTTCATTATTCATCATATCCCTGGTACATGCCAGCGGTTTACTTTTGTCCTTCTTTATAGCATGGAAAATCGCTCGGAGTTGGGGAGAAGTAGAATATATAACAGTGGCGAATCCAGGGAAGGAGCCAGAGCCGAAAAAAAAATTGAGACCCCCACCCCCTTATCTCAGGGTCCGGATGACCGTCCCCTCCCCCCTTATC
The DNA here is from genome assembly GCA_942486035.1 of Porites lobata. Taxonomy (NCBI): domain Eukaryota; kingdom Metazoa; phylum Cnidaria; class Anthozoa; order Scleractinia; family Poritidae; genus Porites; species Porites lobata. The sequence continues at coordinate 534,079 of CALNXK010000078.1, read as the reverse complement.
TGAAGGGATCCGGAGGTACCCCCCTTTATTTTTTAGACCAAACTGAGGCCCGAAGGGTCACCTTGGCTGGCAAAAAAAATTTCAGCAAATTTTTGAGAGACTGCCCCCCCATGAGAATTATCTCAGGGTCTGGATGGGTCCCTCACATTCGGTGTTGGAGTAAGGTCTTTCAGAGTATACATGATATATGCGCAATTCTCACCAGTGCCAGATTTCATCCCTTTCTTTAAAACGGCAGGGGACTGGTTTTCAATTGATTACAACCACAAGGATTTCGAATGACTAAATCCAAGAGCCCATAACCTTTCAATATTAGAGTCACTGATATTAAGGTTTGCGTTTGACCAGTCCCTAAGCCTCTTTATTCCTCGGGGCCTATGCGTTTTGAATCACACATTGTTCGAGCTTGCGCACTCCGAGATTGTCTAGACGTCTCCCGGCCATTCCTCTCGGAGACGTCACCGAAATGCATCAGGCACATCTATAATAATTAATTAAAATTTAAAATTTAAAATTACAAACAATTTTATATATTACTACTTTACTTATTTACAAATATAAAATATAAAACCCTGACCGAGAAGCCCTGGGAAGACGTCGAACAGGCAAGATACACTACACGTAATAAGTTTTCATTCTGCGTCACGCGACCAGTGACAAATGGGAATGCGGTAGATCACATCGACAGGATTCAGTTACCTAAAGTGAGCAGCGGTTCAGTGAAAAATATGGCTTTTGTGGGCCTTTTCAATCCGGCGGGCTCACAAACCTTGTTTCAGTAATGATCATCAGCCAGTGTTTTTTCTTCGGACGGATTTGAGGCAACCTTTCCTTTTTTTGTTTTAAACGAAACACGTGACATCGAGTGATGTCCGAGATTCATGCTTTTGTTTCTTTCAGGGCGTAAGAAGCTAGTACTGACGACCTCAGGTTTTTTCGACCAGATTAACGTCGGCGGGGCCCTGTTTTCGAAAAAGACGTTACTTGTTAATTTTTTTTTCTAAAACTTTATATTGGCTGGAAATGAAATCTTAATCAGACCTAAGAGGCTTAAAGGAATCAGGAATAGGAATCAAGTTAGAAATGTCAATAACATTAGTCCAAAAATTATATAGTCTGGGGGGAACTCCCCGTATCAAATAGACGGTCTTGCTTGTCGGCAAAGACTCAGACCGTACTTAAACACAGTATGACGGTCGGTTTTTGTGTTGGTCTTGTTTGTGATATTTTTTGCTTGCTTTGTTTTGTTAACAAGTTTGTTTTTTAAATACATACATCTTTACGCACACCTGTATAAAGGGTATTGCCTTTCCATCCAGTATCGAACGTCTTGAAGTGAACACGCACAAAAACGCAAATTTTAACCCTAGGCGAGTCAAGGCGAGACACTCACCCCGTGAATGTTATGTATAAGTCGTATATGGGAGTCCTTCCAGAACCAACAGGCAAGGTTACGAAAAATATGTAAAAATAAAAGGGAAAACATTTATAGCACATGGTTTTGATCTATTTTAAAAATCTGATTGACACGCTGTTTCTTTCTTCGATAACTTCAGTGTCAAAGACTTTGATGAGTTCTGCAAAAACAGCACGTTTTTTGCTAATCTTTACTGATTAAAATCGGGATCTTGGCTAAGCAACATAGTAGGACGAAAAATGCTAAGAGAAGTTTATTTCTGACTTATTAAAATCTTTACCGTTTACCTTAAGAGGAGATTTTTTCCACGCTGGACGCTACGCTTCTAATGACAACGTCCGGTATGGAGAGGCCATCGCTTAATTAAAAGAAAAAGCTTTATGCTCGACATGGAGACGTTTACAGTCTCCTTTACATATTATAGCAAGTTTTCCTCTGCAAGTGTTTCGCTGTGATAAATCCCCCCAGGTTACATAGAAGAAAAATAAAATCTGGTAATTTTTTTCTCAGTCGGATACATGTCATGTCTGCAAAAGAGGCTCAAAGGCCCATCGTAACGGTCTTATTTCTTTTCATAGTACAGTAATTTCAATTCAGTTGTACACTTGCCAAATACTGTTTTAAGTATACTCTGAGACTGAACGATCTGACAGGTAGACAGCTATTTAAATATTCCCGTCACAGCTACCCAATCAAAGATACAATGACAACTGTTTCACTTTTGAAAGATCAATAAGGAGCATGCAAACTAAATATCGATTTCCGTGTTTAAGTGCACGGAAAAAAAATTTGAAATCCGCGCATTCGTTTATTGGGGACGGAGTGATGCAGTGGAGCTCAACGGGCAATTGGAACGACACTTAAATGATTTTGAAATTTCTAGCTGAAGTCAGAGCTGATGATATGGAATGGGTTACTTGATTAGCTTCAACGGAAGATTTCGACCTCGTGTTAATTAAGTTTAAGCTATATGTATACAGTATGTACCGTCCACGGTCATTTTGATCAAAAAAGTTGCGTCACAGAAATTCGAAAACTTGTCAGCCGAGATGTTAAAGGCAGCAAAGGAAGTATTTTCTCGTGTAGTCTTTTCCAAGAGGTGAGTATGAATACTGATTTTAAAAGATTATATCTCTAAGATTTCTGAAACTGAATGCTCGAATTAGCGCCCTGAAGAGCGCCGGATTTCGATTTCGATTCCGGCCGCAAAATAATTGTCTTTCCTTGAAATAAACACAAACCTATAACATTATAACACAACGTATCTGTAAAAAATCACTGATCTGTGTATGGTCGCTCTCATATTCCTATTTCCTTCTTTAGATCCTCTAAGTTCTATGTATTCTCCCTCTTTACCGCATATTTTCAGTGATTTTTCTTTGAAGGGTTAACACCGACTTTATGATGACCATACGTGTCAAACGAAACGTCAACGAGTCTTCGACGAAGATGAATCGACTATCCGAACAATTACGTCAGGAGTTTATCACGCCTCCAACCAGCCCAGTCCTCTACGTGAAGATCATCACTTCACTACTGAATGTTCAACGTGCTATGGGGAAATACGTTATGTATTTTTTTGGCTTATTCGCCGTTATATCTCCTTTGATTCGATGAAAGAATATTATGTACAGCCTTATAAAGGGCTACATATCGAGGTCAATTTTCTGGAAATTTTTTATCCCCAATCATTCGCGCAAGTTGCCTTAATTTCGAGGAAGCTTTTTTTCATATGCGACCTGCTGTTTATATTTTTTATTTACCTTTTCCAACTTGCAGCTAACCAGTTCTCTTTTTTTTATTTTAGTGCACACGAAGAAGAAGGACAAGAGTCGCAAGTTAGCGAGGAAGCAGTTGAAACTCGTCCGCTAAAGGACAGACGAACAAATTTCCGTTCGACCAGGAGCAAGTCTGAAAGCTCGGCCCATTACTTGTCTTGGGAAAATGTTTCGTTCTTAGGTGGTGAACTTCGCAAGACGATCTCGAAAGGGTTTCAGTGGATAGCTTATCCATCTGTTGGTAAGATCATTGAGAAGTCATGGCTCATTTGTTCAAATGTAGTAGTAGCACAGGCTTAAGTTACATGCAGTTTATTTGGATACTATGTTTTGTGGCCGTGATCTTTGCGTGTGTTGCTGATGTATTTTGCACCTTAATTTAGGAAACTATTCATTAAGATTGCAGCTTTTGTCGGATATGACAATGCCCACCGATTTCCATTTTCAAAATTTTTAAATACGCCAGTGTTGGAGATTTCGTTTTTCGTTCTTTCTGCTGGCGGCTGTTGAAACCACGTGTAGGGAGATCCAGGTCATGCCAAATAATCGCGGCTCCTTGTTTTGATCAGCCGCGCCAGTCAGTCGCTCTTTGACATGACAACGAGAAACCATTGGAAAACATGTTGTTTTCAAAATCCAGGTTAAGCGTGTTAGCAAAATTAATAATTTACAGCATAAAACCTCATTTCCAACCCTCCCCGAACTCCATAGTGCGTTAAATAAAAATGGCCTCGTTGTCTTAAATTTTTCCTCGTCATAAAAATATGGCGGCGAGTTTATCGACACGATCGACGAATTAATTTCCTTGAGATTCGTTTGAAACCTCGTCAATGATAGTGTAAATTGATGATTTTGTGTTTCCTTTATTTTGTTGGTTTCATATGACGTTCATCTCGATGGCAAGTATTATATGTTGTTATCCGACGTCCGGATTTGAAGAAATCTCTTTTTCGAGGGTCATTCATTGTTCTTAATTAGAATGATTGAGTTACTTTATAACCAGTGTAATAATATAGTGTATTGAAATTTCAAATTATTCATTTGTAGAGTCCAAAATGTCCTTGAAAGCGAAAAGGAAAAAGCCAGAAGGAACAAAAGAATACTTAGTAAGTTGTAGGTTTGGCTTCAATATTTGGAGCTCAGTAGCCAGCCATGCTCTCATTTTAGCTCATCTTTTTTAGAATTAATTTCCAACACCATGGACGAAAACTCCCTTTAACAGCCATGTCTTATGAAAGCTTGAATGGCATTAAAAAAAAGAAGTAAACAGGATTTCAGTATTTATAAATTTTATGTTGTGTTATGTTTTACGCCCATGTGTATAAACATGTGTGTAATTCAATTGACCCCAATATAATAATGGGTGAATAGGAGCGTCCATTGGACAAAGAAATGTAATGACTGGAAAGATTGGTGTCATGGCTGATGTGTACAATTGCTGGGGGCCATGCTTATCGGATTGAGGACTAGTTCTGTGCAAAACATGTAGAGTCATCATTGGAACAATGATGCTAGTACATGTATAATTAATATTAAGTGGTCAGCAGAATCTAATATTGGTCATGAGAAAAAATGAAAGAAGCAAAACAAAAAACACTTTGTGCAATACTACATGAAAGGTTTAAAGAATGAAAAGAGCTGTAAACTGTCATGACCAAATTTTTGGAGGTGTACACCACATCTCAAGGTTTAATACCCGAACACCAGGCCTAGGTTGTTTGAAGCTGGGTTAAGATAACCCAAGGTTAGTGTGAAATTTGAATTCATTAATGAAAGCTTAACCCCTTGCCTACCAGAGCCAAATACACCCAGCAACTGGCAGCCATTTTTCAACAACTAGAGTTTATTTATTCAACACAACTTGAACGACCGGGCTGTTGGTGATATCATATGTCTGAGGTCGTATATATTCGTCCCTGGTATTGAGTGACCTCACATGGGACATAGAGGATATTACATGGCTGCGTGGGAATACGAATTTTATCTTCGAGTGTTGAAAGTATCTCTTACAAGTGAGCAAAGCGAACGAGTGAGAGATCCTTTCAGCACCAGACAATAAAATTCGCATCCCCAAGCGGCCATGTAATGTTCTGTTTATTTTATAGATACTGATGAGATTCCTAAATAAAACACAACTTTTTTTTAGTTCATTTTCGAAATAGCAAAATAGTGCAATTAAAGTGGTCACCTATCGCAAAATGCCTGTCACAAAAATGTTATGAAACTCGGATATAAAGTTATAAAAGAGAAATAAAGACAGTAATACTTATATATTTTTCTGTTCCAAAAAGTCAAAATTCTAATGTAGAAGAGAAAAATTCCATGGCAACACCAATATCCTCACGCGTGAAAGATAAAAATAGTATCTTGACTGCGTGCAATGAAGATTTGATTTTTTAGTAAGAGGAAAAATCCTGGTATTTCATCAGTATCTATATAATAAGTATATATATGTCCTTGGTAGGCAAGGGGTTAAAAAGCAAATTCAGTTTAATTCTTCTTGTCTACAATTAATTTTGATTATTGGATACTCTAAAAAACAATAGAGAAAATTATCAGGGAAAATGCTTTATAACTGAGGAAACAGAGACCCCGGTTAAAATTTAACGCTGGATTAGTGCTAATTGGTCCCCAACCAACTGGGCCCAGGATAAAAAGAAAAGAAAATGGTCAGTGATTATTATTTCAAGCAAATGTGTACATGTAGCTCACTTTAACTTAAGAAATTCCATAAACATGAGCTATTATAAACACCACGATTGGCTGCAATTATACCACGGAACTGACCCAAGTTATTAAATCAGGTGACAGTACAGGCAGTAAGTCCCAAGCCTTGACATTTTAATTGACAGCCCTGCTGATTAGTTATTTTTTATCTGTAGGTCGATTCGAATGACAGTCTGGCAAAGATTGCACTCAGATTTGACACCACCCCTTCTGAGCTGACGAGAATTAACAAGCTTTCCTCTCGTATGCTTTTTCCTGGGCAGGTGAGGAACATTACACACAGTGCACACACTACAGAATAAGCTTCCCATGGCAATATGCCATGCCAACTCAATTTTAAGTTTTAATAAACTCCTCAAGACTTTTTATTTGAAAAAAGCATTTATATTAATATTTATTGTCGTTGAATAATAATCATTGTAAACCATAATCAATGTCAATCTTTGTAGATTTTTTGCATTATGAGCCTTTGCGTATGGAACCTGCGCAATAGAAATATTAAATATTATTGTTATTATTATGAGCCAAAGTAGAAAGTGTTGTGCTTAAAATGTATGATGCTCTAACATGGTGCCTATATTCTGGGTTGCATATCAGAAAGCAGTATTTTCATCCATGCTTGTACTTTGAATACATGTATGGACCACTAACCTCGAGTTAGTTTTACTTTTGACCATGCGTACATAAGTACAAGATTCATTTTGTGTATGAACATTCAAACCAAGCTACAATGTAAAGGCTGGCTTCAAGAAAAACTGCCCAGCCCAGCATATGATTTGTATTAAAAAATTAAGATTTTGTGATTGGTCAAGAGCTACTAGGGCACAGACCTGAAGTTCTCTCAGTGCTTTAGTTGTAGATAGACTAATTTTATCCCTTTGGAACATTGGATAGTGCCAGACATAAATGTATGAATGTAAGTCACTATCCAGCAGATACTGTGAGTATTAAGAAAACCATTAGGGACTTGTCCAGTGAATACACATGGGGTGTTATCAAAACTAAGACCCTCATAAACTAAGACCCCCGAAATATGAAGACTAATTGTAACTGAAATAAGGCTAGTCTGTCAAATTGTCTTCTGTCCGAACCAATCCTTAAAATATATATGAAGTTGAATTACGGTCGTTCAAAGACTATAAACCGTAAAACAACCACAAACTATCATCTGCCTGCTGAGGATCCACTTGTAATAATTTGCAGACATATCAGTATTGAGGATGAAAGCCACAGACTACCTGTGTATAATTGTACACTGAAAATATGCCTTACCCTGCCGTTTGGGCTATAAGTTTGGTTGTTTATCTTTGAAAATCGTAAAATTGGCTTTCCACTGGAGATGGATTTTTGTCTTCGTTGCCAGCTGACGTGTCACTGCAACCCTGATGGCGTTACTTTGATCATCAAGTGCATGGTCATTGCAGCGTTATCAGTCAAACATCACACAAACATACGGGCTTTTCCCTTTTCTGGCAAGGCTATAGCCAGAAAAATGCTTTCATAAGGGCAAAAAAAAAAGTATATGCTCCATTGCATTTTTCAAGAGTTTATTATTTTAGATCGTTGCCATCCTGGAGATCACCAGAAACCAGAATACTGATATGTCTGCAAATTATTATTACATGTCTGTTAACAGTACAAGTCTGCTCAAATTTTAAACCAAGCTGAAAATCGGTTGTTTTTACAACTTAAGTCAGAAAGAATTCTTTATATTTTGTTGGCGTTTTTAATACAACAATAATTCCACTCGCGCTTGTTGGATATGAGATAAGTATAGCCAACTCGGCGCTACATGCCTCGTTCACTATCTACAATCTCATATCCAACTTGCACACGTGGAATAATTGTTAATTACACATGATGCTACAATATTAATTTTTGTGTCTTTGGCTGCTATTACAAAATGTAGTTTTGACTTTACACTATGGTACACGCATAGCTGGTTCTTGACAACTTGCATTTTGCAGCCTATGGTAATGGGAAGTGAGTTTCGAACTGTAAAATTGATAGTTATAATATCATTTAAAGCTTCTTTCAGGTGCTTCAAGGTGGCTAAATTAATTATTAAACAAACTATTATTTGACTTTTATTACTATGGGATATCTCTTAAAGGTATTTGAAAAACACATGCTAATTAATCTGATCACATATGATGTTTCTCAACTGTTCTAATTCCAAAGGCCATGGTTATAGAGTGTATTTCCATTTGGCCTAGGTTTTATCTAAAAACCTGTTTGAGGGTATGTGCTAAGGGAAATTATTTCTAATAATTTAATTTCCTGAAGATTTGGTTAATGTTCCCAGATGAATACATTGTTCACTGAGCTGTGTATTAACATTTTAACCACTCATGCCATCTCTGCCAAATTTTTTCAAGGAAATATAATTTTTTTTGGAATTTGTCCAGACAAGAACTTGAAAATTCAATAGTAAGTCAGGCAAAAGCTCACTTCTCTGTATTAAGCAGTGATTCTTTCATGAATAGTCACATTCTCAGCTTTTACATTTTTAGTTGTAATCTGAGCCTTGCCACTCATACATGTACCTCCAAGCTCACTCTATCATAATTTTTATTATTCTTATAATGCATAGTTTTATGTAATTTAAATACTGTTAGCACCTCAGGTTTTTACACTGCTTTTAAAATTTTTCTTGTTTGCGATGGATCTCATTTTATCAGCTGTAAGTTAAGTGATTTTATACAACCTCAAGCCAAGTTTTTCTAAATTTTGAGCTAAAGAAGGGTACACTGTACTTGGGTCATAGCCAAGATTCTTTGGTTTTTAGCAGCAGACTTCTCCATTTGTTATTAACATTGTCAAAATGGACATGAATATTCACCGAAGCAGAGCAAGTCGTGTTGCCTAGTTTTCAGGGCTTTAGCTCTTCTAACAGTGATTATTATTTTCCTTCGTCAAGCAAAACTCAAAATACTCACAAAGAAATCCCCTTGCATCTAAAATATACAAACAAATCATGGCGAAGTTTTGACCAATTTTCAGTCTTGTCAGATGTGCTTAGCAACCAGAAAAATTTCCTTAACATGTGCTTGGGCCAAGATGCTCTTCTGTTTACATATTAACCTTTGTTCAAAGCTTGGGGTCTCCTTAAAATGCAATGGGCCAAATATTTAAACGTAGTTTAGCCAGTGTTTAACAAAACCTTGTTCTAAGTCATTTTCAGTCTGCCCAATGATTTTATCTAAACATCATTTATTTTGAACGGTTTTAGGAAAGCATATTGAGAAGACAGAAAAGTATTTATCTTCTAAAAACAACTCACCAAAGACAAGACCTGTAGGTTCAAAGATTCGTTAAACCGTGGCTTAAGTTAGACTTTGTTTAAATATTATTTGGCCCAATATTTTTATTGTATTTTTCATCATCATTAATCTTGTGTTAGATATGGGAGATTTAGGGTTTTGGGTCGTAGCTAGGATTGGCTTACACATGTACAGAATGCAATAGTGCTTTTTACTTAATGCTTAGACATACATGTATTTACCTCAGTCTTGCATTGATATATTTTTATTGTATTGTTTTCTGATTAGGTTTATTAATTAATCTATTTATAATTATTTTTTGGGCAGACACTGTTTGTTCCAGAAAATCCAACAGAAACAAGGATTCCAGCTGAAAATCCTTCATTAGAACCAGTTACGAAACCTCCACAGCCACTGAATGTTAAGGTACGGAACATGCTCTAATAGTCCAAACTACTCAAGAGCTGCAGGCCTGGGTTCAAGTCCTTGCTGGACTATCACTCATGGTCCTTAAAAAATTAAGTTAAGACAGAATCCACCAAGAAATTGAGTATTTTTAATTTTCAGTGGACAAAAACCTTGTACCAGAAAAATTTTAACAATATCCCATTCTTTTTCACACTTTTGAAGGGCTATGGATCAGTGCTCGACTTTCCGAAAAAAATCTTGGGGCCAGCTGGCCCCCAAGTCTTCATTTGTGGTCGCCAGAACAAGACGTAGTATTCTGGTCACCAAAAATTATATTTTTAAGAATTAATGAAATACAATGAACTTGACATCTTTTACTAAGCCTTACCAGAAAATGAATTGTTTAGACTTCCTTTTGAACTTTCTTTCGAACTGTTTTCACTCGAGGCTTGATTACCAGCCAGTGTTCAGGAAAACGAGCCCACATTCAAGAGTAAATCTCCTCAAACAGGTATTCAAGCTTAAGGTTCAGGAAATGGAATACACAGTTAGATGAACAAGCTTTAAACTTCAATAATTAGGTTATTAAAGAACTAAATCTGCAAACATCTGTTTTGCATGCCATGTATTTGTATGTTCCAGAAATGAACATCGGTAAAACTTGATCTACATGTGATCGGAAGTCTCCAAAATTAAATTAGGCATATACATGTAAGTGAATCACAACATACAGTGTACATACCTTGTGATTACAATGGACAGTTCTCTTGGTCTCAAAGTGACTGGTAACCTTGTAATCTTGCCCTCTATAATCTACATGTATTTATGGTATACAACTCAGCAATGTGGACATTCAGCTTCAGCTTAGTTCCCCACCCCCATGTCTATTTTGGAGATTTGGACTGTGTTTTTCCCCTTTTACTCTTAGCCCAAATTATGCAAATTATGGCAAGATTAATATTTCTTGTTACTCTAATATTGAAATCTGTCGGCAAAATCCTGTGGTGTTACCATTCATATCAGTGAAACCCGTTTGGCAGAATTTTTGCATGGTGCCATTTATTTTGTGGGATTTCACAAAAAGATATTTTGGAATTTTGGTGAAAATTTTCTTTAGCCTCTACTAGGAGTAAAAAGTTACAGTTACACTACAATTTTATTAATTTTGTAGGAGAATGGTACTGCACATGAGGGTGATCACGAAACAATTAAACTAACCAAGGATGTGTCATGGGAAGAAGAGGAAGAGGAAGTTACTGAACATTATCTCAAGATTTATGCCAAATACATAACTGATGGCCAGGTGATTTTCAAATAATATTATCATTATGCAGTGTAGTCAGTAGAAAACTTAAAGGAGCCGTGTCATGAAATTTAGCCAAATTAGGAAATTACAAAATACCTGTTAAATTTAGAGAAACATAAAAATAACCGCTTAAAACTTTAAAAGGAAAGTAAAAATAACATAACAGAAACAACAGATGTCACAGATGAGCGAAACTGAAGAAGACTGAAACGGATTGAAATCAGGATTTTTGAAAACTGTTCAGCCTAACAGTTTTTCAAAGTTGATCCCTGCTGCTTGCAACTTCAAAAATAATGCTCAGGAGACATATTTGTTTGTCTGGGATCTCTGATTTTTTCATAAACCTGTAATTTCTTTGCTTACTTTAAGTTCCATAGCGATTGAGGGCGAGTAATTGCCAAAATTAAACAAAAGGAACTGGACTGCCGTGACACAGCCCCTTTAAGCAATGATGATGTCGACAGCACTGAAAAGGTCCCAAAGAAAGGTTAAATTCTTTCAAACTAATCCAATAACATTTTTCATGAGTCCATTGTCATGGTTGCCGAAGATCCCCAATAGGCACTGGTGGCTGACAACCAGGGTTTCCTTTGTCACTTATGAATAATAATATTAGGGTATCAAAGAAAATTAATTCTGAATTGTACAAGGTTGAATACTGGATTAACCTATGGAAAGGTTTAACCTACAAAAATAATTATCCCAGGAATGTGATAATTAGTTTTAAAATGTTAGAATATCTGATGTTGAGTACCGAGGTCCTTCAAAGGAGGCCATTGCCTCACTATTATTTTTTTTGTTGTTTTCTCAGGGCATTGCCAATGGTGTTCTATTGATTACTCCGCACTCTGTCATGTTCAAGCCCAATGTGTCGGACCCTTTGGTGATGGACAGGGGACAGGATACATACAGCATAGCCACACTAATGACGTCCGTCACAAGTGCTGCAATGTATACAGATATAGCTGCTATGGCAATTCATGATCCTCTAAAACCTGGAAGGTGAGCCCAACAGTACAGTCGCAGGGCACGGAAATAATTGAGTTCTAGCGTGTCTTTTGGGTAAGCAGATCTCACATTTTAGGTGCCTGGGGTGACTTCTTGCTTGTCTTACTCAACAAGGGCAGATTTAGGGGTGGGTCCAGGTGGTCCCTGCCCCTCTTAAGATTTAAGCCCTTTATTCTTAGTGTCTCATTTTCATTGAATATTTTTTAGGTTTTACTTGGATGCTGCTGCGGCAGAGACATTGAGTCGTCAAAACAGCATAGATGTTGAGACAATATCAGAATCAACTGTGTGTGACGACTCTGGTAAACTCTGTACAGATCAAAATAAGCCATCAGAATCATCACCCTCCTTAAATGTAAATGAAGTAAAAGAAAGGGTGGAGAGCTCAGTTGACACTGCGGACAGATGCACCTGTGTTGCGTCAGGGAGTACAGTTGTGGAAAATACTGAAGACATTAAAGTTATTGTACATGATCTTCTTGAAAATCTCATAAACAAGATAACAGAACTTGAAAATAGCCACGAAGGAGCCTCAGTGGTTGTGAAAGACGGTATTAGGGCTAGGGATATTCACTCTGTTTCACCAATGTCAGAAGACTCGGGAATTGGGTGTTCCCTGGGTCATACAGATGATGGTAAAAATGAAGACTCCGAGCTTGTTGATCAAAAACATGATGGTTTGAATGTTTCAATGACCTCTCAGCAGTCAAGCGAGCATGTAAGAGTTGACCATGAGCAAGGTCAAGTTGCTTATGTTAAGGAGTCTATGTCAGAGTCATTGTTTGCAGCTTTAAGCAGTAATGTCAAGTATTGGCTAGGACAAGGGAGTTATGATCAAACTGGTAAGATCAGTGTTTTGTTTTTTCTTTTTCACATTAATCAATGGCATTTCATTGCACTTACTTAAACTCACACTAAAGAGATACAGTGAAACCTGTATTAAGCGGACCCCCTTGAGACCGTCCCAAGTGTCTGCTTTTTAATAGAGAGTCAAGTCAAATCAAATCAAATCACTTGTTTATTGTCCCTTTTGCAGTCAGAAGACTGAATAATAGGATACCTTACAAGCTGTGATATAATTATATACTAATATGCTACATTTATTGAGAAGATTGATATTTAACACCAACAAAATTTGAGAAACGTTCGGTCCTTGTGGCCATGGGCCTGCTAGAACTCCCTGATCTTAGACACACACTGGTAGATATAGGTACCACTCTGTTGTGTATTAGAGTGTCTAGTTAATAGAGGTTTGTAAAAATTGCACAATGTTTGGTAATGATTACCATTCAACGGTTACTCTGTACTGTGAGAAAGTTCCATGTTGTTAAGGGTGCTAAGGAAGCTGTGCTGTACTTTGTGCAAGACTTTTAGGTGAACTTTGATCGTGGATGACAATCTTATGGCCGAATATCAGTCTAATCTACAGTTTTCTGACAGCTAATTGTATTGATTTAACTTCATCAATTGACTACAGTTCGTATTTCAAGGATGTAATCCAATACTACTATTGTCAATTCAGTCCAGTGTCCGCTTAATATAGGTTTTTAACAATTATAGAAATAAGCCAGATACAATTTATTTTAGTGTCAGTGTCCGCTTGATAGAGGTGTCTGCTGAATAGGTGTTTGTTATAAAAGGAAGTAATAAAGTAAGACATTAATTTTGGGACCCACCTTAGTGTCCACTGAAAGGAGGTTTCACCATAACATTCTTTTTCAGTTAATAAGGAGGAGGTGCATATAGTTCCAAAGCCTGCTACACCTATCCACCACCAGCCATTATATCTTTGCTTAAGAATTAGCAAAAAACACTGGTGTCGGCATCACAGTGCCACAGGACATCCAGTCTACCCCGGAGAGGAACTTTGTGATAGAGATATGAAAAGAAGAGAGTATTGGTTTGCTATTCCACCGTCAAGGTTGGTACACAGTCACTTTTAGTGTCATTACCATCTTTTGGGTTTAACATTTATGCATGTTTATGCCTAAACGTTGTAAGTCTTTGCTTAACATAATCTTTGTGTTTGGCAGATAATTTAAAACAAATGTCAATATTTTTACAGCTAGAAGCTACGAGTTAGAAAGGCAGGGCTGTCACTAAGAGTGGGGGGCTGGGGTTTTTCCCAGGCTACTACGAGTGTGAGCCCCGTCTACTCTTATAGGAAACAAAGGAAAATAGAACCAAAAGAACTTGCATCAATTTAGGTTTTTGGGAAACTGCCCACCTACCCCTTCCCTAAGCCAACATTTTGCCCTAAACGAGAAGTAAGTGTTAATGTTGACTTAGGGGAGGGGTAGGTGGGCAGTTTCTCAGAAACTTAAATTGATCCAAGAACTTCCTAGCTGTACAATTCCCCTCCTACTAATTGCATATACCCGGTGACTTGAGATTTTAGCGACAGCACTGGAAAAGGACTATTTAATAGCCCATTTGGCCTTTGGTCTCAAGGGCTAATGACTCAGAGGCCATGAGGGCGAGAGGAATAATTGTTTTAGTAAAATCCAACTAGTTGGTCAAAAATATCTCGACAAAACAACTTAAAGCAAGACTTTTATCCTTTTTTATCGCCAAAACTCCGTTTTTTAAGCTACTAAATAACATATACAGTCGAACCCGCTATTTTTCAGTCCCGAGGAAATGAAAAAAGTTAGTAGGGGCTTCAAATAACATAAGTATAGGGTAAATCTAAGGGCATTCGATCTTCCTTCGAAATAGCGGTGACTTCGAATTAACCGAGTTCGAAATAGCGAGGTTCGACTGTAGCATAGTAGTAGCTCAACCAATCAGAACGCAGCATTGATAACAGACCACCAGTTGGATTTTACTAACTACAGTTAGATCTTCTGGGATGTTTTTTAGTCCAGAACTTAGAGTAAAAAAGTGAGAGTTGGGTTAAAAAGTGGTTGCTGTGGGTCGGTGACTTTGATTTAACAATGTATAAGAAAGGGTCCAAAAAAAACTTGCAAAAGGACAGGTTTATAACTGGACAGCTAATAAATTTGTGATTAAAAAAAGGCAAGCTCAGACATGTGTCCAAGATTTTAAAATCGACTGTGCACATGTGCTCGTACATACTAGCATATAAGAGATGTTAAAACTTTGAGTAGGATATTGTGTAAACAAAAGTTATCCATGTATTTGAAATCAGGAACATAAACTTTTCTGACATCCTCTGTTCCTATCCAATTTCTCTCCTACAAAAAATTAATATTTATTTAGGTTTGGGGCTAAAGTTGTCGTGCATTATCATGTTTTTTTTATCCTTTTCCACATCACACTCGTGTAGTGGAGCGTGGGCCAAAAATAGGGCACCGTGGCAAGAAAAATAAAGGGCAGACTGCTTCTTTTTAAGTCTTCTCTCCAGTATTTAGTTATTATTATTTTTTTTTTGCAACAGCTAGTATTTTGGGGTAGTCAGAGTTTTTCTTGTATTCACAGGACAGAGCAAGTGTATAGATTCTTTCAAAAGTGGTGTCCAAACATACATAACGCACTGGATGATGATGAAAGTGAAGATGATGAAATGACAGATCCACACTACTGTACTGCGGAGGAAGAGGTTAATAGACTAATTACCCTCCCCACAGACGTCCTTTGGGGTTCGTTTGTCACGCATTCATTTATGCGTGACAAACGAACCCCAAAGGACGTCTGTGGGGAGGCTATAGACTAATAAGCCTGTTCACGGTCTTCCATTTTTCCTTAAGATCATCAAGATCGATTGCTTACCATTCTGTGCGGCCATCTTGGTTTCAAATGAACCGAGGGGCCTACACTTAATTCCATCCGCCAAACTGACGTTGACACATTAATGATTCGTACACAAAGTAGGGTTAGGGTTAGGGTTCGTACACAAAGTAGGGTTAGGGTTAGGGTTTGGGTTAGGGTTAGGGTTATATATTTAAATCAAATTGGAATTCGTCACCAAATCCTCGGTGGTGTAGGGGTTAGAGTGATGCACTGCAGATCGGATGCTCCGAGTTCGACTTCCACTCATTCTGCTATCCTAAATTGTTTTTTTCCTTAAGAATTGAAGACACTTTGACTTTTATGAACATTTCATCAAGAAATTTCATATAAGAAAAGTGAAATGTCTTGTGAGAGGAGGATGTCAGTTTGGTGGATGGAATCAAGTGACGACCGAACCGAGGGAGTGGGTGTCAGGGTTGATAGCGGTGGGGGAAGTGAGGCCTTGTGATAAACTGTCCCATCATCCCTTAAGTAGATTTGATAATCATCCCCAGGCTGGACATAGGGGTTTATAGCAGTGTGGAAAGGGAGTTCTCCTCCCAAACCGTCCTCTCTCCCTAAGTAGATTTAATACTCATCATTTGGCTAGACTTGGCACATTGTGAAACTAAGATGGCCACCCTTTAGGGGTTGGTGCTCGATCCCAATGATCTTACAGAAAAATAGGGGACTGTGAACAGTCTATTGTTATAAAAGAACATAAACAGTTTTCTGTGTCACTCAAGTAAACTTCATTTTAGTATAAAATGTTTCAGAATCAGTCTCGTTTTGAAAGTGAGGGTTTTTTGGTACTCTGAATTAGCCAGTTGCTTTTCTTGTGTATTAATACAGTGGAAACTCTTGTAAGTGACAGCCCCAAGGGCAAAGATGGAGTGGTCGCTTACAGGAGCTGATTACTTACGAGGATTATTGATCCTCAGAGGGTCTATTCATAGTAAAGAAGCGTTTTGAACACATCTACATTTTGGAAGAGAATTCTTAACATGCAATATGTATTTTCTTGTTGTGTCCCTAAAAGCTCTTCGCATATCCTGACTAGTGACATTCAGCAAACATACAGATCAAACCATGAGCCAAGTGGTCGCTTGAAAGGGTGTAAAAAAAGCATGGAAAATTCTAATACCGTCATCCAAAAAAGTGGTGGCGGTTGCTTACGAGAGGTTCCAACTTTAGTGATTAAACTGAGAAATTTTTGGTGTTTTGGATGGTTGGTTGCTTATAGGAGGTGTTTGCTTACAAGAGGTGGTCGTACATGGAGGTTCGACTGTATTGCACCTATCCTTTCAAGCTATAATGCACCAAAGAGGCTCACGCGTGTTTTTTCCGTTTCTTTTTGTAGGGTTTAGATTTAGTGGAGACATTTTATTCAAATAGTCCTCCAGTTCATTCACATCCAAAGGTAATGAAAGTGTTTCCAGAAAGCAGACACCTCATTATTATGGACAGTTTGCTTTGCCCCTGGGGAAAGAAATCCCCTCCATTTTCTCTAAATTCAACCCGCTTAATACGGAAACCTTGTTAATACAGGCATTTTCAATGACCCCCTTAGTGTCTGTATTAATGGCGTTTCACTGTACTTGTCTGGACCTCCAGACATGACCTTTTTGCAAATCCCGATGCGGGTGACATACGGTACTCTTGCTATGAGGAGGTCTGAAAGTAAAGGGTGAAATGAAAATACTGTTAGACTAGGTCTTTATATCTGAGAACATTATCATGTAAAAGGTAAGGGCTTTCTTTCCTATGGAACAAAGCAAACTGTCCATAATAATGAGGTGTCCATAATTAAGTCATAGTGGGTGTACGTAAAGTGGCGTTTGACTGTGCGGACACTTTTTATGGCCCCCTCAGTTTCCATATTAACAGGATTTACTTTACTTTGAATAGTCCACGCGGAAATGGAAGAATACCCATGACTTATCCCATTGGTTTCTGTCTTTCTCACAGCTGACCAAAGCTCTCAGCGAGGGAGACGCACCCAGGGTCAAGAAAAGTTCACGTGGACTGACAGCCAAGCCTGGAAAAGCTGCCAAGGTTATGGCAAGGTTAGTTTATCTTGCTACAGTACAAATGGTGGTCCATGATTAGAAACTGAAAAACCGCATTTGCGCCTCTCTAATGTACATGTATATCTCTTAACCCTTCACTCCTAATGGTACGCTACATCAAAATTCGAGAAGAAATTCAAATTTCATTTTTAAAAATATGAGAAAGCAAATAGTATCGCGTGAAAGGGTTACTAGAGAGGTCTCATTTATTGGTCACATTATAGGATTTCATGCACAGACTCAAAAGTTACATGTAGGACTACACAAGAAAATAAATAGTACCATTGAAAAGTACCGCTAAAGAGGTTTCATTTGAAGAACAGAATGGTCACACGATAGGATTTCATCCACAGACTCAAAAGTTATAAGAGCCACTAACACGCTCCTCCGCGCGAAACGCCCCCAGCGGCGAAGAGCGAGGAGAAACGGATGTTTTCGCCGGCTAACAACACTCGTCATAATCGCAACACTCGTCACAGTCACAACACTTGTCAGAGTCACAACACTCGTCAGTGTTACAACAGTCGTCAAGCTCACAACACTCGTCACAGTCACAACACTTGTCAGAGTCACAACACTTGTCAGAGTTACAACACTCGTCACAGACACAACTCTTGTCACAGTCACAACAGTCGTCAGGGTTACAACAGTCGTCAGAGTGTTTTGCGTAATCGAATTTCCTTCAAGCGCGTGGAGAGTCTCCTTGTCTTTTCTTGACTTTTATTTAGCGACTCTGCGCTTGATTGGATCTGCCTTCCGCTTGCGGCTTTACTTATCGCACTGGCTGGTCTGGCCCCCGAATTAAAGTACCCGTTATCCGAATAGAAAACCAACTGCGTATGCTTCCAAGTTATAAATCCGAGCAATGTTTCAAAAAATACGTTCGGTGACATTTAATTAGCCTGTTGTCACAAGCAGGCGTTGTTAGCCAGTCGTCACACGTCACTGTTAGAGCAGGTGATTGGTCATGCGCAACTCCGCTGCATTATACTGTAAGGGGGAATTTTCAGTGTTTTTGACTTAATCGTTCATCTTGTTGTTGTGAAATCTAGGATAAAGTCATGGAAAATTTGAGCTCTTGTCAAAATCATAAAAAGAATGTTACGGTGAAATTGCGACAGGATTTCATAAAAATTATAAAAAAAAGGTCTTTTGAAAGAAAAAATAAACAAGAGAAGCATTCTGTCGATTGATTTTGTTGCTCCAAATGACTTAATGCAGATCCCGTGAAAAATTCAAAGAGAAGAATAATCCTTTTTCCTTCGGTTATGTTACAGCTGTTTAGTTCATTAATATTTCTGTTTTAAAATAATGGTAACAGGACTTCGTGTCGTCGAGTTCGGTCTGTAATCATACTCGTGAATAATCAAATCGGATTCCAGCTAGGCGGTCGTCCGATTTTGTTAGTCACTCATATTGATTGCAGACCGAATTGGACTCCACTTCAGTCCTGTTACCATTATCAACAAAATGAAGTAAACAGCTGTGACACAGCCCCTCTGTGGTGAGGTAGAAAAACGTTTTGGCAGTTACTAAGGAAGGAACTAAAGCCGGAAAGGGAAAAAAGATTAGTGTCAGGGGCAACGAATGACTGTTTTCTCCGACTGTAAAATATTTGTTGGGAGAAGCAAAATTTGCCTAGAATACTCTATGGCTTGAGGAAGGCTAAAAAATCTCTAGATTTCATGTACATTGTACTATTTTCGAAGCATATCTAATAAATTCCCGAAGATTTTTGAAAGTTCAATTTTTCGCATTTCACTGCCCAGGTTATGCTATTTTTCGTAGACAAAGGAAACCTAAAAATTTCGGATTCGAAAATACGATGGAGAGAGGAATAAAAAAAATTCTTACTTTCGTAAAACTTTAAATAATTGCATCTAAAAATTTTCGGGAAAATAATACTGAAGCCTTGTAATGTCGAAAAGACTCAAGTTGCCATAGGATAACCGAATAGCCGATACAAATTTTATAGCGTCGTTTAGAATACAATTCTAGAGGTCTAAAAGTACTCTGGATAGCCTAAAAAGTGTTTTCAATGCTTTTCGGAGGGTACTCCTGTTAGTGTAACTAAACGATCGATCGTGATGTTAGCCAGCTCACGTGTAGTCAACCCATGACAATCACTGAAATACCATAAGCTTTTTACCTGGTGATGATCAGGTACTTTATTCTTGTTTCCGTTGTGTCACGAAATTTCTCAAAATTCAAACAATGGAGCCTACCACCAAAAATAACTGCTCAAAATATTTAAAGAGGGTATGCATGACAGTGTCAATACAAAAGGAGGTACGGATGGACAATCCTGAAGAAGATTTGAAAGGATTGCTATTGTGGTCTTTGAATGAACTTGTTGGCCTAACAGCTTTTCAAAGTTCATTCTTGTTGTTTGCAACATTTTGTGTAAAGCTTTTGGAGAGACATTTGTTTGATAGGAAGCTTTGATCTTGTCTTTTACAAGTGAATTCCTCGCTAGCGTCAAGTTCCTAGGGGGAAAAATGGTGTGTTATAGGCAATATTGAATGAATAACAACTTTGTTAATGTGTCAATCTTTTAGCTGGCTGCACGTATCCAACTAATCGTGGACACCTAATTAATAAAATCTGTTTAAGTTTATAATTACATTTGATAATATTCACAATGATTATTTACAATGTAAAAAATATGAAATAAAATATCAATAAAATTACTTTAATAGCGTTAAAAAATCAAAAAAATAATTACAATTTTTTTTTCTAAAAGTAAGCGAGAGCTCAAATTAACAAATACAGTCTCAAGTATGAACTAGACATCCGTGACACAGGTCCTTTTATAAGAAGTTAGTCGCTGGTCAGGTTGAAGGTTCCTTGATATATATGGTACGAGAAACTTCACGTCTAAGGTTAACAGTTCATAGAGCGTCAGTGTTATCCCAAAAAATTTACGGTTCAGATCGGGTTTTTTCAGTGTAATCCAAAGTTTTGTGTACACACATAGTACCAACTCCGACTCTCTCTCTCATCATGTGCTCGCTGTTTTCTTTTAATCATACCGTTCTCGTTGTCGATAGTCCCAAGCCGGATTTTCTGGAGGATGGCTTTCAGTTACCAGACATGGATTCCAAGTCAGAAATCCTTACTGAGGACCGATTGATCGCTGTAAGTAATATTTAATTCTTTTAATGCTGTCAGCCACCTAAATCGATGTTCAAAAAAAAACTTAATTTTCGTTTTCTAAAATCCTGGCGAGAATACATTGTCACGGAAGTGTATTTTAAAGAATTTTCATTTGGATGGTAACACCAAAGGATTTTATTCACAAACAAGTCTTCGTAGCCGGCGGTTTTTAAAAAGGAGTTTAAGATATCGCAAAGATGACAGCAACGAGAGCACCGGAAAAGCTGTAGGTTAAATGAGCTAAACAACAACTTACACAGTTCGGGAGTATGCCAGTTGTGGAAGAAGCGAAACCAATGGTCTACGTCACCAACCATAACATGATAACCATGACGATGGTCATATTCAAAACATACAAAATGGCGGACAAGGGAGAGGAAAGAGTATTGACCATAATTCTCGTTTATTCCTTGTTTTATCGAGCCTTTTATTTGTCTTCTCGTTACCATGAATTGGGAAGTACCTTGAGGACAGGGAGTAACCATTCTTGCGCTATAGTTCTAGCTTATCGCGCGCTTAGTGGACACTACGTAGTCACTGCGTAGGTAATCAGTACTTCGAAAATAGGTAAGCACGCTAACAAGTTTGTGCCTATTTATTTCATTGATTTTTTATATTATAAGAAAAAAGAATGCTTTGGAAACTACTAGGAATAATATAATTTATTTCCTTATGTTTGCAAAGAGTAAGTTTAAATGTAATTTTGCCCGTTGTTTCTGTTTCTCACGGGAGTGAGCATCTTCGGAGACCCAGGGGCGGTCATTGGGGCCGGAAGAAAAGGCTCGACGAAAGTTTTCAAGCACAGGCGGACGAGGCCCTGGGTGCCGACTCTCACCGGCCATTTCCAAACGGTCAAGCGAATGCTGGCTCCTGATTGGGCACAAAAAATGCTTTGTATTATTGTGCCCAATCGACGAGCAGCATCTCCTGAGTTCTTTTCGTGAGTTCGTACACGACGGCTATTGACCCGATCACGGCTTGTCTGGCTTATGCACCAACGGAATGCACGCAATCAGGAAACTTTCAGTTTGATATAAACTCTCCATTTCAAAATACTGTCTACCCGAAAACTAAATACGCTCTCGCCCATACTAAATAAACAGTACCATGTGTTCTGGGCGTGGTTGAGGCCCCATGCCCCTTAACGAGACCTTATTAAAACAGGCAGCTAAAAGACTTGAATTGCGCGATAGATGTTGAAGTCGAATGCGGTCTACAGCACAGTATAATGGCGTTTTTAACTTTCTTTTACATGTTTCTTTACAAACAGCTCCAAGCGATATCTGTATAGTCAGGTCTCTCTTAACGGACACCTAAATAAGACGGACGCCTCCCTAGAACGGACTCTTACGGTAGGGGTCGGATCATTTTAGGACTCTTGGAAACTACCCACCTACCCCTCCCCTAACCCAACATTTTGCAATAAGTGAGACGCAATTGTTAACGTTGAGTTAGGGGAGGGTTAGGTGGTTAGTTTCTCAGAAACCTTAATTGATCCGGGGTCTCTGCCTTTCTTTACTCCCCTTATTTGACTCTCTATAAGACGGACATCAATCTTGGAGGGACACTTGGTGCCGATCCCAAGATGTCCTTGTTGGAGAGAGTTGACTTTATTGTTTAACCCTTTAAGCCCAATATCCAAATACAAATTCTCCACACTAGTGTCTATACATTGCCTTATAGAATTGGTCGAGAGAATTTGATCAAAAATCAAAGCATTTCTCCTTTGTTCATCATTTTGTTAATTCTTCCAACCTTTTTTCTTGATAATGTATTGATATAGTTAGGAGAAATACATGTTGGTAACTCTTGAAACTTAAAGGGTTAAAGATATTTTGCTTTCCGTCCTGAAAATCCCAAGTGAGACAAAAATGTGCAATTTGCATCCCTCAATCTCTGTTATAGATCGTTAGACATCGGGGTGTTGACAACCGAAATCGATGCTTCTGCATGTCTCGCACGCCCATAAAACAATCCAAATTGATTCTTTAACAATTTGTCAAGCTTTTCGTCGTGATGTCTAGTCGGTATTTAACAAGGTACAATTCGGAACGGTTCTAGAACGTTGCTGTTGGACACTCTTTGGAATAAAAGAGTTAATTGCCTTTTTTGCGTTCTTCAGTTAAACAGAAATCTTCCCTCGAGGACTGTGGGTCACTGTTGGGTGTTGGTCTATAGCACGTTCCAGCATGGATTCTCACTCAAGACACTTTACAGAAAAATGGAGTATTACGACTCACCTATCCTCTTGGTAGTCAACGACGGTGAACACCAAGTGAGTACCAAACGGTTCATGTGGTCGTCACACAACGCTCCTCTAGAAGGAACGTTACGTGACGACCTCTTAGAGTTGCGTTACGGAACTTATAATGCTTGATGTGACTTGAATGTTCTAGATTTATCTTCGACTTCGATTCAGCTCTAATTAGATCATAGCGGAGCCCCTTACGTCTCATTTTAATCTTATTGTATTAGGTTTATGTCCTTGTTCACGGTCACTTGAAAAGCAGCCCTTGCTGACAGTATTTTAACGTGGTTAGATGAAGGTCATTCAGGGTTGTCATTAGGGAGCTTAAGCAACAGCGTTTTTGAGCGACGGACGTCAACCGGAAGTGGACTTTTTGCATCATTGGGGAGTGGTTTGGTTGAAACTCTCGGGTAAATCGTCTTTAAAAGAGAAAAGAAACTCAACAATACAAGTTTGTTTGCGTCAAGGCATATAAAAAGGGAGAACGCCTCACTTCCGGTTGACGTGCGTCGCTCAAAAACGTCTTTGCTTAAGGTCCCTATTAAGAGCCGGGGGGCGGGGATTTTCCCCGGCTACTAAGAGAGTGGCTTCCGGCTACTTTTATTGGAAAATAGAAGAAAATAGAACCAAAAGAAATCCCTAGCCGTTTGATTCCCCGCCTACTTGTTGTATTTACCCGGAAACTTGAAATCTTAGTGACAACCCTGTGACATTGTTACCACATAAAGTCTGCGTAAGGAGCAACATGGCGGGAAGGATGAGATTGACCCGTTGATACAGGTCCCGGTTGTTCAAACGTTGGATAGCGCTATCCACCGGATAAATCACTATCCAGCGGATAAGTATTAGGGAAAACAATTGCGTCATCCACTGGATAGATTTTTATCGGGTGGATAGCGCTATCCAACGTTTGAACAACCGGGGCCAGGACTTGTAAGGCCCTGCTATTCGAAGGGACAGACGACAAATAACCATGAGTCAAACTGTTCCTAAGTAGGATGTGCAAACAATACAGGCTAGCCTGATTCTCATACCGTCGGAGGTATTACTGCCTCTTCTTGCCCACCCTCCTTGTCCGATGGGGGGGTTAAGATCGGGGACAGACAATTAAAGCCTAGGGGTACTTAACCATTTACGCGGGAAAACCGGAAGTTCCTTTTGTAAAATCAAATGGTTCGTCTTATTCCATTTAGAAAGCTTCAGAAAATATGGGCTGTGATTTGAGGCGATGCAATTTTTCAGCTCTTTTTAGTCTGTTCAGCTGATTTGGAAATACTTTGTAACGGGTCATTCTCCCATTACGTCAGATTTTATAGTTTTATGTTTATCCACATGATTTCCTCCCGGGTTGTTTGTGTAAGTGGTAAGCACCCCTGGTTTCCACGAGCGACGCATTAGAGTGTTGTACCCAGTGAAAACAATTGCTGATGTAAGCGCAAGAGCATAAGTAAAGAACGTGGAAACATTTTGATTGTTGTGCTTGTTCCCGTGCCTATGCTTGCATCTAGACCTGTATTCACAGTGAGACAAGATCTATATTTCGCCTATATTTAGTTAACTAGTGAAAAAAGGCTTTAAAATGACACTTGGCGCTGTGCCATAAAGTAATATAAAATAACCTGATAACGAGGCTAAACGTGCTCTTGAAGGAATAGTCTGGATTTTTTTGGAATGGCCATTAGTATAATGCCTTTGAAAATAACTACTTTATATTTTATTTTTGTCAGACGTTTGGTGCTCTGTGCTCCTGCCCGTTAAAAGTCAGTGAAGGATTCTATGGAACAGGAGAGTCGTTCCTGTACAAGTTTGACAAGAATGACGTCAAGGTATGTATTAACCAGCAATGGTGAGCTTAGTGAGTTTACGCAACAGGACAGCTGAAGGAAGATGACAGCAAGACGTTTGTGTGAGACAAACGTGACAGAGCTATTACTTGCGAGTTTTGTCGTGTTCTGGACTTTTAAAAACCGATCTGTTTAAAGGAGGTGGAATTAGGCGGAAAATTCTTTCAAACGTGACTTTTGTCACGCTAGTCACGCAAGATTTGCCGTCTTCTTTCCTCCGCCGTCCTTTTGCGTAAGTTCACCAATTACTCTGCTTAAAAGCTAACGGTCCATAAACATTAAATTGAGCCGTTGAAAGAATACGTTGTCTTTCACATATGAGTTTGTTGACCAAGCTTGTGATCAAGGATTTGGCTGTATATAGATTGCCTGCAAGTTTTGTTATAACGTGTTTTATTTGATTTTACTGTTCCCTTTTGTTGTAGACTTTCGGTTGGACTGGAGAGAACCACTTTTTCATCAAGGGATCAAAAGACAGCTTAGCTATTGGGAGCGGAGGGTGAGTGTCAGTAAAAGCAAAACCTTATAAATGTGGAATCCATTCAAGCGATTTTTTGTTTACTCCAGCAAGGCACACGGTCCCCTATTTTCCGTAAGTTCCGCCCCTCGGTACATATGAAACCAAGATGGCTGCCCGTACCGGTAAGTGGTCGGGTAATCCTGAAGATCTTACGAAAATAAATAGGGCACTGTCAACTGTCTACGAGGCACACTAAGACCTACATAATTCATGGGTGCAAAGTAAATCCCACTACTGACGTTTCTTGGATAAATCCAAGGCATTTAAGACAGTCGAAGCTCTTCTTATAAGTCTCCAGTGTCGAGGCTGTACATGTATGTATTCAGTTTCACTTTATTGTTTTGCCAAAATGACAAGAAAAAACAAGAAAATCTAATTAAAAAGTTAATGGCGAGTAGCCCGTGGGAATCTTACACGCTTTAATAAGGAAAGTCAGGGAAGTTTGACAACTGATGTCTGTGGCTACCATGTCTGTATTTTGGGTATTCGGCAACTAATGCTCAAGGTTATACAGAACATGCCTGTAACTTTAAAAAAAACAGTTAAGAATGATTAGTAATGAAAGCTGATGTGAAATCGGAGATGTTCGGGTTAGCCTCTGATACTAAAGACTTTTTCGTCCAGTTTTGATTGTACTCATTCCCTTATTTCAGTGGAAACTTCGGCCTTTGGTTGGACGAAGATCTCTACCACGGGAGAAGCCATCCGTGCGCGACTTACAGCAATGTGCAGCTCTCCTCTCAAGAGGACTTTCTCTGTAGTGGTCTGGAGGCCTGGACATTCGTTTGAGGCTACTGAGGAACACTTCCATCCAGAAGGTTTCCTTTTTAGTAGTGCTATTGATGGAGCTTTACCTTTGGCTCTTCCTGGATTGTCAAATCCTTAACTCGAAAAATTTCAAATGTTATTTGTCAAATTGATACTGAGAAAGGAATGTTACCTAGCTGAAGTGCTGCCATGGTGGGAAGACTCAGAAGTCAGAATGACATTAGAGAGCTTAAGATTCGAGAACGAGGACGACTACGAGATCGACATTTAACCCTTTAAGTCCCAATAGTGACCAACATCAATTTTCTCTTGACAATATCCGTACATTGTCAAGAGATACGGTTATGAGAATTGACAAAATGATTACCAAAGAGAAAATTCCTTGATCTTTGAACAAATTCTCTCAACTCATTCTTTAACGAAATGTATGGAGACCAGTTTGGAGAAATTGTTTGTGGATATTGGGACTTAAAGGGTTAATATTAAGTTTTCTCGACTATTCTCTAAAAATGGACACCCCGGAAAGCTTCACCACAAAAGTTAGCTCGCTTATTTCCGTTGAAGGAGGTTAAGCCCTTTCGCGATCGCTAAATGTTAAGATTTCTAACTTTTGATAACTTGTTTCCGCCACTACGACATTCTCGCTAAAACTCGTAGTAGACTGACGACGGCTACCACATTTTCCCGCCAAAATAACGTTGGTCAGCGCGGGCGCAGTGCTTAGTATTAGGAAGATCTCGTTCTCGTAGTCGTCCTCGTCTTAGAATGTAAAGCTTCTCTATTGTGACTGAAGATGGGGACGAAAGAAACAGTAATAATGTAGTCAGTTCTCACTCTGCCAGCAGAGCTTTTCACTCGATTTTAGAGTACCCGAAAAAGACTGCATGAATCGAGAATCGAGAAAGATCTTTGTTGAGCATGCGTTTCATGTTGCTTGGATACATTTTCGAATCCAGGCCTAACAGCCGTGCGCTTGGTACAGTGGGCTCAGTTACGACCATCGGTTTATCAATTAACAGATGCTCGTACACGACCATTGATTGGCGCGAAGTCCCAGAAGTTCGGGATGCGTCAATCTCGTTTCCAAAGACTGCGATCCTTTTGGTCAGCACCATGGATCACTATCCTCTGGTAGAATCCGAAAAAAAAATCTCTGATTGGCCGATAAAAACGTATTCATCACTTGCAAACGATTTTGTAAACCAAAAGAGCCTTGAGCGCGTGACAAGTTATGTGTGTACACACCAATCTGATATGACTTAAAACCGTTAAGAAAAAAAGTTTATCTCGATAAGTCACGAAACCACGCTACAATGTCATTTGTCATGTGTGCTGTCATGTCTAACGAATGTTTTTTCGGTCTTCTTAAACAGTCCTTTCGAGTTACTTTCGCTAGTAGAAACATCGATCAAAGGTCACGTTAACTGACAAAACTACTTTGCAACGATTAAATTGTAGCTATGTGCGAGAAAGGCAAAATTCCCTTGGGAACCTCTCTTGGTCCAAAGGGTAAACAGCTTCACGCAGGCGCAATTAAAGCGGAAGCAGCATTTTGTGGCTCCGGTTTTGTATTCTTCTAGACCGTCTGTTGCCCGGGTAACGCAGGTTCTGGGGACGAGATTGAAGCTGCGTCGACTTCAAAGGCTTAACGCAATTTTCGAAGGGCCACCTTTTCTCCTCCTCGATCAAAATGACGTCAAAAGGACGTTGTGCTCGCAGGGAGGTCAGTACTATGAAGTGCATTAATTACTTGTTATTACCGGGAAAAAACCTTAAAGAACCATTGATTATGAAGTTCGTAAAACTCTGTGTCATTCTTGCGACTAGAGAAGATAATGAGTCGTAAAGACTCTTAAAAAAATCATCTTTATAAGTTGCAAATTACAACGAAGAACAGTTTGCGTTGAACTTGACTTTTTTTTTGCATGATAGTAATAATGATAACTCCCCCTTTCTTGTCACACTCATATGATTATTAGAGACCAAACTGGACTCCATTTATGCAATAATAATAATAGTAATAATAACAGCAACAATAACAATACTAATTAGCAATTTTTGGATGAGACTAAGTATGATATGAAGAATAATGCAGATCGTCAACATTCTTCTTATCGTACAAAAGTTGAATCCAGTAATTGTTTTATTATTCATCTGCCTGTTTTTCGACAGCCATTCTAACTATGGTTTTAGCCCGTAGTTCGGCTATTTCCTCTTCACATTAGGAGTTAAATCGTCCACCTTTTTCTCCAACTCTTCACTATCAAAACAGCTGGGCCACCGCGCCTTCTGTTGTCTTCTTTTCTTTCAATTGTACGTTAAACTGACGTCATTGTTTTTAACATATCCCCAAAGGTCTTCTAAATGTAGCTAGGGGGATTTTTAGGCTGAGCGAAGCAGCATATAAATGGAGTGATTAAGCGTTACCATTTAAGTCACAAGAGTGACCAACATCAATTTTCTCCCTACAGTACCAATATATATTCAGAGAAAAGTTATGAGATTTTAAAACTTGATCACCCAAGGGAATATGTTTGGATCTTTTTTCAAAATCTCTCAACCATTTATTTAAGAAAGCAGTCTGGGGAATTGGGGCTAAAAGATTTAATTAGACTGTCATGCTATAGCAGAGCGTGGTAGTATTGACATTCTCAATGGCTTATGCTGCCAAAACCTTAAAATGCTGCTTTAGCTAAAATTCACTGATTCTCAACCAGTGCAGGGTCGACATTTACCTCAATGCGTTTTTCTTCTTTATCTTATTGGTGATATTACGATATTGTACACTTTGATAGCTGTTAGCAGTTTCGATAGATTGTAATGTAAATAGAGATA
>CALNXK010000078.1:455000-497500 GCA_942486035.1 Porites lobata | reverse complement strand
TTATTGTTTGTGGGAGCTATTCCCCTCCTTTGAATTTTATCTCCGATAGTCGTCAATTTTTACTTTAACCTTCTCGGTATTTTCAACTGCATAAGCCGAGCTTGTTGAAGTAGAACAAACTGAGTAAAAGCATGTGCAGTCACCGTACGGCTGATGTACCGTATCAATGAATTATATTGAACTGACAAGTTGAGCACCGCGATCACAAACAAGCAACGAAGAGAAATATCACACCTAGAATAATCATGTATTTGTTTTAAGACAAGTACGTGGAAATCGCTTGTTAATCCATGGAGAGCTTTATCAACGCACGTTAAAACAGGACGTACTGAAGCAAAGAGCTTCCTCGCTAGCTTCTAAGTTACCGTAAAATTCGGAAAATAAGCCCCTCCACGTATAAGCCCCTCCAAATATAAGCCCCCCAAAATCGTAACGCAAAAAACCCTCCGTTAAATCGCCCCTCCGAATATAAGCCCCCCGGGGGGACTTGTACTTGGAATTTGCCCTCGAATACAAAGTAAAACAACGAAAAAATGGTAATTTCCTTCCCACTACAAGCTAGCCAAATCGCTTTTGAAACGCTAATTTCCCTCCGTACATAAGCCCGTCCGAATATAAGCCCCTCCAAAAATAGGCCCCTCAAAAAGGGCCTTTGAAAAATATAAGCCCCGGGGCTTATTTTCGGAATTTTACGGTAACTCATAGTCGGCGGCCAAAACACTCTCTTTGACTTAACAAGAGATGTATTTGGAATAGTAAAACTAAAATCGTAAATAGATCGACACAGCAAAGGTACAGAAAGTTTTATCGGCAAAACAAGAAGCTTTCCACTATTGTTCAACTGTCACGTCCCTGTTGAACTGATAGGATCACGTGCGTTAGGAATCTTGTAGCCTGAGATCATGCCCTCTCCCATGCATCTTGAGATACATAAAATTCCCCCCTTTCCTGCCTGCAGTCCAGATTTGACCTCTGTTGTGTAAGGAATTGTCGCCTCAGTTGAAAGCTGCTCTCAAAAAAATAACCAAGCTGTTATCGTTGAAATATAATTTTTGTAAAAGATAAGAGGTATGGCTCTAACAGCGCTGTTTCTCCGCTCGATCGTGGCCGTGTTTATGATGACCGTACTCGCACAGGTAGGTCTCACCATTAAATAACGCCCAGTGACAAACACTCTGCAAGAACGGCTTTTCCATTTTGGAACAACCACAAAAATCTTCCTCCTAATCTTGAATTAATCTACATTTAGTTCCCATGCAGTGTAAGAATGAGTAGCCTGGAACAAGCCTAACGAAGCGACACCGGTGTCAGATGCTGTTTGGTTATGCTAGTAGGTCTTGTGGGAAGCGACAGTGCTCCACGTTAGGTGTGTTCTATCGTTTGGGGCTTGTACTAGGCAGTAGTGCTCTCAAACAGGACACAACTGTTAATTTTTATCTGCGAAAACAACAAATGTAGCTGTTCAGTGCTTTCGACCCCGAAGTAATTTTAGATGACAAACAACTGCGCACGTAATCTTCCAGTTGGCCTGAAAAGTGCTGAATCGAGTGCCGTGCCAAAAAGAGTACGGCGTGATGAGGACGGAAACCTCTCAAATGAGTAACAAAACTTAGACCACCCTAGCAAGAATTAAATGACTGAGCTCTTTAAAGTAAGGTGTTTTGTTTATTCATTCACTTGTTTTAGTAAAATACATTTCATGACTGGTTTCAACGAACATCCATAAATGCGCTGAAATCCTATTCCCCTGATTAAGGCACTACAATGACATTTGATAACATGTTCACCCGCGGTGTGCATAGGATGAAATTCAACACGGCTTCCAACTAGGCCAAATTTTAACTTCTGTCACACATTCTCTGTTACGCCGCCGTGATTTATGCCAAACAAAATGAAGGCTATCTCAGAATGCGTAAAATTTTAATAGAAATTAATTTCTACTTCCTTATAAAGATATGGCAAATGCGAAATGTAAGTACACAGAACAAGGAAAAATTTATACAAGGAAAAATAATTTTTTCCTTTTCTTTTTCAATTTCAGTCAAACAATCACGTAATCTGTTATACTGTAACGCGATTTGCATGCATTCCAAATGTGGTACAAGATGGAGAATGCGTCAACCCAGTTCAGGGCAACGAGAATATAGCTCAAAACCACTTAAACATAGCATTGTTAAACGTATTTTAGTATTTAAACGGTAGATATAGGCATATTTTTATCCTCTAAAAATTTTTCATCTCTTCGGATTTCCTAGCTGAAAGTCTAGTGATCCGAAAATTATAGGGATTAAACCTTACCTTTTCGAAAGTTTCAGCCAGAAAAAAGGCTCCCGAAAATTCTAGCTGACCTTTTTAGCGTAAAAATCCGTTAAAAATGGGCAATTATACCATTTTTTGGATGTTCGAAAATCCTAGGAGAGGCAGGCAAGCAAGAAATTTTACAACAAATGTTCCGAAAATTCTCGATCTCAAATCGTCTTCCGAACAGATATTTTCCGAAAATTGACGTTGGGTGCCCCTGCTAGTTAAACCAATAAAAAGAAAAATACGCGTTCTAAAGTAACTTTTCTGCTACGTGACGAATAGTGCGTTGCGAGATGCAAAATGCTGTAACTTAACTTTCCTACCCTGAGGTAAGGAAAACTGTACGCTCTCTCCCCTTCATAGTGCTTTCCGAATAGAGTACCAGATGGAAAATACTGTAACTTAAATATTCCTAACCTGATGTAAGAAAAACTGTGCGCTCTTTACCCCTAACATGATCCGTGCCCGATAGAGTACGAGAGAGAAAATGCTGTAACTAAACTTTTCCTCCCCTGATGTAAGGAAAACTGTACACTCTTTACTCCTAACATGAAGCGTGCCGAATAGAGTACGAGAAAGAAAATGCTGTAACTAAACTTTTCCTCCCCTGATGTAAGGAAAACTGTACACTCTTTACTCCTAACATGAAGCGTGCCGAATAGAGTACGAGAAAGAAAATGCTGTAACTAAACTTTTCCTCCCCTGATGTAAGGAAAACTGTAGGCTCTTTACCCCTAACATGATGCGTGCCGAATAGAGTTCGAGAGAGAAAACGCTGTAACTAAACTTTTCCTCCCCTGATGTAAGGAAAACTGTACGCTCTTTACTCCTAACATGATGCGTGCCGAATAGAGTACGAGAGAGAAAATGCTGTAACTAAACTTTTCCTCCCCTGATGTAAGGAAAACTGTACACTCTTTACTCCTAACATGATGCGTGCCCAATAGAGTACGAGAGAGAAAATGCTGTAACTAAACTTTTCCTCCCCTGATGTAAGGAAAACTGTACGCTCTTTACTCCTAACATGATGCGTGCCGAATAGAGTACGAGAGAGAAAATGCTGTAACTAAACTTTTCCTCCCCTGATGTAAGGGAAACTGTACACTCTTTACCCCTAACATGATGCGTGCCCAATAGAGTACGAGAAAGAAAATGCTGTAAATTAACTTTTCCTCCCCTGATGTAAGGAAAACTGTACACTCTTTACCCCTAACATGATGCGTGCCGAATAGAGTTCGAGAGAGAAAATGCTGTAACTAAACTTTTCCTCCCCTGATGTAAGGGAAACTGTACGCTCTTTACTCCTAACATGATGCGTGCCGAATAGAGTTCGAGAGAGAAAATGCTGTAACTAAACTTTTCCTCCCCTGATGTAAGGGAAACTGTACACTCTTTACCCCTAACATGATGCGTGCCCAATAGAGTACGAGAAAGAAAATGCTGTAAATTAACTTTTCCTCCCCTGATGTAAGGAAAACTGTACGCTCTTTACCCCTAACATGATGCGTGCCGAATAGAGTTCGAGAGAGAAAATGCTGTAACTAAACTTTTCCTCCCCTGATGTAAGGAAAACTGTACGCTCTTTACCCCTAACATGATGCGTGCCGAATAGAGTACGAGAGAGAAAATGCTGTAACTAAACTTTTCCTCCCCTGATGTAAGGAAAACTGTACGCTCTTTACTCCTAACATGATGCGTGCCGAATAGAGTACGAGAGAGAAAATGCTGTAACTAAACTTTTCCTCCCCTGATGTAAGGGAAACTGTACACTCTTTACCCCTAACATGATGCGTGCCCAATAGAGTACGAGAAAGAAAATGCTGTAAATTAACTTTTCCTCCTCTGATGTAAGGAAAACTGTGCGCTCTTTACCCTTAGAATGATGCGTGCCCAATAGAGTACGAGAAAGAAAATGCTGCATGTAACTTAACTTTTCCTACCCCGATGTAAGGAAAACTATGCGCTGTTTACCCCTAACAAGATGTGTGCCGAATAGAGTACGAGAGAGAAAATGCTGTAACTAAACTTTTCCTCTCCTGATGTAAGGGAAACTGTACACTCTTTACCCCTAACATGATGCGTGCCCAATAGAGTACGAGAAAGAAAATGCTGTAAATTAACTTTTCCTCCTCTGATGTAAGGAAAACTGTGCGCTCTTTACCCTTAGAATGATGCGTGCCCAATAGAGTACGAGAAAGAAAATGCTGCATGTAACTTAACTTTTCCTACCCCGATGTAAGGAAAACTATGCGCTGTTTACCCCTAACAAGATGCGTGCCGAATAGAGTACGAGAGAGAAAATGCTGTAACTAAACTTTTCCTCTCCTGATGTAAGGGAAACTGTACACTCTTTACCCCTAACATGATGCGTGCCCAATAGAGTACGAGAAAGAAAATGCTGTAAATTAACTTTTCCTCCTCTGATGTAAGGAAAACTGTGCGCTCTTTACCCTTAGAATGATGCGTGCCCAATAGAGTACGAGAAAGAAAATGCTGCATGTAACTTAACTTTTCCTACCCCGATGTAAGGAAAACTATGCGCTGTTTACCCCTAACAAGATGCGTGCCGAATAGAGTACGAGAGAGAAAATGCTGTGAATTAACTCTTCCTACCCGATGTGAGGAAAACTGTATGCTGTTTACCCCTAACAAGATGCGTGCCGAATAAGGTAGGATAGGGACATTGGCCTCTGTTGTTGGTGATAAACAGTGACCACTTACAGTGACCGCTTTTTGCCATGACCGCTTTTAGAAGATCTTTCGCTAACTGCTTGATGCCATTGCAATGGAAACGAAGACCAAACTGCCTTACCAAGACATTCAAGCCAACCACCGCACAGACTCCAGATGGAGAGGAATGAATCTCACGTAGTCGTTCAATAGCTTTTTCTTTTGAGATAAAACGCAATGTTCCGTTGTCTCCTAGACCACTATCCCCAGAGTACTGTGCCCATAAAATGCTTTGCTCAGTCGTCGGGTTCATTTGAGGGCCTGCACCTAGGCTTCGTTGTTTTTCCCTTCCAAAACAACCTGTTTCGCTATTTGGTAAAAAATACGCGCAACACTTGCCACTCATTCGGGTATCGCCGCATTTTGATCTCTCAAGATAGACAGAAATTTAATTACTTTGGAAAGAGTTGAACAGCAAACTTAACAAATAGGTCTTAAGAAAGTACCCTACTCGTTGCAATCCCTTATAAAAAAAATAAAACCTGTTCTCAGAGGAGAAATATACAGAGATTTCAAGGAATTAAAGAAGTAACGCTTGCATGAAAAGTTGTTTGAAGTAAAATTCGGATAAATTCGCCTACGAAACGACCTAAACTGCAAAACGGAAGGTAGCTCGTTGTTAGTCTCATACCGGACTATTCGCATGAAAAGTTGTTTGAAGTAAAATTCGGATAAATTCGCCTACGAAACGACCTACACTGCAAAACGGAAGGTAGCTCGTTGTTAGTCTCATACCGGACTATTCGGTACGCACAAGAGAAAAACATAGGCTGAGAAGAGTCCCGCGAAGGTACTCGACAAAGTGTTACTCGGGAAGCTCAACTTAGAGCACGCAGTAGAAATGTGACATATATCGTACATTTTTTACGTTTACAGCGTGAAAAAGGTAACTTTAAACATTCTTTATCTCGTACCCTATTCTGCACGCAGCTGAATGTGACAAATATCGTTCATTTTTCAGGTTTTAAAAGTGAAAATAGTCAAGTGTGATCATCACTTTAGCTCCCTATCTCGTACGCTATTCAGCACGCAGCAGAGCAACATCCTAGATTTTTTAGTTTAAAGAGTGAAAAAAGTCAACTGTGATCATTCTCAATCTCGTACTCTTTTCGGCACGCAAGAGAAATGTGACAAACATCCTACATTTTTCAGGCTTTAAAAGTGAAAATAGTCAAGTGTGATCATTTTTTATCTCGTACTCTATTTGGCACGCAGCAGAAATATGACATACATTGCCGCACACTTTTTTGGGTTCTGTCTCGTACTCTATTCGGCACGCCGCCTAAATTTGACATACATCGTACACCTTCTTTTCTTTGGTTTACACAGTAAGAAAAAAGTCAAGTTTGATTATTCTTTATCTCATACTCATTCGGCACGCAGCAGAAATGTCACATACATCGTACATTTTTTGGTTTGCAGAGTGAAATAGTTAACTTTGGTTAGTCTCTCTCGTACTCTATTCGGCACGCAGCAGAACTAGAAATGTGACAAATATCAAACATTTTTCAGGTTTTAAAAGTGAAAATAGTCAAGTGTGATCATTCTTTAATTTTCTCGTACTCTATTCGGCACGCGACAAAAATGTGACATACATCGTACATGTTTCAAGTTTACAGTGTGAAAAAAGTCAATTTTCATCATTCTTTATCTCATACTCTACTCGGCACGCAGCAGAAATGTGACATATATCGTTTGTTTAGGTTTACATAGTGAGAAAAGCGGGCAACTTTAAACATTCTTTATCTCGTACTCTACTCGGCATGCTGCAGAAATCTGACATACATCGCACATTTTTCTGGTTTACAGAGTATAAAAAGGCAACATTGGTTATTCTTCTCTCGAACTTTATTAGGCACACGACAAAAATGTGACATACATCGTAGATTTTTCTGGTTTTAAGAGTGTAATTAGTCCACTTTGATCATTCTTTATCTCGTACTTTATTCGGCACGCAGCAGAAATGTGACTTATCGTACATTTTTTAGGTTTTGAGACTGAAAATCGTCAAGTTTGATCAATCTCTATCTTGTACTTTATTCAGCACGCACGTGAATTGCGACAAATATATTATCATAGTTAGACTTTTCAAAAATAAGTAAGCCTGTTATATATATTATTTCCGTATTAAATAGCAACCTGTTTTGTAAAAGGCCCATTCTCATTAATAGAAATTAAATTTCAGAAATTGCTGTTTTCTGTAAGAAATGTAACAAAAGTTGTAACATTTTTACCTGTTGTCTTAGGTTTTTCCTTACTCATTCTCCACTCCATTTACGTTCTCAAGTCTTAAATTTTCTGCTTTGATACATGCACTTTTGGATTCCCCTTTTTCAGTTTTTGAGTTTCTGTATTATTTACCTTCAGAACACATAGAAGAAAACTTCATTTATTTAGCTAAAAAGTGCTGAGGTCACGTGCAGAATTTTGTACCCGATCATTTAACAAGCGGGTCATTGATTGAGGGTTGAATGATTGCGTGATTGGCCTTTTAAACGAGTCATTTTCCCCTTTCAACAACAACAACAACATTTATTGGCATTTCCATGAGTAGATGGCATAGACTGTTCACAGTCCCCTATTTTTTCGTTTTTATATACACCGCGTCTTACCGTCACGGGTATCTTGATTTTCAAAGTTTTGACACTCATGGAAGATGGCAGCCCGTAACGCAAAGCACTCGATCTCGATGATCTTACGGAAAAATAGAGGGCTGAGAACAGTCTATGATGGCATTACCGATTCCAATATTGATTATGTCAAGGTAAAGGAAAACTGTGTGTACCGACATTTCGCTTTTTTTAAGTCATATGAAGTTCCAAATAAATTGAGGGTTGTCCAATACTGTCGACCAGAATCCAAGAACGAGTTATGTTTTTTGTGTAGCGTGCTTGTTTTGACTCATCGCTTTAAGAACGAGTTCTGT
Source organism: Porites lobata (assembly GCA_942486035.1). Lineage (NCBI taxonomy): Eukaryota > Metazoa > Cnidaria > Anthozoa > Scleractinia > Poritidae > Porites > Porites lobata. The sequence continues at coordinate 489,540 of CALNXK010000078.1, read as the reverse complement.
TGCCTGTTAGGATTGCCAGTCTCGACTTAGGGCTTAAAGAACGAGTTATGTTACACGTGCAGTGTGCTTGTTTGACTCATGGCACGACTAGACTTCCTGAGATTCCATCGGAATCGATATGTTTCCAATGGATCCGATGGACTCCATCGGATAGCCTGCGTAGCAAGCGTTTCTTTACGGTTTAGGCGAAAAGAACGAGGAACGAGAGTCAAAGACCGCGAGAAAAATGGCGCAAGTAAAAGAGCGGGGAGGGGGTGGGGAAGAAAGGAAGGAAACGCTTGCAGACAAACCCCGGGATTTTGAAAACCACCCACTTGGTCTGTCACGCCTGAGTTCGCGAACCGACATTTGATGCTGTCATCAACTGTCATAATTGACCAATAAAATGTTTGGCCTTCCGTGGAGCGGAAATGAACTTTAGAGGACGCGTTTGTGAAACCAACATAATTTTTTTTTTTGTATTTTGGAGCGCGTGGACGGCGTTCATGGTGAAATCTCAATGAATCCGAACTATCAATGCAAGCTTTGTACATTTGTCTTCTTAATCCGTCTAAAAGGAAGGACCGCGAGGGTGAATGAAGTTTTAAAGTTTTAGCTCTAAACCTCCAGAAAGTTGGATTTGAAGTGGTAAAATGTGACAAGCATTTAAGTCTAGATCACAGACCACTAGATTGCTCTTGTAAAAGCATCCTAGACCAAAGCTAACCCAGCAACTGAAAGTTGGCGTGGAGAACCAAGCAGAAATTTTGACTGAGTCACAATGCAGGTCTTCCTAGTTGATGTAGCTTCAGTTAAAGGTGCAATCCATTCTTCAAAATTTGTATCTGTAAATCACTATCCGAGAGAATTTAACATCCCGCAAAAAAAAAAAAAACACCAACGAGGTGGGCCCAGCATAACAAAATATTGCAGGAAACCATCGCATTCCCTGACAAAAGAAAATCGCTTTTAGTTATTCAGATCCAGGAGACAAATAAAACGACCGGAAACCCTTATAAAGTCGCAAGAAGAGCTTTGTGTTTCAAAAGAAGTTAAATAAAATGCTCTTGTACTGGAGGGAAAATCTTGCCGACCAGAATAAACAATAACCACAGAAAATTGATATGCGTGTCACGTACCAAACATGACCTCTCAGTATGAAACAAACCTTTGATCGACACATGTCAACCTTGTTCGACTAGCCGAGCCAATCAGGCGTTGCGTTCGCTGGCGAACGCAGGTTTTCAAAATCGAGGGGTTTGTCTGCAAGCGTTTCCTTCCTTCCCCTCCCCCTCCCCCCTCTTTCACTTTTTGGCTCTCGTTTCATTTCTCGCGCGGTCAAAACCGAAAGTCCCCTTCCTTGGTCTTTCTTTGCTCCGAAACCAAACGGAAACGCTTGCTACGCAGGCTACCATCGGACGACTTTCCAACCCTCATCTACGTATTGTTCACACTTCCGGTTTCATCTTATGACTAAACTTCCGGTAACTCAAGTGGACTCTACTGTACTTCCGGTTTCATTTTTCGACTAGACTTCGTCGGACTCCAGGTTTTGTCCACTGGAATCTGGTTGAGAGTATTGGACATGTGTGAATAAATTCGCATTAAAATTTTACATAACCTGAAATCTGTACTTATTTTGTCTCCCTTGTTTAATACTAAATATTCAGCGCGGCGACGTAACAGAGAATACATGTGTGACAGATGATTTTAAAGTTCCCAACATTTAGCGCAGTTGGATGTCATTTTATATTCCAGACACACAAGAACGTGTTTTTTCAAATGTTCTATGACCAAATAATAGTTCTTCGGAATGTTAAACGGGAACTTTATTTTACTCGAACAGGTAGATGAATAAATAAAACTTAATTGTTTGGCTTAAAAGAGTTTTCGTTTACACAGCTAAAGCTTTAAACCCATTTCAGACTAATTTAATTGGATTCCGAGGTCAAAGCTTTGTCATTCATTATGTTGTCATCGCGTCGATTCAGGTATTTCATAATTTGTCATCATTTATGCGTTGCACTCTTCTTGGCACGGTACTTTATGGCCCCGGGCAGTTGGCCTTTTGTAATAAAACAAGACCCCCATAAAGGGGGTACAGTGGGTGGATAGTTTGAAGAGCTTTTAATGCAATATCAGACAAAATAAAACTTAAACTTAATTTTCCTTGCGAGCTTTAAGAAGAGGGGAAAATTGCAGCGAAATCACTGTATTTCGAAACATCAAAAGTTGACCCTTGTCTCATTTTGTAAGCATAGAACGACAATAATTTTCGTAATTTCCGGGTAGGTCAAATTAGTCTTGTTTTACTGTCATTTTTAATGTTAGGGGGCTGTAGTATTGTAGGGGACTGGGTGAATTGAGGAAATGTCCCAATAAAAACAATGCCTATCTTTCTCTCGTTTGAGAAGGGTAATTTGCTTATTTATACCTTTGTAAACATTGTTTTGAAGAAAATAAGGACAAGCACGGAATCGCATGGAACACAGTTTGTTATTGCTCTTGGAAACTATGCATTGCGCGCGCAACCTACAGATAAGTCATTAATCTCAGTGTAATCTGCTAGCACTGCATATGTTGCGCTGATTTACAAAATTAACTGTAGGCCCTTAGCCAATAAGAAGACACATAGCGCAATGTACAATAACAATGTATTATAATCAAAATATTGTTAATGAAAACGTACGGTGAGCACTTATTCTTTTAAAAAGAGTTTTAAACTGCAGCATAGCTGTCATTCCAGTTTGGGTTATCGTTCCAACATCTGGGCACATGTCGTAATAAAACTTTCCCAAGTGTGGCTATACTTTTTAAGCTCCAAAATAACAGCAACACTTTTTAAATGGTTTATTAATTTGATCCTTGGTGTTATTTTGAAAACAGGATGGAAACAGTGTGGCGCGCAAGGAGAAAGAAATTTTCGGATCCAAGTTTGATCCATTTTTTCGCACTGAACAGCTTATTATTCGACCAACGAGGAATCTACCAGGTGGATATCATCAGTTTCCATATAATAACTTTATTCCATTTGGGCCTATCTTCCATCTAGATTTACTAAATCAGGTAAGTTTGTTGTGTACCTGTGTATTTTGACATTGTTACATTGTATTTTCTCTTATAAATGAACCCTGTACACAGTGTGTATACTCTAATACATTTTAGCATCCTTTATACTTAAATGAGTCCCCTCCTCTCAACCATGTGGCATACCTTAAAGTAAGGTCAATCCCTGTTCTCCGTCATAATTATTAAAAGAGCCGCTTCTTCGTGATCCCGTTAGTAATTTCCTCCTACGGATCATTCTCCAGTAATCGTACTATATACGTACATTAGTGATGCAATATTCATTTGAAGATAAACTGTTTGCTATAATTAAGTTTTCAGCAAAGAGGGGAGGGTGCTTGTTAAATGTTTTTGCACTGAGTAACGCTATAAGGTATAAAGTTACCACTCGATTCTTGGTCCTCGCTTGAATCACGACTCGATTCTTGATTGTTGTGTCTCAATTCCGAATATTCCATCCATTTCTACGAGACTCATCAAGTCATTGCCGTGAAACGGATACACTATCCACATCTTTTTCGAACTTGACACAATTAATAGTCATGGTATAGGATATCGAAAATCTACAATAAAAAGATGGGGTCACCAACTGCTTGTTTTCACCCTGCGTGCCTGGTATTCTAAGTGTTTGTTATTTCTGAGTTTGGTATGGAATGTTGAAAACTTTAACAACCTTCAAAAATAATTTTTATCATATTGCAAAAACCATGAATGTTACCAAGAGAGAATCATCTAGCTCATTCTCTCTTGATATTACTGAAATCTAGAACCTTATATTCTTTTTGGGAGGCTATATGATCTAAATTCAACAAAATAATTTTAATTGGCCATTTTATCATTACCTCAACCATCCCTGTGGATCTAAAAGTAGAGTTTTGCAATCATACATACCAAACAATACAAATTCTACTATCCAAATTTGTTTCTCCTTAAAATATGTATATTTTTTGTACCCAAATAGAGAGTGAATAACACTAATAAAGGGGGCGGGGGGGGGTCACCTTCGAGGTTGTTTTTCTCCTGGTCTATTTTCGGACGTTTTGAGTCTAGTTTTCTACAACAGAGCGGCAGCAGCAAAACTCTAAAATAATAAATCTATCTCTTAACATCATTTCTACGGTCGATAAGAGAACAGACCATGAAAAATTGTTGTCGATTTGTTTGTACAATAACATTGACAGTTTTTGTCGTCCATTTTCGCTGACTTTTCGCGGAAAATCGCTCGTGGGAAAGAGAAAAACAAAACTTCGCCACAATCACTTTATTTCGATTGGCTGTACTGTTATCGACGTTTATGGCGTTAGCCAAAGGCAGTTGTAATAAAAACAGTAATTTCTTTAGGTTCCATAGGTTAGCTGTAGGTTTTCGCCGGTTCCGCAGCTTCCACCGTTCTGCGGTCTGTAGTCTTAGCTATCTATTGCTTTCTTGCGCCTGCTACGCAGGTTAGTTCGTAATCCAAGTACCAAAAACAGTTCAAAGCGGAAGCTAGGCTCGATTGGTAATCGAGCCTAAGCGGAAGCCGAAAATTTCGAAACGAAACGAGATGGAAGAGGTGTTTCCCTGGCTGACAATGGATTCGTAGCTCGTTTTTATGGATTTTTTGTAAAATACAATTGTGATGATGTGATGAAAATAAAAGACGGCTTGTTTTCCTGTTCAGGGGCGGATCTAGGGGAAGGGTGCAGGGGGTGCGCACCCCCCCCCCGAGATGACCTGCGGTTTTCTTATACAAGTGGTATTCTGCAAAAAAAATAAAACTATGTGGTTTATTGGTGTTGAAGTAGAGCAAGAGACGAGTGCACCCCCTCCTAAAAAAAATCCTGGATCCGCCCCTGCTGTTACTGAAGTAACTGTATATTTACAAGAATTACTGAAACGCTTTGTAATTCAAGTATCACGTTTTCATTTGTAATGTTAGTTGTTAGTTTGCATGTTCCTGTAAGTTTCTTGTAAGTTTTGCCTTCCAAATTACGTGAATTCTCCTAGGCAAATAAGTTTTACCTGTCACTTGCCCAGTGTCTACTGTTGGCAAAATGTTTTGACCCCCTCTGTTTTGTCAGACCCTGTGATGGAGGCCAAAGGCCTCATGGGCTATTGACTCAGAGGCCATGAGGGCGAGAGGAATTATTGTTTTAGTAAAATCCAACTAGCTGGTCAAAAATATCGATACAAAACAACTTTAGCTGGTTAAAGCTAGACTTGAAGCCATTGTTTTGGTTTTCAAAGCCGGCGCTTTTCGCTATAGCATATAGCCAAGTGGTAGCTCAACCAATCAAAACGCAGCATATGATAAAAGACCACTAGTTGGATTTCACTTATTCTTAAAAGATCGAAGCCAGCATGACCTTACCAGTGTTTTAAAGGCCCCTAGCTTGGTAGACTGGTGCCCAACCATCTGAGCTATAAACATGGCAGCAATTATAAACTTTACACGTAAATTATGTTCATTCTACAGGCTCTTGATCTGCAAAATTATATTGCCAACATGACTGTGGAAACAGAAGATGGCGAAACAGTCAGACTTCAGGACATCTGCTTTCAGCCGAAGACAAATGTGTGTGCAGTCGAGAGCCTCTTTCAGTATTTCCAGAACAACAAAACCAGACTGAACAAATGTATCTCGGTCATGGGGTATGACTGCGATGATGAACCATCCTATGACTTTAATGCATATGACTACCATGATCATGTTCTGGATTGCACAAGGTAAGCTTGCTATAGAGCGCATTTGATTAATATTGTGTTCTGAGACATGAATGCAGGAATGAAGTGAAAGTTTGTAGGCTTCTAGGACACTGAAAAACGGTGTAATCCTGACCAGTGGTGTCCAGTTCATTGAGAATTCAAGGGGTATTTTAGACACGAGTAAGTCATCACCTATAAGCTTCCTCATACCAAAAAGTCAGTGCAAGGATATTTTTTATCAGGATGGGGAAAATCAGTAAAAAATTCTTGTCTCTTTTGTTGTGACAAGAAACACCTAACCGTGATATGGGCTTGCAACCTAACCCCTCGAAATGAGATGCCAGTCGTTTTTTGGGAGAGCGAATGAAAGCGCGAAGCGAGCGAGGAGCGCTAATGCCTTTTATGTCGTCTAGATTAGCTGGGAGAAACAACAAAACTGTCAACAAATGACTAGTAATAAAGGAACACCCCTTCAACATTTTCAGAAGACACGAAAAAGCTACCAAAAACCTTAAACATGCAGCCAAAGTTTACGACATCCGAACACGGATAGATAGTTTTTTGGGTACTCACAAACCAGTGGCGGATTTAGACCTTCAGATAAGGGGGGGGCGGTCATCCAGATCCTGAGATAAGGGGAGGCCCGGTCTTCAAAAATTTTTTTCGGCTCTTCGGGCGTCCTTTTAGTCGAAAAATTAGGGGGGCGGGCCCCCCGGGCCCCTCCCCTAGATCCGCCACTGCAAGCCAATCAAATAGGCTTCTAAAGTGTAAAGAAAACCATTCGAAACTCTCTGAAATATTTGGAAACATTACCCCCAAAATGCCCCATTCACACCAACGAAACATGTTTGATAAACATCAGTATCAAAAAAATACAACTCAGACTTTTTACACAGAATTCAAATGAACTTTAACACGCTACGTAATTGCCCTAAATTTGCAGTCGAAAAAAGTACAGTTGGTAGCTTTTATAAAGAACTGACAAGTTTAAACCGTGTTTAACTTGACGGCTTTTAAACATGTTTAAAATGGGACTTACTGAAGAATTTTACATCATTTGCAGGGTTTTACCATAAAATTCCGAAAATAAGCCCCTCCAAATATAAACCCCCCAAACTGGTAACTCAAAAAACCCTCCGTGAAATCGCCCCTCAAAATGTAAGCCCCCGGGGGGCTTCTACTTGGAAATTGCCCTCAAATATAAAGTAAAACAAAGCAAAAACGGTAAATTTCCTTCCAATTATAAGGCTAGCCCAATCGATTTTGAAACGCAAATTTCCCTCCGTAGATAAGCCCCTCCGAATATAAGCCCCTCTCCAAAAATAAGCCCCTCAAAACTTGAGGGCCTTTGAAAAATCTAAGCCCCGGGGCTTATTTTCGGAATTTTACGGTATGTTCGTGTGACAAACTGTAGTTGAGATAAAGAGTTATGAATTCGCCCCATGCACGTAAGGGAATCCGGATTCCTGAATACGGTAAATTTTTTGCTTGTAGAATTCGGAATCCGGGAAAATCAGGAACCCTGGGCTTTTGAATCCGGAATACAGCTCTAGGAATCCCGGGAACCCTACTAAGGATTGGAATTGGAATCCAGAATCTGAGTTCCACAAACAAAGACTAGAATCCAGTTCCTGGAATCTGGAATCCACTGCGTGGAATCCAGAATCCAAGACGTTCTTGGTTTTCGCCGTATGAGTACATCTTGAAAAAAGTTCTTACTTGGACGGCATCGCTCTTTTTTCAGTTCTCCAACATCAGATGATAATTGGAAATTAAAGGAATCTTGCCTTTCTGCATACGGAGGACCTATTATGCCTGACATGGTGCTAGATGGCTTTGACGGTAAAGCGTACCAGAATGCCACAACCTTGATTATCACTTTTGTTGTAAATAACCATAAGGATACAACCAAACTCAAGAAGGCTATGGCGTGGGAAACGGCGTTCATTGAATACATGAAAGGTTACACAAAGGATCCTAAGAATGGAAATCTGACCATAAGCTTCAGTGCCGAGCGTGCCATTCAAGGTGAGCGAGATCGAGAGACTCCGAGTGTCACCGACATAACAATTTAGTTAGTACGTACCAAGAAATGCATCAAGTGCTCGTTATTACCAATAGATACCCTTATTAAGTTCATAGGACAGTATCGCTCTTTCCAATAGATTATGATTAGCTATCATTTTAAACGAGAAAACGTTTTGAAATTAATTCATCTTTATAAGCTGCAAAGTTGTGCATGAAAAAGCACAAATCACATAGTTTTTCTTGTGTTGAATAACGCTTTCTGTTAACCCTTTAAGGTGGCTCCCTAGAGTATTTACTAATAACCCTGGCTATCAAGCATACGTTACAGAACGAAATCTAGTTACTTTGTCTTTGCGTGGACGTCGCGCGGATTTTAAAGCTCGCGCCATACTAGTGCTCAGGTTGCGCACGGCCAATTTACTCTAGGGATCCACCTTAAGCCCCAAGAGTGACCAATATCAATTTGCTCCTCACACTATCAATACATAATCAAGAGAAAAGGTTAGGAGAATAAATAAAGTGATCACTTCAGGGAAAATGTCTTTGATCTTTGAACAAATTGTTTCAACTAATTCTGTAAGGAAATGTATGGAGATCAGTTTGGAGAACTTGTATGTGGATATTGGGGCTTAAAGGGTTAAAGACTTCTTCTCTGTTTCAGTTCTTTTGTAAAAAAGTAATAATAAGGGTAATGGTTAGTGACTGCAATGACAAAAATAATTAGCAACAAAACAGCTGAGCCACCGCGCCTTCTAATGTTTTCGGTCAATAGACCTTGTCGCGGTTTTCGACGCCATCTTGACGAGTAGGCAAACGTGTGAGAAATTACAGGGTTTATATGAGAATCTTATGTCGCATAATTTCCGTAAAAGGGCTGTTCTGAAAAAAATATCAATTGTAAACTAAAGCTGCAAAGCAAAGGATTGTACTAAAAAATTTCGGGGGCGTACCTGTGCTTAAGTTTCTTCAGACGCTTGCTTTTAGATTTTCCATGTATTTGTCTGTAATTTTTCCCGGGACTTTGTTACAGAGAAATGTATAGAAAATTTAAAAACGTGGTTTTGGTCTTCTAGCGCATGGAACGCCCTCAATATTTTTCAGTAGAATCTTTAGAAGTGAAGCTTTAGTTTACAATTCATATTTTTTCAAAACAGCCTTTTTAAGCAATTATTCGATATTAGATTCTCATACAAACACTGTAATTTCTCACGCGTTTGCCTACTCGTCAAGGTGGTGTCGAAAACCGTGACAAGGTCTATTATCCGATGAACTGACGTCGTTTTTGAAGATATCCGCAAACTTCTTCCCATTAAGGCCAACGCCAGCTGGTTATGAAGATTTCTAGACTGAGAGAAGTAACATATAATCAACTTAATCTTTTAAAGCCTGGTTTCTATATGATCTCTACGATCGCTGTGATCGCTGCGATCGCTGGAAAAAGAGGTTCAACGATCGTAGCGATCATATGGAAACCACTCTGCAGCGATCGCAGCGACAATGATCGCTGAGTTCTATCTCAGTGATGGTAGCGATTGTAGCGATTATATGGAAACCACCCGCCATACACTGATCGTAGTGATCGTAGCGATTGAAGCGACAGCAAAATACCAGAAAGCACTGCGTACGTTTGAAATGAGTGAACTCACTTCAAGATTAACGCTGTGAAAGCGTGCAATTTGGTCCTTTTGTGGGAGATGCGCAAAGAGGTGACTGTCTTAATCTTTAAAACAAATTTTCAAGGAATATTAAGACGAAAGCAGAAAAACAACTGCTCGAAAGTAAATGGAAAGAAATTTGACTGAAGTCATGAGGAGATTTTTGAAGAGAAAGAAATCGATGGTTCCGGGAGAGCTGGTGTCACCGTGACTTTGAACTGAACTGGAGTAAACGATGTTGTTAGACACGGGTCCCATTGATCTTTGTTCACTTTCTCGGCGATCGCAGCGATCATTATATGGAAGCCATCAATCGCTGTAGCGATCGTAGCCTGAGTATCAGGCCTTCCTAAGGGGCTAGGGGAGAAGGGATTTTAGATGGGAGAGGGGGGAGGGAGAGAAGAGAAAGGAAGGCGTTTCTCTCCTTCAGTTCTCTCCCTTTTTCGCTTCCATCTTTCCCCTTTTCCCCAGAAACGCCTGATACTCAGGCTATAGCCATCGTAACGATCGTAGCGATCACATGGAAACACGTTAATCACCACTAACGAAGTATAACTAGGCCAGCCAAAGCGACGGATGTCGGAATAAAACGAAGGATTTTCGATTATTGTACAGGTAATGGCGATTTCGAATTTAGTGTTGACCCAACGAATTTATTCTGAAGAGACAAACGGCGCGCATGCGCATAACCGTTATCGCGTCCCTTTAAAGTCCCTTTAAGTCGCTGCCCCATAAGTGAGTAACATCAATTTTTTCCTGATAGTATCAATATAAGGATTAGAGTAAAGGTTATGATAATTAATAAAATATCATAGCCTAAGGAAAATGCCTCGATCTTTTACCAAATTCTCTCAACTAATTCTTTAAGAGACGAATGAAATCAGTCTGGAGAAATTCTATGTAGATATTGGGGCTCAACATGGTTAAGGGTTAAGTTGGACTGCAATGCTATGGCGGAGCGTCGCAATAGCAACATTCTCAACTGCTCATGCCACCAAAACCTTAAAATGCTGCTTAACTAATTTTCGTAGATTCTCATCCGGTGCTGAATCGACATTTATCTTAACACGTTTTCTTGTTTATTTTATTGATTATAGAATTAATATAGTTTATTTCTTGATAGTGCTGATAACGGTTTGGGTCTAAAGATCCGGAGACTTTCATGTTTAACTGTCAATCATGAGCAATACGAGCGAACTTAACTTTCTGTGCGATTTTACGCTCTTCACTTAGGGGCCGACCATTTTTGGGTAGATTGTAAGTCTGACTCGTCCCCTGCCGTCGCTCGTTATCCTAGCGCTGTTGGTCTGGAGCGTGGAAGTTTCCAACCTTCCGCTTTGTTACTTTGCGCAGTTAAAGCCCTGGGGAAAAGATACTTGTAGTAAACATAGGTTAAATAATTTAAATTGAAAGTATTGCTAATAATAACTGCTGTTAAATTTTTAAAAAAAGAGAACGGGTAATCGAAGTAAAGAGGTACCTAGTTAATGGGGAAAAAAGTAATAATTTTGGAATAAAAGGACTGAACTTATAATGTGCGCGTTTTATTTCCTAGCCAGTAGGCAAGTTAGTATGTTAGGTCTCGTTCATTGTTTGTCTTTATAGTCTCTTTGTTTGTGTACCACAACTTTTCTACTGCTTAAATTACTGCTTTATATTCACTCTTTACTCACTTGGTGGCCATAAATCAGGCTGCATCGCAGATGGTGAAAAATACCTTTTATCTGTGGCCTTAGTCGAGCCTCTAACACGGGCAAAGAACTAAAAGACTGAAGGAGATGGCGCCCAGGGGGTACCCCTTTCGTATGCCTTCAGTTTTATTGACAAATGGTACCCCTTTCACATACTGGCTTCAGAACGCTACATCCCTTTTAACTGCTGTAAATGCGCCATCTTTTAAAGATGAAAAAATCAGCAAACCAGAAAGTTTTCTTGCCATAAAATGCCCTCGTTGACCCTTTTAGGTCCTTTCACAGACCACAACCACAGCTTTCCCTGTCCGTTCATATCACTTCGACTATAGACTGCAAAACAGTCGGTTTTTTTCTCAAAATCACTAAAGAAATCGGTAAAGCGTGGCGTATGAGTCTTACGCGCGCGAAGCGCGCGAGCCTCACACGCCCGTAGGACGTATGAGGCGAGAGAAATCTCTCCCCAGTCTCGCTCTCTGTTTTCAGCCTTGTTCCAGACCTTTTGTTTGACTGCTCGCGCGTACTTGAATACGCAAAAATACGGACTGTTTTGCAGTCTACTTCGACTAGTGAAATCCCTACTCTTTCATTTTCCTGAAGCCTAAAAATGTACCACTTTCGGGCGGAGCCTCTCCGTTTCGGCCATCACAGGGACGGTGTCTCGACCAGCGAGGACTTTGATTGTTGTGCGCGACTTTTAGTAGGAAGTTAGTTCTATAACCATTCTAAACTTAAACACTATCTTGGGACAAACGATGAACGAGCCCGCCTATTATACACAAACCACGATGAATAACATATTTCATTCTAGCGGGAGGGTAGTCTCCGCGTTGCGTGACGAGTGACCACCCTAATAACGGCTGCGAAGGAGACTAGCGGGAGGGAGGCTGGGTCGTGAAACTGAGAGCAGATACCCTGGTTCAAATCGCAGACCAGATGGCAAAAGTTCAGTAATCCAAGACAGAAAGAAACACGCGTCAATGAGGTCCTTGGTAGAGGTGGTTCGTCTGTTCCTATTCGGAATTTCAAGCACGCCGTGTTTCGCGTTTTAAGGAGTGGGCCATGTCTCTGTCGGTATTTAACCCATCTTTACGTAATTTGTCGACATTTTATCTAGTCTTTTGTCATTGTTTCGAGCAATGGTGGATCCAGGAGAGGGGCCCGGGGGGCCGCCCCCCTTCTTTTTAGACCAAACTGAGGCTCGAAGGGCCGAAAACATTTTTTTGGGAGACCGACCCCCCCCCTTCTAAGGGTGTGGATGACCCCCAACACACAAGCTTATCTCCGTTGAGACTCATCACATGTCATCACTACGGTTGGAGATGTCGAGGTCCATAATTCAAATTGCAGATAATGTTTCTTCCATGTATATATCTAGCCCGGGATATCCAGCTAACTTACCGTTTTTGTCAAACGAAGGGAAAATGTGTCTGATTCGGACCCAACCAAGGAGGTAGTACGCTTTTAACAGGGAGCTTTAAGTTACCAAAGACGACGACGGTGGCACAGAGAACGTCAAAAAAGCTAGAGGTTAAAAAAAAAAGCAAAACAACGATTGTGCCTGTGCAGCACACTGTTTGGTACGATTCTTTGTCGGTTCCTGTACGACTACAGCGTGAAAGTCCTTCATGCGACGTCTGATGGAGGACGTATAAACTCGATATGAACACACGACGACAGGAACTTTCTTCCTCTGCACTTCGGTGCTGTCCAATAGAATTCAACTCCACGGAAATTGAAATTCAACTACATTTGGCATTTTCGATGAGTTGCAATATACGCCAAGAAGTTTAAAAAGAAGCAAATTCATTTTAAAAGGGTCGTTTTCACTGCTGTCGCAGCAGTCGATGGTAAACGCCCCCCTGATCACTTCATCTCTCGGCTAATTACTGCACTCTGTCTATTCGGGCAACTATCACGTGCGACAACGCACATGTTCCCTAGAAAGTCCAGACCTCATGCCCCAACGACAAAGAATTTGTGGGCGACAGGCCCGGGGGAGGGGGGGGGGGTACTCCCATACACTACCTATACGGGTATGTGCCGCCCAACGGGGTCGTGATTTTGAAGCTCCTGATTTAGAACTCGGTATCCATTTCAGAGGCGTTTTCTATAAGTCGAGCAAATAAAGAAATATCTTTTTAAAAAAAACAGGGCTATTTCAATTTACAAACTTTCAATAGCGGAGTATAAAAAATTGGCCCATTTCTAAAACGGGGTATCAGTTTTAGGGCAAATTCTAGACCCATTTCTAGAACGGGGTATCAATCTTAGGGGAAATTTCTTTTAGAACGGGGTGCCAATTTGGAGTCCCGGGCGGCACATACCCACCCAAAAAATACCCTAGTGCCCCCCCCCCCCGGGCCACAGGCAAGAGAGAACGGATGATGAGCTGCTCAAGAGATAATGTTCTCTTGGCACAGGTCAAGTTTGGTAGGACAATGTCCAATGACCCTCTGTTATTCGCAGCCCAAGAGATCACATCAACATGTCATTAAACACGATTAGTCACCTCGCACATACACTGTCGAACCTCAAAGCGGTACCAATTTTTCGCATTTCTAACATTTAGTTTTTTCTTCAGTTTACTCACTTGTTTTATGCCGTGTTTAGACTTGAGTGTGCTACCGAGGTATTGGAGTTAACTTACCTAGGTAAATATTTTGCGTGTGTAAACGCCAACTGATACCCTGGTAAACACCGCTCAAGACAATAGAAAGTTAACTAAGGTAAAAGTTCGGTTTACCCTGCTAGCAGGCATGGTTAAGGTCGGTAACCAAGGTTTGGATGACAGATACATCCGCTTGCGGTAGCACAGAATTTCACATCCTGTGGTGTCGGGATTGCGTCAGTCTCATTCGATCACGTTTTCGAGACCAGGTTTTCGATTTCCACGTTTGGTTTCGGTCTACGAAGAAGTTATGGCAAAAAAAAAATACACAAATCATTACGAATGCGACCAACCCGAAAGGTGAAGTTAACACCATTGTATAGCTAATTTGTGCATATAAATATTTCTTTCTTGTGGTGATTGTTGATCGTCGCGTTGTTTCGCCAGGGAAGATGCATATTCCACGTTGTCGTCATTTTCCTATGCAAAAACAACCAGGACTACAAAGTTCTCCTTCCACCATTCTTCAACAAAATTTCCGTTTAATAGAGTTTCGAACCAGAATTGGTTTCTCAGCCACGAATTCAAACCCCTAAAAGTAAGACAAGCACCCCCGTCTCTTTTATAGAGGAGTACCCCCGGATCTGGACAACCGGCCCTAGAGCCGGGCGGCACGCCCCCAAATAACAACAACAACGAGCTTTTATCTTGACCATACAAGTTCCTACAGTATTGAAGAAAAGAATTGTACTCTCTGGGGGGCGTCCACGAGTAAGTCACGTGGATATGTAAACAACTAAAGATCGGAGTTAGACTGCAAAACAGTCGGTTTTTTTCTCAAAATCAGTAAAGAAATCGGTGAAGTGTGGCGTAAGAGTCTTACGCGCGCGAAGCGCGCGAGCCTCACACGCCCGTAGGGCGTCTCTCCCCAGTCTCGCTCTCTGTTTTCAGCCTCATTCCAAACCTTTTGTTTGACTGCTCGCGCGTACTTGAATACGCAAAAATACGGACTGTTTTGCAGTCTAGATCGGAGTGTGGTATTAGAAAAACGAATAATTTTCTTGAACCCTTTGCATTTCTAGAATCAAATTCTTCGTTTTACTTTCGGGCTGGTTTTGTGACCTTCGTAGACTACGAGTAGTCCCCCATTTTTCCTCAGGGATGGTAGAGCGAGCGAAACACCGCCCCGATGCGTGTCGCCTTTTCTCGCGTGGGGTGATTTTCACGTCCGCTCGCGTTTCGCTCGCTCTACTATCCCTGAGGAAAAATGGGGGACTACTCGTAGTCTATAACCTTCGCCCCCTCTGGAAAAAACAAATTTTCCTGAGAATCTCGTGACCCGTGTTTCGTCATAAGATATGGCATGGCCATGGTCTGACGGCAATCTACCAATCAGAAATCAGCTTTGATGGACTGACTCATCAAGCATTAGCATATATAGAGGGCTCACAACTCGTGATCTTCTTTCCTCTTACCGGATTTGACCGCTGCCGTGTTGTTGTACTTTACAAGGATTTGCCGCTAACCGATAAGAAGAGAAGGTTATTCGAAAAAAATGCTAAGCAGTTGCCGTTAAAGTCTACTTTGCCGGAAAGAAAATAAGAAGTATGGCTCTTTCAATGTTGATTCTTCGCTCGATCGTGGCTGTGTTTATGATCACCGTACTCGCGATTCAGGTGGGTCTCTTCATTGCATAACTGTCATGTTTCCCAGAAATATTGGGTAAGAACAGCAATTTTTTCTGGAGCAACAATGATAATAACAAACAGAATTCCCCTTCCTAATGTTAAAGGTCTTTACGTTTAGTCTACAGCAGTGTAAATTCAGTTTTCAGTAGGATGTGTGCAGTGACATTATGGTCGTGGGTTGTATGTTAGGTGTGTTCCATCGTCGATTGCTTGTACTCGGAAGTAGTGCTGTTTAATAGATTGGACACATTTTTTTTAATTATTGTGGTTTTAAACAATAAATGCACTTTTTGGTGTTAACTTTTTCATCGTTAGAGGTATAACTTGAGGAGAGCTACGCAATTTTCAATGACAAGTAATCACGCACGAAATTTTAGCTATACAATTGCAGATTGCAAGCTGCATGCATGTAGTTGATACACGTTATCCTTCTTAGGCAACAAAGTAATCTGCACGCTTAGAGGACTTTTTTTTTTGTAAAAACATGTATCATCCTTATAGAGAGATCTAAAAAAACGCTGAGTTCTTTGTTTCTGATAAATGACACTTGACATAAACATAACAATGTATGTTTCATTAAAACGAGTACTGACTACTTGCTGACTACTCTTACACAAGCAACCAATATAGCAGGGCTTGACATTGCAACTGTATCGGTCGCATTTGCGACCAAGTTTTCTCCCCTTTTGCGACTAAAACTTCTTCAGCCAAGGCTTCTGATATTTTGCGCTGTCGCGGAGCCACGAAATTCGGGTAAATCCACGAAATTCACAAAAACACGGAAAATACTGCAAAATTTGGTAGAAATATTATAGGAAAATTCATTACCTGACGAGGGAATTCCACGTTAAATTGCACGCGAAAACCGATATCGCACGAATCGCGAAGCGATGAGTGCGATATCGGTTTTCAAGTGCAATTTAACGTGGAATTCTCGAGTCAGGTAATGAATTTTCCTTGAATCGCATAATTGAATAAAAATCAGAAGAAAAAAAAAGAAAACAGCAATAATATTGTTTGTTTTTATCCTGAGCGCGCGCTCCAGAAAGCCATTTCAAAGTCAACTGTCAGAACTGTCATTGCGTTAGCGAATAGGAAGCAAGGTCAGTCGTACACGTTTGAACCTTCGACAACTTTTTTTGTACCTTGTGCTTGCTTTTATATTTGTTTTCAAACTTTTTTACATGTAAACAAGCTTCACACTAATTGTAAGGATAAATAGAGGTATTTTACTGAATTTAGAAGCCGTTTATGTAGAACGTCTTTTTTCAAATTGGTCATTTGCTCGAGAGGGAAAATATTTTACATCTTTTACCTCTTCGGCGGCAAAACGGAAAGAAATCAAGTGTCCAAGCGAAAGCACTGAAAGTTCAACATGTTTAACGTCGCGATTGACATAAGGTAAGTACCTTGAAATGTTTTAGAAATGCTGTTCAAGTTCAGCTCTGTTTTGTACTTTTCTAAGTATCACGATTCAGGACGATTGCAAGCGGCGTACTCTTTTTCGTGTTTTCAGGGGCCATGTCCTCTTTGAAGGTATTTATTTCTTCTTCTGTATATGGGACAATCGACCCCGGCACTTCCTCCGTTGTCGTTTCTCCGTTTTGTTTGGTTGAACTTTTGGATTGCCATTTTCTGGGCCGTGTTCACAGGATTTTCTTGTTTTCTGGTTGTCGCGAGTGAAAGAGGTTTTATGTCTCTTCGAGAATCTGTAGTTCAGTTCAAAACAAGGAAGAACCTCCGGCTCACTTTAAAAAACGCTTTTGTTTGTTTTTAACTCTTCAAAAAGTGACAATGAATGGTTTTGAAAACATTTTAAAATGACATTGTAGAAAACCTTTTTTGCATGTTGTTGTGTTAGAATTTGACGATAGTTGTTACGTAGATGCGAAACAATATCGCTTAGCCTCGTTTTCAACTCGCAATTCCACACTAAATACCTCGCTTCGTTAACCAATCAGAATGCGAGATTTTACTTAATTATGCGATTCTATCAAATACATGTCTGTACAACATATTTGAAACTTATTTCAGCTATAGGGGCTAAACTTCGTCACTGAAACGTGCAAACAACGTCCCGATTATGTTGCGAGAAACTGGGCACTAGCCATTGGTTCATTTCTGGAGCGTATTTTAATGATGACCTCTGTTAGAAAAACATTAAAAATGCTGGTGTGGTCAGTGCAAAAGCAATCAATTTCTAGTGAAATTTACCTTGAAAATAACCACAAAGTTGGCCGTTTTTTACTGATTGCTTTTTGGTGAAGTTTGCCCTGAAAACTCCCGCGAAATCGGCCAATTTTTCCGCGAATTTGTCCCTAAAAATCCCGCAAAACTACAAATCACTAAAACAAACATGGCGGCTTTTCGTTGGCATGTGTGTTCTTGAGGATCATGAGGATTCCGATATCTTTCTGTTTTGGCAGAAGGGCAGCATAGTTTGTAAATGTATTGAAAATGTCAATGTATACACAAGCTTCGAGCTATTTCTGTAAGCATGTATAATAATTAAGAGCTTGGTGTATTTAGCGAGGAGAAACATTACAGGAAATTTCACATTATTAAGAGACGATAAGATTAATAGTAATTGCTTCATTTATTGAATTTTAACTTGAGTACAAATTATCATTTAACAGGATTATTTGTATGGATTGTACATTTTCGGGATCGATCAAACGTTGTAATTTACAATCTTGATTGTGCCGTTAAAGTAATTCAGAAACTGTTTTTCAGACATCATTGGAAATGAATAAAAGTTGCTGAAATCAAGGAGTTATTAATTTATTAGTCAAAGGACTTATTAGATATTAACTTGTGCTTTGCAACTTGATTTTGAGAATTTGTGACTAACTTTTCTTAACTGGTCGCAAAAATGCGACTTCACTTTTTTTTTAATATCGAGCCCTGTGTAGTATGAAATTATTGTATGTTCACTTGCTGCAGTCTAGGCCTCTGCTTTGGTATCTAAGCAAGTTTGCCATTGTATCATGTTTTCAATAGTTTACACTAGTGTTTTCTATTTTCAGTTAATTAATTAAGTATAGTGGTGCAATGCTCTGGAATAATCTTTCTTTTGAGGCAAAAACAGCACAATCGCTTTCCAAATGTAAAGCAAACTTGCCTCTTTGCCTTCTGCTGGATCACTCTGATTCATTAATTATTTTCTGTGTATATTTGAAACTTATGTTAATTATTACTCTTCAAAACTCCCGCCAGGATAGTTATATCGAAAAACTAGTTATATTGTATATATTTTTACATAATTAATTTTTCTCTGAAATTTTGTAACCTCTGTGATCACAATACTGCTTAGAAGTTGTTTGTGATGCGTGTTTGCTTACGCCGAACCTGGAAATCAGCTTGTATTGTGTGTGGGTGGCGTAGTGAAATAAATAAGGTGATTGATTGATTGATTTAATAATGCAAAGATCTTCCCTTTAGACTATACTGACTGACTTGTCTCAGTTGAATAAGAAGTGGAAAGATACATGTTTGTTGCCTTCCATGTAATCCATTACCACACAAAAAGATCACTTTCCCCCCCCCCACCTTCCCCACACACACACACACACACACAAACGCACACACACATTTTCTAAGTTGGAAGACTATTTTAGTGGTAGCATTTTTACGATAAAACAATATGATCTGTTCATTGCACAAGTGTTTTTTACTGATTATACAACAAGAAAAGCTAATGAGATGGCATCCGAGTGGAGTTGCAAGAACCAGAATTCTGGTTTTTGGGGTAATCGTCATCAAGGGAAAGGACATTTTGGTTCAAGTTAGCAGAGAATTCAAGGTGTCCAAGTTCGAGTTAACCAAGTAAAAATGACTGAAAAAGTGGTGGTGAAATCCAAGGGAAATGGGACTTAGTTTGAGCTATCCAGGTTTGAGTTACAGTACATTTGTATCAGGGTTCTAATGTAACAGCATTAGTGTAGAAGCTATTCTGTAAGACGTGTGCAAAACTGCTAATTTGTGGCTGTGCTCTAGCTCCACCTGGTGGCCCCTGGCACCTTTCTTTTGCTCTTGGGTGACCAGGAAATCTTAGCTTACATGTATTTGTTACAGGTCAAAGATAAGTTCAGGTTAAAATTTTTTAATAAAGATTGAAAAACCTGCACAGCGTAGTACTTAATGTTACTGTAATTTAAAAATTGTAAAACTGACACTGTTATTATAAGAATCTTAACAGAAGTTTCGGCAATGCTGCTGCCTTCAGGGTATACAAGACTATAAATACGGTTAAAAAGTTTGTTAAAATTAGCTCACGTGCTTGATGGCATACTTGTGCGCGTGCCACATGAAATAGCGTACTACGGCAGCGAGTAAGCAAAAAAAAAGAGGGGGGTGATTGACGTGAAACTAAAGTGTTGGAAAGTATAAATTTAGGTACCTAGGTTGAATCTCAATTTCCTTTGTCTCCTAGCCCTAATTCATGAATAATAAGGGCTACATGTAAAGAACAAAGAAAATTGAGATTCAACCCAGGTTAAAACATTTTAACCTGAATTTACTTTTGACCTCTAACATATTCATATAAATCCTATGCTGGGCAACCTGGATTTCCCTTCAGTTTTTCCTAGAGCACAGCCTTGAACCTACCAAGGCACTCATATCTGTTTTTGGTATAATCTTCTTTTCAGGTAAATTCACAGGATGTGATTAAAAATCATACCAAGGGATACTGTGTTTGGTATGGTCAGTGTACACATGGGCTGAAACCCAAGAACTGTCTATACAATGGGCCAGCCAAGTATCTTAATGACACTCATGGCCAGGAAATTCTTAGTGACAGATGCCCAGAATTTCGAGGCCGTCCCACCTGTTGCACAACCAATCAGCTTGAGGCACTAACCTCTAATTTGCAAACTATGGAGCAGTTAACATCACGCTGTCCAGCTTGCTGGAACAACATGAGGAGATTATATTGTGAATTGACCTGTAGCCAAGACCAATCACTTTTCATGGATGTGACATCAGAGGAGTATGACAAACAAACAAACGTAATAAACGGAGTGGATTACTATGTATCTCCTGAATTTAAGGAAGGCCTGTTCAACTCTTGCAAAGATGTCACTTTTCCAGGAAACAATGCAAAAATTCTTAGTTTTCTCTGTGGAACTTCTGCTGCGAAATGTACACCTGAAAAATTGCTTACTTTCATGGGAAGCACAACAAATGGTTTTGCTCCATTCACTATTAATTACAAGGCCAAACTTGCAGCAAACCTTACTTGGATGAATGAGACCATTTTCCAGTGTAATCAAAAATTTATTGATCCTCGGAATAACAGAACAGCAAATCCATGCAGCTGTCAGGACTGTACTGCATCTTGCCCTGTCCCACCCCCTCCTCTGCCCAAGCCAAAGGCTGAGACAATTTTTGGATTAAGCATTCTTTCTTTTAGTTTGCTAGTTGCCTATGTTGTCTTTGTAGTCGTGTTCTTTCCACTCAGCATATTTTGCTCAATGAGGAAAAAGAACAACAGCTATGCTGTGGTTGCAGATAGTTCAAAATATGGTGGAGTGTATCCTCCAGTTTCCAGCACTCAGTCAACATCCACCGATTCATCTCCAGGAATGTGTGAGCAACTTGGAGGCACGTTAGAAACTGTTTTGCGTCACTTCTTTACTAAATGGGGTGTGTGGTGTAGCTCTCATCCATTTGTTGTCATGGGGGGGTGTGCTATTATCATCATCGCACTCGCTTGTGGCCTTGTTTTCTTCACAGTTACAACAGATCCTGTGGAGTTGTGGTCTGCTCCCAACAGTGAGGCCCGCAGAGAGAAGGAGATTTATGACTCCAAGTTTGATCCATTTTATCGCACTGAACAGCTTATTATTCGACCAACAAGAAATGTACCAGGTGGATATAAGCAATTTCCTTATGGTAATTTTGTTCCATTTGGGCCTATCTTCCATCTAGATTTACTAAATCAGGTAAGTTTATAGTGTTCATGTGCATTGTGACACTGTTACATTTCCTCTAATAAGTGAAAGCTTCCCTGTATGGTCGACATGTACATGTAATATTCTTTAGCATTCTTACGAGTACATGTACGTTAGTAATAATCCTGGTTAGAAGGGAAGCAATATTTTTTTTGTTATGGCACAATATGCTTTCCTCACATAAGAATGTTTCATTTTCACACGGAGAATGCGGAAACCTACAAAAAGGCAGTCTATGAACTAAAACGTATTATTTTATACTCCATTTTTAAAGGGTGACGTCATAAGAGTTGAAAACAATAGCCAAGAAAAGTTTACAATTTTACAATGTACATGTTCCTCGCATAGGATTTCTGCATTACTTAGACTCAGGGGAGATTTTGTTGTAAGGAAGTTGGTTAGAAAACAAGGGATTAATAATTATGCTGCTTTGTGAGGATTTCTTAAAATTTGTTGTTTAAACCAATCAGAAGTGAAGTTGAGACAATAGTAAAGGTAGCGCCTTTTTGCATTCTGACATGTTTATTGTGTTTGGTTCTTTCCTTCTTATCTTGACTATTTCTTAAAAAAGTTAATGTGCCGTTCCAGAAAATATCCATACCCCCCCTTCCACGGAAGGGATTTGCTGTATGACCCCCCTCCCCTCTGGATTTTCCAAAATCAGCCCCAAAAATTTACCCCCTCCTCCCCTTCGGAATTTCCAAAATTTTTGCACACCCCCTGGAAATTTTGCTATCTCTAATTGAAGTGAACAAAGAAGTAATTTTGTTCACTAGGATGCCAAATTTTATGAGTTTCATGTATTTTCCGTTGGATTGTATAACAGATAAGCGAATTCCTTATGCGAACTACTTATGCGCTCAATTCACAGACAAATTTTGTGCGTTTCATGTAATTTCTGTTGAATTCTACAATTCTGCAAATGAAATGCAAGGTGGCATAGCAAACATAACTGTACTTTTCTCTCACTGCGTCAAGAAGAAAGCAACACTTGAAGAAGTATGATTAAAGAGATTAGGACCTCGTCGCGCGATAAGACAGCGCAAGTATCGAATTTCGTTATACCAAATTTGCATATTTGAGTTTGCGGTAAAATTGCACGTCACCGATTTCATTGATAAGAACATTGTCATGCAAAGTTTAATGTGCTGGAAAAGACTCGTGTAACTTCTTTGTGATAGAGCAACAGTCAAGAGAAGAAGAAATGCAACCAATTAAAAAAATCTATTTTGGGGGTTTTGTGTTCTCGACATGCAAGGAAAATGAAGTTTCCTTCCACTGGCTCATAAACTACAAAAGCGTAAAAGATAAAAAATATTATTTTCGGGAAACTTGTTGAAAAAAAAGCTTAAGTATTGACTAAAACGAATGTCGATACTGTCGATAATTGATTGATAATATGAAAGTGAAGATGGCTACAAAGGAGGAGAGATGCGTAACTATTCATATATGATGCATTTGTAAACAAAATTCTTAATGTACGTGACCTGGAGAATAACAGATCATTCGACGCAAGTGGCTAGCAACAAAATGGGTTTTGGGACGGAAACTCGGCTAAACTTTATCTTTGAACAGATAGCTTCAGTCGCTCGAATGGTCAACAAATTCTTTTTCGAACGGATGACAACTTTTTTCAAACGGATAGCCCAAGCCGTTTGAGCGGATGACAACTTTTTTCAAACGGATACCCCAAGCCGTTCGAATGGATGACAACTTTTTCCAAACGGATAGCCCAAGTCGTTTGAGCGGATGACAACTTTTTTCAAACGGATACCCTAAGCCGTTCGAATGGATGACAACTTTTTCCAAACAGATAGCCCAAGTCGTTCGAACGGATGACAATTTTTTTTTAACGGATACTCGGAGCCGTTCAAAGGGATACCAAATCCGTTTGAAAACAGCAAACCGTAAGGAACTTTTTCACGTGAGAGGTCACGCCAAGGGACTGACAAAATATGTTCGTTATGTCCATTAATCCATAGGTTTAGTAGCTCTTTAACTTTCGTGTTTTATATCTTCGCAAATAAATTGTGGCGCAAATTTTTTGTGTTTTGTCTTTGTTACTCTCTTACGCTTCACAAGAACCCTCTAGAAATATTTCCCTATGGTGACCCCCCCCCCTCCCCACTGGAAAATTAGGCAAATTGACCCCCCCTCCCCCGTGGAAAATCCGATCCCTTCCATGGGGGATATGGATATTTTCTGGAACCACACAATAAGTACATGTACCCTCCCTCTTGCATTCTTGCAATTGAGTTCATTTGCTTTACTCAAGCACTATTGTTAGATGAGCCACATCTTAGATATGCCTGTGTGTTAACCCATCATAAATTGTTATAATATTGGCAAATCTTTGTTTATACTTTTTGCCGCATTAACATATGCTTATCACTATCTGATGATGCTTATAAAATAAAAACTCTGAATATTGAAAGGGCGTAACAGTTTCAGTTATGTCTGAAATACTTTCTGAGAAATTCTCTTCTAAAAACTGGAAACTTTACAAAGAGCTGGAAATTGTACAAACTGCTCAACTTAATCAGCTCTTTGAACTTTTGCATTTGGTTCATATATATGACCACGGCTTCTATGAGTTAGGTCGTAAAATGTAAACAATGACGTCAACGAAAATTCGCCTATAGGGATAATCTCATGATCCTCCTTCGGGTGTCATGCACCTGTAATGGCTACAAGGCCCTGCCAGGGTAAGTTCGGACAAGCGACATGGCCCAAAAAGTAGCGACAGTGCGTAAAATGAAATCGCGACAAGAGACAACCTCCCTCGGCCAAATTGCAACAGTGACGGCAAAGCCAACAATAAGTGACAAGCATTTATAAACATGGACACAAGACGTTTTAAATTCAGATGGCGACATGGGAACCCCCCCCGGCAGGACCTCGGCTACCTGTTAACCGTGTATGTCTATGGTGGTGCCTATCCCTCTGAGCTAACCAGGCAGTTTTTTAGAGCATTGCTGTTTTAATATTGTAAATATGTATTCTCTACAGGCTCTTGATTTGCAAAATTACATTGCCAGCATGACTGTAAAAACAGAAGACAATGAAACAGTTCAGCTTCGGGATATCTGCTTTCAGCCACTAGCACCACAGAAACAAGAATGTGCAATCCAGAGCTTCTTTCAGTACTTCCAGAACAACAAAACCAGACTGAACAAATGTATCTCACTCATGGGCTATGAATGCGATAAAAAACAATCCTATGACGTTAATGCATATGACTATCATGACCATGTGTTATTTTGCACAGGGTAAGCTTGTTTTTTAGAGGCTACTGTAGGGTGCATTTTGATTGATCTTGTATTCTGGAATAGGAATGAAATGAACGTTTGTAGGCTTTTGGGCAACTGACAAACTTTATAATGTAGTAAAATTCAGTTCATTAGGGTTAGCATGAAAGAATGTGTCTTATCCTTGCATTGAGCGTGGTTAGTATTTATGCAGGTACTAGAATTCTGTGTGCTCTTGGATAAAAATATATAAGACCTTTAGATTCTAAGATGAGAATGACAACAAGGACAAGATATTTTTCAATACTTAAAAGTGTGCGTGTTTCAACGAGCGTCATTTTGGCAGGAAAACGTGATAGCCGTTGTCATTATTCCACTACACGTATTTGCAAAAATGTTTTGGTAGTGGAAACAGGTTATCAAATGTTAGAGGTTTTGTCATTTTGTGACTAGAAGAGGGTTTTACCTCCTTCAATAAAGGTAACAGCACTAACTTTTCTGGTGAAAAAAAGTTCAGTGAAGCTTTCCAGGGTGTCTATTCTTTGAGAATACGCAGAAAAACTTTAAGTCAAATCTCGTCCTGGTAGTCTCCCTCATCTTAGAATCTAAAGCTCTCTATTATTCTACCAAGACCAGTGTGTGTTTCTTATTGCCTACCCTCTTTAATTCCTCCTTCCCCTCCCCTTCTTATGCCCCCCCCCCTTTCCTCCCAAGAAACACCCATTAGTAGTAGGCTTGCAACCCCTCATTAAATGATCAGCCTGCCAATCAAAATGAAGCTGATAGGCAGGAAAACCTCATTAACTCTTCTCAATATTCTAGGAAACTCAAAGTAACACATTTTACATTATTTCTTGACAGTATTATAGTTTGAGATCTTGAAAAAAAATTAAAATTCTGACCCGAATGGTATCGCTCTTTTTTTTCAGTTCCCCAACATCAGAGGATTCGAAATTAAAGGAACCTTGCCTTTCTGCATACGGAGGACCTATGGGCCCCAACCTTGCATTTGGTGGCTTTGAGGGTACAGCATACCAAAATGCTTCTACTTTGATTATCACTTTTGTTGTGAAAAACCATAAGAATACAACCAAGCTCAAGAAGGCTATGGCGTGGGAAAAGGCGTTCATCGAATTCATGAAAGATTACACAAAGGATCCCAAGAATGGAAACTTGACCATAAGCTTCACTGCAGAGCGTGCCATTCAAGATGAGTTGAATCGAGAGAGTGCCACGGACATTTACACTATCCTTGTCAGTTATCTCATAATGTTTGCGTATATCACAGTGGCATTAGGGCAATTGGATTGTAAAGATTGCAGTAGACTTTTGGTATGTTATTAGAGATATTAAGTTTCTATATACGATGAGTAGGACAATGAGTATGACATTAAAGTACTAAGTAATGTGTGCGCATGAACCAGCGTCATTTTGGTGAGAAAACGTGTTAGCTGTTGTCATTCGACGACAAGTTTTAGCAAGATTGTCTTAGTGGCAGAAAGAAATTTCGAAATAAAAATGTTTGAAGTTTTATCATCAAACTTTTTGTGATTGGGAGAGGGCCTCCAGAAAAGACACATTGTAACAGTGCTAGCTTTTCTGGTGAAAAAAAAGTACATTGAAGCATTCCAGAGTGTCTATTTTTTGACAAAACATAAAAAAAACCTTAAATCAACTTTCTTATTCATAGTCATTCTCGTCGTTCTGTAAGAGCATTCTGGGACGAGTCTAGTTTTCGACAATACACAAAAAAACCTCAAACCAAAATTTGTACTCATACTTGTTCTTGTCCTCTAATTTGAAAGTCTGTACTATCCCCACTTTAGCCTGCAAGGAAGTTCTCTGGGGCACTCTAGCGGGGGTCGGGGGTACGGGAAAAGGAAGGAGAGCTTGCAACTACCTCTCTAAAATTTGAATTCCACCTCCAATTCCCTCATGGCTCTCAGCTGACTGAGCTGTCAGATTTCCACTAATCACTGCGAAGTGGAAACGAGCAAGAATGGGAGCAAACATTGAAAAACACGTGCCAAGGGTAATGACGTCATTACTAATGTCACCTCGCACCAATCAGCATTGCGCATCGACTTTTTCCCTGTAGATATTCAAATTCCAGAGAGGTAGTTGCAAGCTCGCTCTCCTTATTTTTTCTGCCCCTCCACCAGAGCACACCGGAGAGCATGCGTTACAGGCTATCCCCTATTCCTGTAACCGGACATTCCCATAATAATAATAATGATAATAACAATAATAATTTTAATAATGATAACATTTACTTTTATAGCACCATTTCCATTGCTGTCCAATGGTGCTATGCAAAAACAATTTGATGTTGTTAAAAAAGAAATTAATAGTAATTTACTACTTAAAAAATTTAAAATTAAGCTATGCCTTAAAATTTACAATAATTACAAAATTAAGAATTTTGAAAAATTAAAAATTAATATGAATAAAAAGAAGCTGATAAAAATCAAATATAAAGAAAATGTGGGAAATATGTTCCTAGGATGAGCATAAATGAAAAATTTAAAAAATAAGTTTTAACTGAATGATGAAATTAGTGGGTAAGCAGAAAAAGATGCTTTACCCCTTGAAATGTAGTGGTGTGAAAATGTTCATTATTTCTGTTCACTTATGAATTTATGTGTGGTCAAAATGACTGGCAAACCAACATATCTTGTCTGGACAGATTAATGGTCATCTTGGCCAGACATTGTCTATTGACTAACCATCGTATTGGGTCCTGTCCTTAATTTTTGGTATCATTATTATCATTTAGATTGACTCCAAGGTTACACTGGGACTTGGTGGCATCTTCATAGTTCTTTTCTCTGTTGTTGCCTCGCTTGGTTTCTGGAGCTATATTGGTGAACCAGCAACTCTCATCATCATTGAAGTGATTCCATTTCTTGTTTTGGCTGTGGGCGTGGATAACATCTTCATCTTAGTCCAGACTTACCAGCGTTACAGTATATATGCTGAGGAGGATATTCCCCATAAAGTTGGGCGTGTGCTGGGAGAAGTAGCACCAAGCATGTTGTTAACATCTCTGTCTGAGTCGATTGCATTTGCTCTTGGTAAGCTGTGTAATGAACTGCTCTTAATAGTCTTAGTCTCAGTAAGTTTTTCCCATTACATTGTAGTGCTCAGTTCTGGCTACCGTAAATTGCTTCTTATAAGCTCCTCTCCCATCCACCTGTAAACAAAAAAACGCATCCGAGTGTAACCCCTTCTCTCTAATGAATTCAATTTATTATGATGTTTTGAACCTTGATTTAATGTCAGTAATTCTCAAAGTCACAAATAATTCATAAAGAAGATACTAAGGAAATCAGATTAAAAAAACTGCTCATTTTTACATCCTCAATTTCTCCATCTAAAATCCTTTTGTTTGAGAAGACAGACATGTGAGACAGACGTGTTTCATCACCAGATGAAACACCTTGAAGTTTGTCAAAAATACTCCACTGAGCGTCATATTTTCAACTCTCTTCTCAGTGTTTCAGCTGGTGATGAAACACTGCTTTTAACCCTTTAAGCCCCAATATCCACATACAAATTCTCCAAACTGATCTCTATACATTTCCTTTAAGAATTAGTTAAGAGAATTTGATAAAAGATCACAGTATTTTCTCTTAGGTGATCATTTTATCCAAGGCTGTGCTCTAAGGAAAATTGAAGAGAGCCCAGTGCTCTGAAACTGTAAAATCTAGGGTGCCCAGCATATGATTTGTATGAAAAATCTGAGATTTTCTAGTCGCCCGAGGATAAAAGTTAGGCGCCAGGGGCCACCGGGCTCTGCTAGAGCACAGCCCTGTTATCAATTCTCATAACCTCATCTCATGACAATGTATTGATATCGTTAGGAGAAAATTGCTCTTAGTCACTATTGGGACTTAAAGGGTTAAGGCTAATTGATGTATTACATGCAAAATGTGTTTTGATCAGCACTGCTATACATCTAGCTTGTTTCAAAGTGCTTTTTCCTTGTTATAAGCCTCCTTGGATATACATGTAAGCCCTTCTAAGACTGCTTACGAAGATGTGTGAGCCCAGGGCTTATAACCCTTTAAGCCCCAATATCCACATACAAATTCTCCAAACTGATCTTTATACATTTTCTTAAAGAATAAGTTGAGAGAATTTGATGAAAGATTAAAGCATTTTCTCTTAGGTGATCAATTTATTAATTCTCATAACCAAATCTCTTGACAATCAATGGATATGGTTAGGAGAAAATTGATGTTGGACACCATTGGGACTTAAAGGGATAAGGCGCAGTTTACAGTATGTTTGTGTTCTGCTTGTGCCCTTGTGCAGGTCGAAAGCTATTTTGATATTTAAGTTGATTGTTTGATTGCTTGCAAGAGCTGAAATTGCCTACAACAGCATTAGCAGCTTGCCCGAAGGGCCATTTGCAGAACTGCCTTTCTTTGCAACGTGAGGAGGTGTACTGTATGGACTCCCAGGGTGATTTCCATTCAACAAAAATTCCAGTTTGAAATTTCGGAAATTCCACGACTGCCAATGGATTGCTCGTTTCACAGACCTAACTCAAGCCACCGCCCATTCATTTATTGTACTTGTAATTAGGATACAGAAGAGCGTTACTGGGGACAACAATTTATTTTATTTTGTCGAAATTAATGGAAAAGGGACATTTCCGTTAAAGTGCACCCCCTTCAAGGTTGTCCCAAAAGTAAAAAATAAATGATCCTTTCTATTTGATTTCTAACAAAAAGTTGAGATTGAATGGAAAGCACCAAGGCTACGCATTGTGAATTAAGACAGAATCCATCAGGAAATAGAGTAATTTTAAATTTCAGTGGACAAAAACCTTACACCAGAATAATTTAAACAGTATTGCACTCTTTTTTACATTTTTCAAGGGCTATCGGTGTAATTAGCTATCTGTGATAACACCAAAGAATATTTCTCATGAGAGTGTGAGATAAGTATGTGTAATCAAATGGTGACGAGTGAAATTAGGGGATAATTTCACGCACGTTTTGTCCAAGCGAGGGAAATTATTAGGATTTGGACAAAACGCAAGTGAAATTATTCCCTAATTTCACAAGTATACCATTTGATTACCTATTAATATCATGGGTGGCGAATTACGTTAGCAATCTTGGATTTTTGACATGTTTATCCTGGATCGTATCAACTGAGAGCTCCTGTACTCTCTCGAACGTTTAGAGCTTAAATTTGGCTTAGGTTCAGAGTTTTTCAACAAAATACCTGTTAGAATCCTTCTTGATGTGCTCTTTCATGTGTTCAGGTTTTCTAAAGGGTCTTTTTTGTGCCCTGACGTCTTTATTCATGACATTTTAAAACTTCGTCGCCATCTTGACACTGAGACATGCGGAAGGTTGCCATGGCAATTTTGTAATTTCACATGTGAAATTACAAATTAACGCTGAAATTTCGCACCAAAATTAAGGAGTAATTCGTCACCTATGATATTATAAATGTCAACTTGCACAAGTGACATCTTACACATGAAATTTTCGGAATTTTGCATGTGTTTTCACCATTCTTGTGAACTTTGACATTTATTTTCATGGCCTCCCATGAGAATTAGTCTTTGTTGTCATTACAGATAACTTATTATATCTATAGCCCTTGAAAAATGTAAAAAAGAATGCAATATTGTTTGAATTATTCTGGTACAAGGTTTTTGTCCACTGAAAATTAAAATTACTCAATTTCCTGATGGATTCCGTTTTAATTTCCTTTCTTTTCATCTTTTGTTTACAGGTGCACTATCAACCATGCCAGCTGTAAGAGTATTCTCCTTGTACGCTGCGGTTGCAGTCCTCTTTGACTTTTTACTTCAGGTTACTGTGTTTGTGGCACTTTTGTCACTAGATTCCAAACGGCAAGAAAACAACAGGTACGACATCTTGTGCTGCATCAAAGAGCCCAAGTTGAGAGGTCCCTCTGAAGGGTGCAGTGTGTACTCTGTCATGAAGGTCTTTGCTGACGTTCTACTTTCTGAATTTATACGACCAGCTATAGTAAGTACTGAATGTTACTTGACAAATATTCCATAAATTAAATGCTAACTGATGATTAAAGGTGAGCATGGAATAAAGCGACTTTTTACCCTTTAAGCCCCAAGTTCAACATACAAATTCTCCACACTGGCCTCCAAAGATTTCTTGAAAAATAATATTGGTTGAGAGAATTTGTTAAAAGATCAGAGCATTTTCTCTTAAGTTATCATTCGGTTAATTCTCCTAACCTTTTTTTGGTTCTGTATCGATATTTTTAGGAAAAAAATAATGTTGGTCACTCTCAGACTAAAAGGGTTAAAGTAATGTTTAATTTTCCCTTTGTACCACACGAAATTACTATGCAACATGTAGTGAGATTCAAGCAGCTAATCATTCATTTTACTGTTTTGTGCACCTTTTCAATTATACCCAATTTAACAGAACTAAATATTCTTTGCTGCTCTGAATAGAAGCACTGAAGACTCATTTATACAGGGTTAGCCTCCACTTAAGGTCAATATACAGAAATGTACCAGTCAGAAGTACAAGTACTAGTTAGAAGAAGACCAGTGGACATCTGTGTCTATTTTTTCTAACTCAAATTCAGGCACCTTCTCGCTCTTGTCTGTGAATAATTAACAACTATTGGACAAGGTTGAGCAAAATATCGTGATTTGTCAGTCTCTCGCAGATCAATTATTTGCCTCAGCCTTCGGCGTGATCTGCTCACCACAGGCAAATCACGATATTTTGCGATAACCGAGTTCAATAATTGTTTTATCATTGGATCCCCAAGTTTGTTTTGTTAATGAATATCCTCGGGAGGTGAAGCGATCTGCCATTTTCACGCAAGAGTGATAGCAAGAAGGAGAAAAGCACGGTTTCCTTTACACATGTGCAGAATATTATTTGCAGCCAAACACAGTTGGAAGGCATTGTGCATGAGCAGATCATTATTTGTAGGCAGTTATTTGCAGGTCACATGGTGGGCTTTGGGCCAATGAAAAGAAAGAAAAATTTGCTTCGAATGATAATACTATTTTACCTTAGGTTGAGGCTAACCCTGCATAAATGAGTTTTCATTGTGTCTGATTAGCGGTAGCAACAAATTCGAAACTGGATGATTCTCCTCACAAGATAGGAGCAACTCTCTCTGAGATGGACCCTTTTCAGGCACCAGCACTGTACATGTAGGATGTGTCTAACAGCCTAAGGGGGGTGTTTGTCTTATTGACATGGGACAAAATAACTGGAGAATGGCAGCAAACATCTGTCTGTGTCTGTTTTTAGGAGTTGTCCATTAAGAAGTTTACCACAGTTGTATGATTTAAAGCAATGTTAATGGTAAACTTTGTCACTTCCTCACGGTGTTTTCTTGTTGAATTTAGATCTGCCTTTTCACTGGTTTGTTGTTCCTCAGTATTTCTGCCACACCCAACATTGATGTAGGGCTTGATCAAGAGCTAGCACTACCCAAAGTAGGTTCATATTTCACAATCAGGTGTCATTAAGCAAAAAAAATTGCTCTTTTGCCAGATAGAATCCTCCTAAACCGACAAGACAGAAACCAGTTACTTCTAAAAGGAGCACTATTAATTTTTTAAACCTCCAGCAATTTCTCCTTACCTCATCAGTAATTATTTCAAATATGCAGGCCATTTTAAGCAAATGAACTGATAAATTGATGATTAGAGCAGTACAGGAGATTTGTAACATACATGTAACTTAAACATAATTATCTCATTCTGGAATGAGATCAATCGAATGCACCCTAAGTATTACACTCATGCGGGTGATCCTGTTATTTCAGCTACAGGTCTACTTATAAGAGAAGAGGAGATTTGTAACAAAACGTTTGCGTATTCTTATTCTGGAACACCAATCAAACACACCCTAAGCATTACACTCATGCGTGTGATCCTGTTATTCCACCTACAGACCTACTTATAACATGACTACTGGGCTCAAATCATATAACTATATAACAAGATATTGTTAATTTACTTTTGTACATAGTTGAGTGAAATATAAATAGTTATTTTACTCTCATCTAGGATTCCTATCTTCTCAACTGGTTCAGCGACATGAAGCAGTACCTAAATGTTGGGCCGCCTGTGTACTTTGTCGTAAATGAAGGCTATGATTATGAGCATCCAAAAGGTCAGAACATGATCTGTGGTTCATCTGGTTGCAATCCCAATTCACTAGTGCAGCAGATCTTTTTGGCATCTGAAAGGCCTCAAGAGTGAGTATGCTGTGACAGCTCCCACTAGTAATTTCTAGTTTTGGGCAAAAATACCTTTAAAGTGCCCCTAACCCGTCAATTTGGGTTTTTTTTGGTAGATTTCCACATGTTTTAAGAGCTCATTTTCGAAAAAAATTTTCAGAAATATTGAATCTTTTTTTTTTACGAGCGCTATAAACCCCGCTGGACAAATTTTTGTCTTGTGGGCTCACTAGGAATGAGCCAATGAGATGCGTCCGATATTTGACACTTTTTAGCTGTGACGTAAGAAAAGAACACCATTCCAAATCACAAAGTACAGTGTGATCGAAGGTTATTTGTTAAGCTTACAATTGGTATGAAAATATGTCCTCTTCCTCCAAAAACCACTCATGTTTCAACCATTTTCTCTGTTTAACAATAAAGCATTACCGTGAATCTTTGCATATTTTTGCACAATGTCCTTTTCTTACGTCACGCTCCATATTTGGACACATTTGGCCGATTGGGGGACTAATGTCAACGAAAGGTGAAAATATTGACAAGACTGCCTTCACTTTTAGGGCTCGTAAAAAAAAAGGATTCAATATTTCTGAAAATGTTTTTCGAAAATGAGTTCTTGAAAGATATGGAAATCTACCTAAAGAAAACAAACTTACTGCCGAACATCAGCAAGAGTTCGTGCTCCTTGTTGTTACAAGGTTTGGACGAATGATCTAAAAATGCCACAATTTTTTTGGGTTTAGCATATTAGAATGCCGATAGTTATTGATTAACTCAATAAAATATTATGACCATTGGTTGGGTACCAGACTTAAAGGCAATCAGAATAATCATCGTTCAAGAAATTGAAACCTTCGTAGAGGTCATTTCAATAGATCTTTTGATAGTGTAATTTACAAAATAATGCAAGAGTCAAAGAACACGACAACGTTGTCTTTGTTGGAAAATATTATTTTTATTGCCTTGAAAGAGTGTCTTGTTTTTTTAATTAAATAAAGTACTTATAATAATTACGTATACTTTGAATTTATCTTGTAGAACTAAAATAGCAGAGACAGCTTCGTCTTGGTTAGATGACTATTTCAGCTGGATTGACCCCAATGGTGAAAACTCATGCTGCCGTATGTTGTACACGCATGATCAGAACGGAACAATGCCAGTCTTTCCACCCACCTTCTGCAACGCTACAGGTAAGTGATTTGCATCTGTTGCTCGGATTGTCTAGGATCTTTACAGTGATCACTGAGAAAGGTTCAGCATAATCATATGATAATGTAGCCTGCCAACGACAGACGTTTCTCCTCGCTCATCGCCGTTGAGGGACGTTTCGCGAGGAGGAACGTCTGCGACTCAGGGACAGAAATTCCACTGATGACATAAATCAATGCGTACATAATAAATCCGGTGGTCATGGGGCTCCAAATGCAAAATTTGTTCAATTTTACGTTTCTCCTGGTCGATTTTGGTAAAAGTGTTGTGTTCATCTGCAAATGAGCTCCAGCCAAATTCAGATGAAAACAAAGACCTCTCTTAGTTTTCGTTACGACGAAAACTAAGACCCCCTAAAAAAACAATCCGTAAAATATATATGAAGCCGAATTACGACCGTTTCCAAGACTATAATCCGTAAAACAACCAAAAACTATCATCCGCGTGCTGACGATCCGCTTCTTCTAATTATTTGCAGAAAACAGAGCATGAAAGCCATTACC
>CALNXK010000078.1:385000-450000 GCA_942486035.1 Porites lobata | reverse complement strand
TCGTCACGACGATAATTATTCACCACTTGCACATCTCCCATAATGCACCTTATTTACCCCCCAAATTTTTCGTAACCTTTGTTTTTCAGTTCTACTGGGTATAACAGCCGTCCCAAGGGAAATTGGAAACAATGCTTATGCAAAATTTTGGGGCGGCAATTAAGGTGCATTATAGGAGATGTGCAAGTGGCGAATTGCTGTTGTTTCGTCATTCCTGTGCCAAAGGCATTATGGATCATTATTTCTTCTGAAAAACTGCCCACCTACCCCTCTCCTAAGCCACCATTAACACTTCTTACTTAGGGCAAAATGTTGGCTTCGGGGAGGGGTAGGTGGGCAGTTTCCCAGAAACGTATAATGATCCGGCATTACTTAGGGACTATAGCTAGACACAGAATGCTCCTGTAGAGTTACAAAGGGAGCAAACAAATTTAATTAGGAAGCAATAATCATACTAATTTTTTAGGTTATTTTTTTTTCCATCTTTTTCACTGGTAGCAACATATCAACAGTAGACATTGAACAATTTCATTGCGTAAATAAAGTCTTACACAACAACACTGAACCATTTTTAATTGATGTGAAGACTTGTTTTAGCTTTTAAAAAGGTAGCCAACAGTCTGACAAAGCCACTCAATAGAACGTTCCCGCATTCCGGTTAACAAAGGCACCAACTCGAGGCTCAGGTAGACAAAATACAGTCACCTCACTTCGCCTATCCTCTTCGTGCCTCGTGACACTTAAAGCCTTCACAGACTCCCTCCATTTAGCTTGGTTAGCCGCAACGGGCTTCACTTCCATTGGTCAATTCAGCTTAGGGACCTCCTGTTGGCTTTGGCCAATGCGCCTCATAGAGTCACTCCTGTTGTGAGGACCGGCCACAGTATTTCCTTGATAAAGTGAATTTTCTCTGCTTCTGGCTTCGGTAACAATAGGGTTTTACGGGAGGAGGTTATCAGCCCTCAGCCCAACCTCCAACCGGGAGGACCAGGGGACCACACTTAGTCTGGTCTCTATCCTTCGTCCTGTTCAGCATGGGTGGCCCTACCAGGATTTAAAGACTCCAGCCAAGATACCGTAAAATTCCGAAAGTAGGCCTCGGGGCTTATATTTTTCAAAGCCCTTTTTGATGGGCTTTTTTTTGGAGGGGCCTATCTGCGGAGGGAAATTTGCGTTTTGAAATCGATTGAGCTAGCCTTATATTTGGAAGTAAATTTACCGTTTTTACTTTGTTTTTCTTCGTATTTGAGGGCAATTTTTCAAGTACAAGCCCCCGGGGGGCTTATATTTGGATAGGGCGATTTAACGGAGGGTCTTTTACGTTACCGGTTTGGGGGGCTTATATTTGAAGGGGCTTATACATGGAGGGGCTTATTTTCGGAATTTTACAGTAGCTCTATGGGTCATTGAGACACACAAACTATTCCACCATGGTAAGGTGGTTGGAGTGGACATAAAATACAGTGATTTGTATGAAATTGTCCACGAAAGTCTTGACCTCCTTTCTTCTTGTTTGCTCCCTGAAGCAGAATGCAGGAAAGGTCAAGTAACTCTTTCATTCTGACATCGAGTTACAATGAGACGATTTGTCATTCTAATTTTGAATCTGTGGTCGAAATGCTGTGGTATTTCCATTCAAATTACAGTAGCTCC
Organism: Porites lobata; assembly: GCA_942486035.1. Classification (NCBI taxonomy): domain Eukaryota; kingdom Metazoa; phylum Cnidaria; class Anthozoa; order Scleractinia; family Poritidae; genus Porites; species Porites lobata. The sequence goes on along the minus strand of CALNXK010000078.1, from coordinate 448,347 downwards.
TCGATAACTCAAACTCGGATTAGGATAACTCGAATTCTCCATTAACTCGACCAAAATGTCCTTTTTCGTGATCAAAATTTCACTAAAATTTATTTCCATAACTCGAACCAACTCGAACCCCTCGAGTTCGAGTTATCGGGGGTTTACTGTAGTTAAGTGAACGAATTTTTGGGATAGGTGTTAAGATCGAAAAAAAATAATCATAACTGTAATGACCTTTTCTGTTGTTTTCTTTCAGCGGCCATATTTGTAGTTACTTTCCTTCTCCTGGGATTTAACTTGAGTATTGCATTGATTGTAACTTTTACCGTTGCTGTAATCATTGTTAACTTGCTTGGGCTGATGTACGTCTGGGATATATCGTTAAATGCAGTGTCATTGGTCAACTTAGTCATGGTATGTTGCAATTCAGATTCAGATATTTTATTTTTCTGCATTATTTCAAGAGGTTGCTTCAAAAATTACAACGCATTACAAAAGTGAGAAAAGATAAAACAACAAATTACATAAATCATCAACAGTGAAATGTGTGCATTGACCAAAGGAGCTTAGGCTTTCCAGTTAGTCACTGCCAAGTGCATTAGCTAACTGGCCTAGACATCAAACATACACGCCACACCGCCATCATTATGCAAATTAAAACGCTGGACGTAGTAAACTTACTGGTGAGGAAAAGCTTAACCCTTTGAGTGCCAATGGTGACCAACAACAATTTTCTCCTAACAATATTCATACATTGTCAAGAGATAAGGTAATGAGAATTAACAAAATGATCACCAAAGGGAAAATGCCTTGATCTTTTATCAAATTCTCTCAAGTAATTCTTAAAGGAAATGTATGGAGATCAGTTGGGAGAATTTGTATGTGGATATTGGGGCTTAAAGGGTTAGACAGGAAATTTCCTCAAGTTGCTTAATTTCGTGTGAGTAAAAATAGGCCCCCCTTTCTCAAATCCAACAATTCCAGATTCCTATTCGTTGTGAATTGCACGGACACATTCATTTAACATGTTCTTAAGAACTCAGAAGGTTTTGTGGGTAAAGGGATTGTAGTACAATTCCAGTTTATGTAAAAATCTCGTTTCTACTTTGAACTTAGTATTCTGTTAAATGTAGACTGCTAGCTGTCTCTCTTTTTCTTCAGAATTAATAATAATAATAATAATTTATAATAATAATTTTATTTATATAGCGCTAAAATCCAATAATTGTCCAAAGCGCTACCTAATTACAAAATAAAATATAAAAAATATAAAATATAAAATATCTACAATATACAATATAATTCAAATATAGCCTAAGTTATCTACTATATAAATCAAAAACATCTCAAAACAAAAGGAATCTCATAACCTATATGCTAACTTAAATAAAAAAGTTTTAAGGGATTGCTTAAAAGTCGCCACTGAAGCACATTTTCTAATCTCTAGAGGTAAATCGTTCCACAATTTAGGTCCTGCAATAGAGAAAGCTCTGTCTCCATATGTTTTCAATCTGCTTCTTGGAACCACTAAGTATTCTTTACATGAAGAACGCAATGACCTAGAGTATGTTTTAAAATTCAAAAGGTCAGAAATATAAGAAGGTGCAAGGCCATGAAGGGCTTTGTATACCAATAAAAGGACTTTAGTGATCATTTCCGTGTGTCCGCGCGTTTCACTCGACGAAAGGAAGAAAAAAGATCGACTGCTTGTAGTCTAAGTTAGATCATGTTTTTTATTTCAATAGGCCGTTGGAATATCTGTGGAATTTTGTTCACATATTGCTCGAGCTTTCACTGTGAACAGACAGCCAACCCGTGTAGAACGAGCAAAAGAAGCCTTGGCTAAGATGGGTAGCTCTGTAAGTTTGCAGTTGAATTCAAACAGTCTTAATTCTTTACTCCTAAAGATGCCTCACCTCCCCCCCCTCCTTTTGATTTCATTCACAGAGTAAAAAGGTTAAAAAACATACTAAATAAAAAGCACCATGTGAAAACGCTGATTTATCAGTTGATTGGTCGAATCATAGTGGAGGAAAGATTTTGTACGCGATCTCTGAGGAACATAAATTTCTTAAGTTGCTGTTTCAAAGCAGTTGTGAGGGACGTAGAAAAAATGAGACACATTTGGAAAACAGTCGATGTACCAGATGGTATAAGAACCCAAATAAAATATTGTGTTATCTCTTCTTGTCTTGAGACATGTTAGTTTTCAGTTTACTTGATAGGTACAATCCATTTGAAGCACTGTCAACAAAATAGTAGGGTTCTGTAATCTGTGGTTAAAATTGACCAAAATTATTTTGTTGTTATTACTTCTTGTAGGTGTTGAGTGGAATAACGCTTACCAAATTTTCAGGAATACTGGTACTTTACTTCGCAAAATCTCAAATATTTGAGGTATGTACTTAGTAGTATTTTGTCATTGACATAACAAAAGACTTTACGAAGTCGGTATCAGGTACGAGTATGCAAAGTACCAGCGGTCTTGAACTACATTATTTCATGTGGCATGACCTGAAAGGAATTTCGTAACAAGAGAACATTCAAAACAACAACAGCCTTTTATAGACTCTCAAACCATTGATTTTTTATATATATATATATATATATATATATATATATATATATATATATATATATATATATGTATATATATATATATATATATATATATATATGTATATATGTATGTTGTGTAAAAAAACGGTACCGTAAGAAAGCTGTTTTTTTACACTGATATTTTTGTAAAAAAACAGCTTTTTTACAAAAATATATTTTGTAAAAAAACGGTCCTACACTAAATGTTGCTGGCGAATTCAGCTTGTGTTCATATTAAAGTTGTTTAGCCTTTACAAGTGTTTTCGGGCTTATTTCTCGATCTCTAAAATAAAACACGCATTGCCGTACGTTACAGACCTCCTTTATAGTCCCTAATTGTTGTAAACAAATCGGCTGCTGTTTTTATGGCCTTATAAAGTTGCTCTGTGTATTGCAAAAATTAGACTAACAAGCGAGTGTATGTACGCTTGTAGCTATAGGCTAGCGTTTCCTTTTGCTTGATTAGCCGACTGAACATGTTCCTACATCATGTTGAAAGCTTAAAGTTGTAACGCAGACATGACAATCTTGCATGCATCAACATGGATTTCAACATAGCATGAATCCCGTGACAGAAGTTTAGCGCATCATACATAATACAGGAAATTGCCTAACAATTGCTGTCGTTGATTCTTGCTGGAGATTTTATGCTAGAAATGGACTTAAAATTTATTTATCCACTGCTAAGAGCACCAAAGCATTATAGCCAAGTATTTTGTTGACAGTTAAACCGATTATTGCAGCTGATAACCTTGGGAAAATAGATAAATAATACAGAACAATATTCTGTACAGTTTTCGGCTTGAACAAAAGTAGCAATGAAGGAGAGAATAGAAGGCTTTGGTTGCTGCAAGAGATTGTGACAGGCATTGCTTATAAATAAGACAGTGAATAACCCAGCTATTCTATTATTGCCTAACATGCTGCCTTGCGTGACCTCGGCCGATAAGCATAACAAATGAAATTACTGCCTGTTCCTTCTTCGCATCCAACAATTAGAAGGTCCTGGAAAATTGAATGACAAAGGAAACAAGAAGAAATAATAAAAAGAATAAAAAGAACGTAAATTTTTAACGCTGTCAGCGAGTTAACAAGGGAATTTAAATGCCCCACAATAAAGGGGACACGGGAACGTGAACGTGACTAGCCGGATATCTTAAAATGTACGGTTTGAGAAGCGCACGAAAACTACAGTTCAATAAATTTCGAACCATGCTATAGAAAACAGTCTTTCTTCGATAAATGAGTTTGTCAAATTAATGGTCTATACGTGTAAAATAGCAGGATTTTTACATAAAAAGGCAGCTTTCTTACAAAAATATCTTTTATAACAAAACAGATTTTGTACATAAAAAAGCAGCTTTTTTACAAAAATATATTTTGTAAAAAAGCAGCTTTCTTACATAAAAAAGCTGCTTTTTTACAAAAATATATTTTTGTAAAAAAGCAGTATTTTTACAACCGGTTAATTTGTAAAAAAGCAGTTTTTTACACAAAAAAGCTGCTTTTTTACAAAAATATATTTTTGTAAAAAAGCAGTATTTTTACAACCGCTCAATTTGTAAAAAAGCAGCTTTTTTACATAAAAATGACGCTTTTTTTACAAAGACCGTTTTTTTATGCAACATATATATATATATAAATACTTGTATTCTGGGTAGAACGTATTCCGTAGAGCGCTCAATTCATTTAATATATAAAATCTGTGACCAATAGTTCAACAAATTTTCCTTATTTTTATTTTGAAATATTAAGATTTGCCTCAAATTTACAAGGTACGAGTACAAACGCCCTTTTTAAATAGTTATCGCAGGCCTTGTGAGAAAAATCGTTTGCTTGAATGTCAATCAAACTTGTACAAAATCACGAGTACATTCAACAAAATTTGTGTGTGGTTAGCCGTGAGCTTATTTCCTTAAACAGGAAACTCTGCTCCAGTTAAGCTCTTTTCACCCAGCTGTGTAACCTGCATCCTCGGAGACCCAGGGGCGGTCAGTGGGGCCGGGAGAAAAGGCTCGACGAAAGTTTTCAAGCACAGGCGGAAAACCCCTTGGGTACCGACTCTCACCGGATCATTTCCAAACGGTCAAGCGAATGCTGGCTCTTGATTGGGCACAAAAAAATGCTTTGTATTATTGTGCCCAATCGGCGAAAAGCATCCCCAAGGGGTACCCAGGGGCTCTTCCGCCCATGATTGAAAACTTTCGTCGCGCCTGTTCTCCTGGCCCGACTGACTGCCCCTGGGTCTCCGAGGATGTGTAAGCTATTCTTGGCGACGCATTAGGAAGCGCTCCAATCGGCGCCAAAAATCTGAAAGTGGAGTTTTTGCATTCTGGGCATTGTTTTGGCCCAAATATTCAGGCAAATCAGCGCGCAAGGATAGTGGTGTCCGACAGCCCGAGGCTAGTGGATTTTGCTTTTGAGCAAGTGAATTCTGTTCTTAACTTACCCGATGGGCAAGTTAATTTTGTTTTTGAAATTCAAATTACCGAAGAACTGTAATAAATCCTGCTCATCAAAATTTATTTTCGGGCTAGTTGAAATGACGTTTGGGCTAGTACATAATAGCTAAAGTTTGCGGGAATGGCAAGCTGTACAGCTGATTTTCTTTGCACCCTGCAAATCGTGTTTGTAAGAGAAAAGACACTTCGCAAGCTATTGCAGTGAAAGCCGTATGGCTCGTGTTCGCCATAGCACTTCATCCTCTTTTTGTTTCTTGTTTTGTCGTGTTTTAATTAATACCCTTGTTTTGCCAATACCCATACGTGTAATATTATTGAAAGGAACGTGGATTACAAATTCGTACGTGTAAATAGCTTTGACCCTTTCCGTATGAAACAGCACATAACGGGGATCCAAAACAACAGCTCGGTCAGTAGAGATGAAATTTTGCTTAATTGTGCTTCTAAGATTCCCTTAAATTTTTTTTTAATTTAAAGGGGAAACTCTGTTTGGTTTCCGTTGTTCAAAACAGAGATAGTGCTTTATTTATCTAGTGGAAATTGCAATTAGTTTTCTTAACAATTCCACAATCACTATCCAGTTTGAAGTACTATCAAGCGTTTGAACAAGGTGGGCGTGTGTATGCGATGTAGCTTCCCCAGTTAATCAAGTTCTGGATTTCACAAATTAAATGAACTCATAGACTCTTTCATGCCTCATGCTGTGGTATAGTTTTGGGGTATTAAGACGTGTACATGTGCGTTGATCAGAAAATCTTTAAAAGCAAGTTCTCTCCAAACTTAATTTTGTTGTCAAAGTGTGAAAAATGAATTTTACTCTTCCCGACCAATAACGCCTGGATTGTTTTTTTTTTTTTCCTTTCGTTTTGGATAATCTGTAGGGCAAAATTTTAATAGGGAAAGGGTCAAAGCCAGCCTTAAACTGGCCAATTTTTTTATTTTTATCTTTGCAGGTATTCTACTTCCGTATGTATGTTGGCATAGTTATTTTAGGGGCTCTACACGGCCTTTTTTTTCTGCCAGTATTTTTGAGTTACGTCGGTCCACCGCCCAACAAGACAGTCCGCTCACCTTCAGGCAAAAACATCGTTCACTCAACGTCTGAGAGAGCGCCTTTATTACGCAGTTAATTTGACGCCAATAAATTTAACAAAAAATAACATTAACAGGATTAATTACCCCTTTCACTCCTTGAGTCCTATGCAAAGAATTTGAACTTTTGATTCTGTTGGTAAAATCTTAAAACGCTTCTCTCCTCCGCAGAGGTCGGCCGGCAAGGCCCTGGGGGCGAGGACCAGGAACTCTGGTCTTAAGTCCTAGATTTTATGACTTCCGGTCATTTCCTGATTTTCTACAGCGTTTAACCCCTCTCCCCAGCCTTCCTAACACACAACAGGGTATTCTCGTCCCCTGAGCCTCGTGGTCCTCGTGCTCAGGCCTCGCCGGCTAAGGGAACAGGAGGCTCCGGGGACGAGAATCCCCTGTTGCGTGTTAAAGAAGCTGGGGAGAGTGGTTAAAGGTTGATCTTCCACCGCGCGCTTCTTGTTTTTTAATTATTCCTATTTTATTGGAATAATAATAATAATAATGAAATTTATATATTCTAAGCGCTTTACAATGTAAAAAAGGAGATAAGAATATCATTAATCATTAATAATTGGACTACCCATCGGGGGCCGCTGCGGAGAAGATAGCTAACATATCGTCATCTTTCCAATCAAAGCTACTGAGCAGTACCTTCCTTTGTGTCTGAAAAAAAATCCTGTGGTTTAACCAGTCAAATAAAACTTCGCCAATAGCACTATCACATGGTGCTGTTTGTTTTTCACTATTGTGCAAAAAAAGACTCTAGATTTAGGCTCTTGGGAGTGAAAGGACTAACGTAATCGTTGAGGTCTCTAACTATAACGATCTTTTGGCTTAGGTATTCTACTTTCGCATGTATCTCGGTGTTGTGTTGATTGGAGCGTTTCATGGACTCATTTTCTTACCCGTTCTATTGAGCTACATTGGGCCAATGTCAACACGCACATTGAAGCTTCCGGACCATTCTTCTCTGAGAACGCCCTTTTATGACGGTACAGAGGAACGGCGGCCGCTTCTGACCGAGCGCACCTCTATACAATGACCTCAAGGGACTTGCGTTAAGATGATGTAATTACATTTTGCTCTTTCTGCCTGCTGTGCATGGCTTTGTCTTCAACTTCCAAAAAAAAAAACAAAGAAAACATAAGAGAAAAATGGAAAACTTGCTATTACTGTGTCTCCATATAATTTAATCATCTCTCTTGGTCTCTTAACCTTGTAAGTCTAATAATTTAAGGCTAATATATCGAATTGAAAAAAAAGGCTCCTTGTGGAACGTGAACTGAAATAGGAATTTCTCAATTTATTTCCTGAGCTGAAAATAGCTCATGTTAGTTGAACTTGTCACAATAAACCAGCCTTCTTCTTATAGGCGTTTTTTATTCTTAACTAGCGGGATTCGCTATTTGCACATCTCCCATAATGCACCTAGTTTTCCCCTAAAATTCTGCATAAGCATAGTCTAAAAATTTCTCTTTAGACGACTGCAATAGGCGAATCTTTGCTGACGTCATTGTTTCCATTTTTCGTCATTAGCATACGACTTAACTCACAGAAGCCGTGGCCATATATATGAACTAAATGCTTAAGTTAAGAGAGCTGATTAAGTTGAGCAATTTGAACAATTTTCAGCTCCTTGCAAGCAATATTGAAGGAAATATCAGCCACCAAAAACTGCGAAATAGCTGTGTGGCAAAAAACTTAATGAGCCACACATTCTCTGTAAAATTTCGAGTTTTAGAAGAGAATTTCTCCGAAACCATTCGGTGTATTGGGCTCAAATTTTCAGAGATAATGTAAACAAAGATTCGCTTATATCCAGAAGAAATTAAAAGCAAAGGTTGTGCAAAACTTTGGGGGCAAACAAGTTGCAGTACGAGAGATGTGCAAATGACGAATGAGTGAATTATCTCATTTTAACTCCCATGGGCCATAAAAGAGTACAACAGTGGGGAAGGGGTGCTATTAAGGTTTTTGATAGCACGTGATGACGATGTTAGTCACTCACATAGTGTTACCAATAGACTGAACACAGCCCTCTGTTTTTTCCGTAATATCGTGGAGATCGAAGACTTTGCGCAACGGGCGGCCATCTTGGTTTCAAATGTGCCGAGTTTTGCCTGGGGGTGAGAGTCAAATGTACTTAGGGGCCGGGTGATGGTAAAAAACCCCGACGCCTGCCTCTTCGGTACATATAAAACCAAGATGGCTGCCCGTCGCTCGATACGAAAAAAAGGGAGACTGTAAACAGTCTATGTTGCCATTCAAATGATAGTGTCCTTTGCAGCCGCTCGGGCTGGAGTCAAGCAATGCTCCCAACGCCCAAGCCAAGCCAAAGTACAGGGTGAAAAGGATAGTGGAAGCTGTGTCGCGCGCCGCAACGCTTTTCTCTTTGACCATTGCTGCAGAGGTCATTAGTGTGAGCTAGAAATTATTGATTTAACCCTTTCTAATCTTCCCCTTTTTCCCGCCTCCCGCCTCCCTTCCCCCCCCCCTAAAAAATGGGAGGGCAATGGTGCTCCTTTTTTCCTTTCTCGAAGGGAGGGTGCGGCTACACGTAGGCTAGTGCAACGGCAGCGAAAAAGTCACTTTTGAAATGGATTCGCGTTTTTCCTATTTTAAACTTTGTCGCGTCTATAACAATGGGCCCTTGCAACTAGCCATTCCTGGGATACAAAACCGCCGTACTGGAAGGCAAAAGTGGCGCTGGAACATGACAAACAAAGGAAATTGGGATTCAAAATTCTGTATGTCTTTTGTTTTTCCTGTCCCAGTGCGACTTATGCTCTCCAGCAAGGAGGTTTTGTACCACGGGTTAGGGTTAGGGCTAGCTGCAACAGGCCTATTTGCTCAAAATGCCGGTTGAAGGCGATTTTCCCTGGAGTTGGTTTGGAAAAAAAATTTTGAATTTTGGATCCAAAAATCTACACGAACCCTGAACGTGCAAAAACGAGTTTAACTGTAAATCGTTTATTTGGAGTGAGTTTGATGTGAATGCGAAACATGGTTTTCATATCAAAGGCGTCGCACCTAGACCTGCTAGACTCGTATTAAAACGGAGGATGGGAACAAATTATTGCGTTCTTATTTAAATTTGTCAGTCTCGCTGAGGTTTTAAAGACAATAGCCTTAATTAATTTGCAAAGATAACAACAAACTGAAGCATTGACCACTCCAGAAAATACCATAACATACCATAATGTTTTTTGTTTGTCACCCCAAAATTTTGCATAAGCATTGTTTTCAGTTTCTCTTCGGGCCATTTTAACTCCCAAGAGAAACTGAAGACAATGCCTATGCAAAATTTTGGGGTGACAAACAAAGAACATTATGGTATGTTATGGTATTTTCTGGAGTGGTCAATTGTGGTTGTAGTAGTAATAGGACATCATCAAATAATTGTCCTATTGTTATTATTATTATTTTTGATCTGGCCAGAGCAACTTGAGTAATATCGTACAATTTCTATTACACATCACTACTTATCATAATGGGAACTTTAAAGGTCTGACGACGGCTAAGGCAACGAGAAGGTAAAAAACGTATTAATTTGTAGGTTTGAGCAAAACAACAACTTTGTACATTTCTTTTCCCTTACTGCACGATCCACGTTGAAATTCTTATGTTCGCGTTTTATGGAGGAGGCAAAAAAGCGATGACCAATTTTTCTTTCTCTCTCTAATCTTGGATGTGGTTTTTAGGAATTCAACTCCAGGAGAGTTCGCCTACATTTGACAAAGTAAGTGAGTTTTATAATATCGCAATGTAGCTTGTAACGACGGCTTTAAAGGCGTCAAGTCGAGCTTGAAAGAGAGAAGAAATGAGGAGGCGATTTATTCTACACAAAACACAGGCGGCCCAGACGTAGTGTGTGTCAATGGGATGAGTCGTCGAATCTCTCATGAACTAAAATAGTCCAGAAGTCAAAATTTTACAAAACAAAGTCAACATACTTTTAACTGAACGCCTCCTCGTGTTTCCTGGCCGGTTGAAGTGGCATTTTATCGAGTTTTGCAATCGTAGATACTATCCACCCGATTGCAAAACTCGATAAAATGACACTTTAACCGGCCAGGAGAGACGAGGAGTCGTTCAGTTAAAGGTATGTTAGCTTTGTTTTCTTATATTTTGACTTCTGGACTATTTTAGTTCATGGGAGATTCGACGACTCATCCCATTTTGCCCTTGTTATGGACACACACTACGTCTGGGTCGCCTGTGCACAAAACGGGATTGCCTCGCTAAACATTTACACGTCCTACCTTATCGACGGTCAAGTATTATTCAGGATAGTTACTCTTGATGCTTTTTATAACGTATTCGACTGTATTGATGGAGTTTGCGAGTATAAATACGCGAAAATCAAGGGCCTCGATTCGAGAGAAATTACTTCATCACCTTCATGCCTCTCACAAGACTCATTTACATACAATAAATGTTTAACACCCGATCACTTCTCCTCCCCATCGAAATTTTTAACCTAAAGATTCTTTGTTTTTTCGACGACTGAAATATTCTCTTGTTCCAAAGTAATCAACGCTTTCAATTCGTGGAGCGACACCTTCATGAAAAGCTCGACGTTTTCTTACATAACATACATAGCGCTCTAGAAAATTTTTGTACACCTTTTTCAATAAAGGTTGCTCCCTGGACTCGCCCACAAGTCGACTGCGTGAGCGCCGAAGGCGCGAAGCACGCTTGCGAAGCGAGCGACGCATGTTCCGTCTGCAGAAGATTGATTAAAATTTGTATAATGTTGGCGCGAAATAATGGCTCATGATAGGACTAGAAACAAATATCCCAAAAAATGTTCGAAAAATCAGTCCCGACCGGAAATTCCCAGTTTTTTCCCCTAAAATCCCTCCAAACATCTCTAAATATCCCAAAAAATTTCTAAAAATCTATTTATCTCACAATTTTTTTTTTCAACTAAAACCCTTTAAAAAAATAAAACGGCATAAACATTTTGTACGCTACATAGCGCTTTTATGTTCCATCCATGATGGGATGCATTAGAAATAGAAAACATCGCTGCCCAGTTGGATTGCAGTCACCAATAAATTAGTAAACAATGCGACAAACGCATCATTTCATAGGAATTTTAAATAAGGGACTGGTCAAAAAGTATAGGTGGGGGTGGGCCGGAGGAGAGAGGGGGTGGGTCATGAGGTTTTGAGCCTTGTGCAAGGGGTGGGTCGGGCAATTTTCAGCTACCCTTAGGGGGTGGGTCACCCTATTTTATTACATAGATAGGCACTAACTACTAACGAGACAGTTGACTACACTTGTTATACAAAACACAGCCAGCTTATTGCTAAATTATTGCTAAAATACTCACAAACTTGCGCGAGAAAATACAAAGGGTGACACGCCGCACATCTATACGGACGTGGAACCCTCTGTTAACCTTTTTTTTGGCTCTAACGAGCATGTCCTTTAATGATTTTCCTTTTTTGTAAGGAAATGATTGGTGGTTCTTTAAAAAGTTATTGAAGTTATAGTTGGTTTTGTATATGATTCCATATTTTCATTCAAGCTTCCTTTATAGTAGACACTGAGGCTGGTATTGTGTCAGGAATGGCAATATTTCTTTTTCCTCCTTGTTGTTTTGTTTTAGGAGTTTAGACTCCCTTTTGTGAGTTTTATTTCTGATAGTAGGTTTTCTATCAAAGATTGTGGGTAGCCTCCGTCCATCAAGCGTTTTTTTTTAAATTTGAATTATTTTCCTCAAAGGTTGTTTTTGAGGAGTTTTTTCGTAGGATTCTCAAGGCTTCTCCTTTGACAAATCCTTTTTTAACATTTGGAGGGTGACACGAGGTGAAATGTGTGTGCAAGAAGGTTTGCGTGTGTGTAAAATGTGTCTTTGCATTAAGGATAGATTTTTCCTTGAATCTTGCGCGTTTGTATACAACCGTGTCTAAAAGCGCAGTCTCAGTGTCAAATGTTTCAGCCGTGAATTCAATAGTTGGGTGATGTAAGTTTGCTTGTTCAATAAAGGCTTCGATGTCTGGTTTATTCATGTCCCATAGGGAAAAGATATTGTGTATGTAGCATTTCCAAACTGTTGTTCTAAAGCCAGTTTTGCTTAGAGTTGTTGTTTCAATATATGTCATGAAAATATTGGCAAAGGAATCAAAAACTCCTGTCTTTGTGCCCATTGCAGTTCCATGGTTTTGTAGGTAGTGCTTTCCACTGAAGTGGAAGAAATTTTCTTTGAGGATTAATCTAAGCATTTCCGGCAAGTAATGTGTAGGAATGGGTTGTCTTTGTAGAAATTTTCATATGCTTTGTGACAGACAATTTGAATATTCCCTCGTTTTGCTGTATATTTGTGTCAAGACTCATAACGTTCATCGAAACAAGAAATGTTCGGTTTTTCACATTTGTCTTTTCAGTGAAAGGTATGATTTCTGTGATTTTGATATTGGTTGCAGCAGTATATCAACAAATTTTGTCAAACACAGAACAAGGTTTTATTGGATTATTAAGAGGAAAGCAAACATCCATGTTGTAACTAGGGGGTGGGTCATGCAATTTCCAACCTTGCTTTAGGGGTGGGTTAGTCATTTTTGTGCGGAAGGGAGGGGGTGGGCCATGTGTTTTTTATCAACCATATTTCCAAATGCTCCGGCCCATCCCCCCCCCCTATACTTTTTGACCAGTCCCTAAAGCGGCAAAGAAAATGGGACAATTTTTCTTCAAAATCATCTTAAAATCCCCCACAAATGCTTAAAGTCTCCTGATGCTCTAAAACTCAGGCTTTTGTGTCTAGGCCTTGCTCGCGACTTGAGTTTGACAGCCCGGTGAAATAAACACTTCTCAAACGTCTGGATGACCTGAGCTCAAAGAAAACCGTTTCCCGCTTCCTCCAAAATCGAAAGAAGCGACTTGTGAAATGTTTGTAGAAGGCCCCTGACAAGGGCGTAGCCAGTATCTCGTCTAGTTGTAGGCCCGACTGGCGTGACTCCTGAAAATTGCACGCATGACTGGTACGCACTGACCTCACCAACACCCCAACAACGCATAATTTATTACAAGCGGAAGAGTGGTCAAACCAAAAATTTGTAGACTCGGGTCTACAGGTCACTGGGATGGCTACGCCCGTCGGAGTTCTATCTAAGATTTATTGCTTGGGGAGCGAGTAGCTAAAAGGCCACGAATTTCCTTGGGTGGTCCGGAGGCATCCCCCCGGAATTTTTTTGAAATGAATATACGCTGAGATGCAATCGGTGCGTTTTGAGACAATTCTGAGAAATGTTACGGTGGTATTTCATTTTATTTTTTTTAGTCGTGATCACGCTCTGACAGTGTTACAATAAACCATGGTCTTTGTCATATAGTGTCCTTGGACAAGGAATACTTACTTCACGTGCGCCAGGATGATCGATTTTTGCGATATAGTTTCTCATATGTTGTAACCGAAGTCACGCGTATTAGTGTCCAACCGCTTTATTTTATAGATCACACTCCTACGGTACTGTACAACCAAAAATACAAAGAATACGAAATTACGAAAAATGTAGAAATCAGTACAAAATAACAAATACATCAAAGAAAACGGAAAAGCGTACAAATGGCGTATGACTAAAATTTACCTTAACTATTTCTTGACTTAACGTTAAAAGGAATGAGCTATTCTTGACCGATAAAAACTGTAAAAAACACTGACCGACAAGACTAAGTTTATACCAAAAAACTTGACAGATTACGTAACATTACGCAACGATGGTGACACCAAAAAGAAAGTAAACAATATAACAAAAGAAAACTATAAACAATTACAACTAATTGCAAGTAGACGCGAACAAAAAAAAAAAAAGAAAACCCTAAGTTCTAGAAGTTTCGCTTTAACATATGTACTGTAATGATAAAAATTTTTTGGTGGGTAGGGGGGGCGGGGAAGCTTCTACCCCTCAAATACCCTAGAAAGAACCCTACCTGTCTGAGGTTTTGCAGAAGGCTTTAAAATTTAAGCGTGAACTATGAAATCTTCGTCGGTGCGAAGCTGGGCAAAGAATGCTGTTCGACTGAAATCCTTCTGAAAACTTTAGTGAGAAAGCTCTTTTGAATATGGAAGCAATTTGGCTGGTCAAAAGAGGAGAGAGGCTGGCAGCGGACTGTATCTTAGTTCCAGAGATCCGTTCTTGAAATACCTTATAAGAAACCACTGACTGTATGGTCCCTCTGTGGCTCAACCAAATCGGTCAAAAAGCGAACTAAAGACTCTAGCGATCAGTTTCGCAGCAAACGAAAAACCCCTTCTATTCAACGAAACCAGCATCAACTAAAAAGTCCACCCAAACATTTTTATGATCTGACGTTTCTGCTATGTAAAAACTATGTTTTCGAACGGCGCGATGTTAATTTATGTTAGGCTTTTCCCTGAACCTGTCGGCGCAACCATCAAGAAATCTCGATCACTGACTTACCCTGCTACCAATATCCTTCTTTGAAGCCAAGTTTCCTTAGACAGGCGTTAATCGCTTCGTGTAGTTCCAACCGATAAAATAATGGAGACAAAGAACATCTGTCTGAAATTAGTAATAAACAAGAAGAAAGCAGTGAAAAGGCGTTTTTTCGGGCCTCCTTTTTACCCACTGTTGTCAACCTTTCAGCCCTGATAATATTAATTAAACTCGTTACACAAAGTTTTTGTTATTATTTTTCACAAGCAGTGGTTAATTCATTTTCCTACGCTGCTCAAAAGCAAGCACTGCTACATAACTGTACTAGAACTGCTATTTTCATAACTGACACTGCTACTTATTATTATTATTATTATTATTATTATTATTATTATTATTATTGTTATTATTATTGGTAGCCGCACGTTAACTCAAAGACGAAACATGAGGTTGATTACCGTTGATGTTAGGAAAAGTGGCTCCTCTGTGGGCTGTTTTTTAACATGGGACACATTGCGTTATCCCCAGATTCCCCGGTCTCCGCTTGGAACGCCTAGGACTATGACCTCCTTTTGGAGATAACAAAGAAAAAAAGAAACGCTTGCATTTATTAGAGTCTCCCTGGTAAGGAAACTCGACTGAAAACGCCAATTTAGTTTTAAAATGGAGGGACAGGATGTTCCTCGCACATCATCTCTTCGTCATTGCACTAGATTTGTGAAAACCCCCACGGGGAGGCCATGGGCGGTACTCTGGATATGATCGAATGGTTGCAAAAATCAAAACCTCAAAACTTCCCTAGGGCTTCCAACGAAACTCAAGAAAATCCCTGGACCAAAATTAAAGGGACTGTGTCACGATAGTGCGCATGTGTGAGCTGTGACAGTAGCTGATTGTCTTTGAACCAATCGGAAGCGAGTAAGATGCAAGCGAGGAAACTTACATTGTTCGCGAAGCGGGAGTCTTCCGAACGTTTATATTCGATTTTATATATCCCCATAATTCATATTTATTCTCTGGTATTCCTCAGATAAATGTTGCAGCTGATGAGAATAAGATTAACAAACCTGTCCTGCTTTGAAACAAACATTTACCTACATGTATTTTTACGCACACACGCTAAAAAACCAGTCTCTGATCCGCAAACAAAAATAATTTGTAAACAAACCTTACTGATCTCTCTGTTTACCCTATATAAACTTAGAAATACCTGCAAATAGCTCCTGACCGGTGATCAAAACACACAGTATAGGATGAGGCAAACGTTTTGCTTAAAATGCCAGCTAAATGCGCGCTATAATAAAATAAGCCATGCCTAGCCTGCGTAGCAAGCGTTTCCTCGCGAGGTTCGTCTAGAAAGCAGGGACAAGAGCAAAAAAAAATGAATGACGGGGGAGGGGGAGGGGAAAGAAGGAACCGCTTGCCCACAAACCCCACGATTTTGAAAAACTGCGTTCGCCCACGAACGCAGCTTCTGATTGGCGCGGTGCGGGTGGTGTTGATTACTTAGCATTCGAAACATCAATCAAACCAGGTATGCTTTGTTTTCGTGCGTCACAGATCTGGTCTCCTCTGATTTGTGGTCGCAGATTACAAATGCTTTGGACTGATATTTATTGGAATCGTGTTTGTGCGAAGGTTTATGAGATCAGAGTCTTCAAAGTATAATTGGAGATCGAGCAGTGGAGACTAGGGAAGGCCAATTTATTGAAAATCACCGCGTGTGGATCTGACTGAAAAAAATTCACTGTTTGTTGGAGATAACATCAACATAAATCACAACATCGGTACTCGACACTAGCTGAAGCCGCCATGGACAAGCGATTTGTCAGCTTTTTGAAATGAAAAGATTCTTTTTGTTTATTGGAAATTTCGCGGCATCTATTTAAGAGAACGTTTCGACACAGGCTGAAGAGCAGCCGCTCTGCAAAACTTATACCCGACGGAGTGAATTGTTCTTGACGTTTCGAAAGGTTTCAGACGAGATAAAGCCACACAATAAAAAACAAGAAATTCCGAATCAATCGCTCATGGTTTTAACTTTCTTTTATCGTAAATCTCTTTTATTACAGTTCTTGCAATCGCCTGCAACGTGTTCTATTAGAGAACAAAGTAATTTTACGAATCTGGTAATCCAGGGGTAATCTGTTCGTTATGTTTCCATTTTGACGAGCTGTCAATTTACAAATGAACCGAACCGTGAAATATCAAGGGGCGTTTCCAGAATCGTGGGGTTTGCGGGCAAGCGTTTCCTCTTCTCCCCTCCCCCTCTCCCTTCAACCTTTTTTTTTTTTTGCTTCCGCTCTAACTTTCGCGCAATAACTCGATTGGAAACGCTTGCTAGGCAGGCTAAGCCATGCCTTGCGGTCGGCTAGCGCGGTGAACACTCTGCATGAACACTGTAGCTCAGTCGATTGATACCAGCTGAAAATCGTAACAGTGATTGAAAGCAATTCTCAGCACTTCATCATAAAACGCTTTCATTGTAATAGTAGCCACATAACGTATAAGCATAAAGATTCTTCTAAAAGAACAACGCGAAAAAGAGGCATAAGCAGGAGCCCATCACTATGGCATGAAGTTCAACTGCTTATCAGCAAATAAAAAAAATTCCTTCCGAGTCGTCGCGTCGGGTTTTCCGCAAAACAAACGTTATCGATTCAACAGATAAAGAAACCAGATGTTAAACGGAACATTCAGGGAACATTTTATTTTTAAAAGTTCGATTCTTAAAAATCTACGCTGATACAGAAAAGATACAAGGAACATTCCCAGTGAACTACATCAGTAAAGATCGCGCGGCCTGTTGTCAGTAGTTTCTGCTATACAACTACGGATCGGAGTCATAAATCGAATGCGATTTCCTGTACAACTTCCTGTACAACAAAAGATTGCTGGGTTTTCTCCTTCTGATTCCAGACACTCGATAAACTAAACTGTTGCATACAATCGGAAGTCATGTCGCAGATAAGCTTCACTCGCCTTTGCCTCCCATTAGTAGTCCACGGCTGTATCGAGGAAACTCTTTTTAACTCTCTTTACGTATTTATCGTTCAAAAAATATCCGTCAAAGGTAAATCATTGACTGGAGAACCTTAATAGACAGAAATGAAAGCCAGATGACCACATTAAAGGCCACATTTCATCCGTTTGTAGGAACACTGATTAACGAACTTGGCTTCGTACGGTTCTCCTCAATGACTTCGAATTTTCTCGATAATACTTGCACAAAAATACAAAATATGGCGTTTAAAACTTCCCAAATGGACCAAATAGCTCTTGAATACTGATATTATGGCTTTCTCGGGCGCCTCAGGGTCGATGGAAGAGGATTTCTTCACCAAACGCCAATATTGAAAAACTGTTCGCCAGATTATGGCCCCAAGCCAGATGGCAGCCCGTAACGCAAAGCGCACGATCTCGCAAATCTTACGGAGTGAATAGTATTGCCGTAGGCCTACTATGGCAAGCCGTTAGTGACGTTTGTAGCGAAATTCAATCAAGCCAAACAACTATTCAATTCACAACCTCGTTCCCAGGGGGAACTAGGGGGCGACTAGGAAAGAACCCTGGGAACGAGGTTGTTCAATCCAATCATTTTAGCAAAATGCCATTTAATTTTAATCTTCCAAATATGTTTAAAGAATCTCGGCCAAAAAAGCATTTAATTTAATGCTATGTTTATCCGTTCAATTTAATCATGACTAAATATTCATTAAATCCAATCTCTGAAATATTGATTCATTTTAATCCCCGAAATATTTATTCAGTTAAATCACTGAAATATTTATTCAATGCAATCTCTGAAACATTTATTCACTCCAATCACCGAAATATTTATTCAATCTACTCAGTTAAATATCGGAGTGCATGTAAAATTTTGTTCTTTCAACGCATTCTGATTTCGTATGGTCGATAATACATTTACCGTTATTGAAATTTAAGAACATCCGTAAAAACATTTCCAGGTTGAAACTGCCTAGAAAATAAGAACGGTCCAGGCTCAAAGCAACTCGAAAAATGGACGTCAGTTCTTTACGGCTCGGTCAATTTCAAGCGTGCCCATTCCCCTCGGGCATTTGTCATTTTTTTCGGAAAAGCTGCAAATGCTCCACGGTGGGCCTTAAAATCGTGTGCAAATTCCCCACCAGGGGAAAACACCATTTTTGGAAAATCTGCAATAATCTGATCAGACTCGCGCGGAAGCACCCTATGCAAATCGCTCCTAGCCCCTAGTTATAATTATAGTAAAAAAGAACACATTGATCTGCTTAATCTCAATGGCAGAACTATAAATTAGTATTTTAGTAATACCTTTCTCATTTTCAAAGATGTTTAATTTAGTGAATAATTCACAAACAACCGACGCGCTTTACATGAGTATTTTCTCGTCACGATGAAACCCTATTGATCGTACAATACACGAATTTTTTTATTGGCTTTTAAATATCTCGCAGAGTTTTTCTAGGCCTTTCTGCCTCGAAAATTCACGCCCAAAGAAATTGTCTTTTATTTTGAACTCGTTGATTTTTCCTTCATGTTTGAGCTGATCAGGATGGGGGGAAGCAATTGGCAATTTCTTAGACGGATACAAAAAATAGAAGTGTTGGAGCGAAAACCACACATATCGTTTTAAAGCATAGGTATTACAAATATTCTCTATAAAGCTATCTAAATAGGGATATATTTTTACTGAAACATTGAAAAGAAACGACTTTAACCGCGTCAAGAAGAATTGACAAATGCCCCACCCCGGGGCAACCCTAACCCTGACAAATCCCCACCCCCGGGGCCGACAAGATGACAAATGCCCGGGGAGATGGTTAAGCTTGGAGTTCACTGAGCCATTAGAAAAATAGTCTGTATGGCTGTCCTTTGAGAGTTTTCGTCGTCCCTGCTAGCTTCTGCTGTTGTGTTGGAACATATTTTGTTTCCTACGGATATGGTTGTTAACGCTCAAAAAGGTCAAAAATTATCATGATTGGCTCCTGCATGAAGTTTTTACCTCAGCAGTATTTTAAGCATCTCACAAGCAGATGCCGATGTTAAGTGTTGTCAAGAGCTTGGTGTTGTTTGTTTCCTCTTATCGGCCATTGTAGATTTTTGTCGAGGTTACCGTTAAGTACTCGTTCCCTGACTTCCCTTCCACGATCCCTGTTCCCCGCTCGCTCCCCGTTCCTCGTTTTAGTAAACATCCCATGTTTGAGATTATGTCACTTTTTCGTTTTATCCAAAATACATCAAGAAAAAGTATTTGGTGACGTTCTCGTTTAAAACCAAGCCTTTCCAGATGACAGAAACATGGATTTGAAAAGACCGCAAAATTAGCATTTTTCCAAAATGCTTAGTCCAAGATTTTGGTCAAAATGTTCATGTTCTTTCAAAAGTTCTTTCATGTTTTCGTTTTTATCAAAAGTAGATCGAGAAAAAGTGTTTGCTAACGTTCTAGATAGAAAAGTCGCCTTTCAAGACTATTAGAACATCTGTTTATGAAAAAAAGCAAAATTTGCCATTTTCCAAAGGAGCAAGTCCATCGTTTTCGTCAGAAATTTGACATTTATTCCACTTTTATTTTTATGCAAAATACACCAAAAAAAAAAGGTTTTTCTGTAACACCCTGTAACCCCTTCTAATCCCCTGTATCCCAATGTAAACGATCGTGAAAATGAATCGTGAAAAAACGATTTTTGACGTTTTATATAGAAAACAAGCCTTTCTCGAGTATGAAAACATCAGTTTGAAAAAAACACCGAATTTGCATTTTTCCAAAGGGTTTAGTCCATGATTCTGGTCAAAAAGCTGAAGTTTTATCATCTTTTCTGTTTATCAAAAACAGATCGAGAAAAAGTGTTTGGTAACGTTTTGGATAAAAACAATTTTTTTGGAAAAAATAGACCAAGAAAACCTATCTGGGGACGTTCTAGTTAGAAAAACGTTTTTCTATCACCCGCTGTACCCCCCTGTAACCCCTAGTAACCCCTTGTAACCCCCTGTAACCCTTGTAACCCCCTGTAACTCCTTGTAACCCCCTGTAACCCCTTGTAACCCCCAGTAACCCTTGTAACCCCTTGTATCCCCATGTAATAGATCGTGAAAATAGATCCTGATAAAAGGATTTTTGACGTTTTATATAGAAAACACGCCTTTCTGGACTATGAAAATATTGGCTTAAAGAAAATGCAGAATTTGTATGTTTCCAAAGGGGTTAGACCATGGTTTTAATAACAAAAAAATTGAGATTTTGTCAACTTTTCGTTTTAGGTAAAATACACCAAGATAAAGTATTTGGTAACCTTCTCGTTAGTAAATTAAACAACCTTAAACAAGCCTTTCTAGACAACAGAAACGTAGATTTAACAAAACCGCAAAATTGGCAATTTCCCAAGAGGTTAGTCCACATTTTTGGTCAAAAAGTTGAAGTTTTTCGTCCTCTGTGTTCATCAGAAAAAGATGGAGAAAAATATTTTGCTGGCATGAAACAGAAGCCTTTCGAGACTATTAGAACATCTGTTTATGAAGAACGCAAAATTTGCTTTTTTTCAAAAGAAGTAAGTCCATCATTTACGTCCACTTTGATTTTTATACAAAATAGACCAAGAAAAAGTATCTCGGGACGTTCTAGTTAGAAAAATGTTTTTTCTAAGACCCTCTAAGCTTTTGTAACCCCTTGCAACCTCATGTAAGCCCCTATAACCCCCTGTAACCCTTTGTAACACCCTGTAACGTCTTGTATCCCAATATAATAAATCGTAAAAATAGATCGTGAAAAAACGATTTTCGACGTTTTATATAGATAACAAACCTTTCTCAACTATGAAAACATCGCGTTAAACAACCCACAAAATTTCCATTTTTCCAAAGGGTTTGGTCCATAGTTTTGGTCAAAAATTTGAAATTTTGTTGACGTTTTGTTTTATGCAAAATACACAACAAAAAAACGTTTGGTGACGTTCTCGTTAAAAAACAAGCCTGTCTAGACAATAGAAACATGGATTTAAAAAAAGCAACCTTGACAATTTTTTAAAGGGGATAGTCCATGATTTGGTGAAAAAGTTAAATTTGTTTTTCTTTCGTTCTTATCAAAAATATATCAAGAAAAAGTGTTTGTTGACGTTCTACAATCGGCGACAAAATTGTTGAGACATTGTACTTAACTAGGGTAACTTCGGAGAACAAAAGAATCCGCACCCCTTCCCTGTCCCCTCCATTCAAAGTTGGGGTGTTTGTTGTTTTCTATAGGTAGCTAGAACGAGGGCACAAAATTGCACGGAGGGGATGGGGGAGGAAAGCAATATTGCCTCCTTTTGAAGTTAATAAAACGTAAAAAAGCCCGGTTTTGGGCGAAATGTCTCAACTCATTTTGTCGCCGATTGTAGATAGAAACCAAGTCTTAAAAGACAATAAGAACAGATCTTTAGGAAAAACGCAAACTTAAGATTTTTCCCTGGGGGGAAGTCCATCGTTTTCGTCAAAAGTTTGAGATTTCGTCACCTTTGTTTTTTATGCAAAATGGACCAAGAAAAAGATTCTGGGAACATTCTAGTGAGAAAAAAACTTTTTTCTAACACCTTGTAACACCCTATAACCCGATGTAACCCCCTCTGACCCCCTTTAACCCCTTGTGACCCCTTGTAACCCCTTGTAACCGCCGATAACCTCTTGTAACCCCCTGTAACTTCCTGTCACCCCTTGTAACCCCCTGAATCCCAATGTAATAGATGGTGAAAATAAATCGTGATTTTCGACGCTTTATATAGAAAATAAGCCTTTATGGACAATGAAAACATCGATTTCAAAAACCCACAGAATTCCCATTTCTCCATGGTTTTGGTCAAAAATTTGAAATTTTCTTAACGTTTCGTTTTATGCAAAAAACACCGAGAAGAAGTGTTTGGTGACGTTTTGGTTAAAAAACAAGCCTGTCTAGACAATAGAAACATAGATTTCAAAAAAAGGCAACCTTGACATTTTTTCAAAGGGGATAGTCCATGAGTTGGTCAAAAAGTTAATTTTTTTTTCTTTCGTTTTTATCAAAAATAGATCGAGAAAAAGTGTTTATTGACGGTTTAGATAGTAAAGAAGCCTTAAAAGACAATAAGAACAGATCTCTATGAAAAACACAAACTTAGCATTTTTCAAAGGGGGTTAAGTCCATCGTTTTCGTCAAAAGTTTAAGATTTCTTCAACTTTGTTTCTTATGCAAAATAGATCAAGAAAAAGTATCTGGTGATGTTCTACTTACAGAAAAAGTTTTCTGTAACCCCTTGTAAACCCCTATAACACGATGTGACCCCTTCTAACCCCCTGTAACCCCTTTTGACCCCTTGTGACCTCTTGTAACCCCCTGTCACCCCCTGTCACCCCTTTTAACCCCCTGTATCTCAATATAATAGATAGTGAAAATAAATCCTGGAAAACGATTTTCGACGCTTTATATAGAAAATAAGCCTTTATGGACAATAGAAAAATCGATTTGAAAAACCCACAGAATTCCCATTTCTCCAAACGGGTTGGTCCATGGTTTTTGTCAAAAATTTGAAGTTTTCTTACCGTTTCGTTTTATGCAAAAAACACCGCGAAAAAGTGTTTGGTGACGTTTTGGTAAAAAACAAGCCTGTCTAGACAATAGAAACATGGATTTCAAAAAAAGGCAACCTTGACATTTTTTTAAAGGGGATAGTCCATGACTTGTTCAAAAAGTTAATTTTTTTTTCTCTTTCATTTTTATCAAAAATAGATCAAGGAAAAGTGTTTGTTGATGCTCTAGATAGAAAGAAGCCTTCAAAGACAAGAAGAACAGATCTTCATGAAAAACGCAAAATTAGAATTTTTCCAAAGGGGTAGGTCCATCGTTTTCGTCAAAAGTTTCAGATTTCTTCAACTTTTTTTTTATGCAAAATAAACAAAAAAAGGGTGTTTCGTAACGTTCTCGTTAAAAAACAAGCCTGTCTAGACAATAAAAACATGGATTTCAAAAAAGGCAACCTTGATATTTTTTCAAAGGGGCTAGTCCATGATTGGGTCAAAAAAATAACTTCTTTTTCTCTTTCGTTTTTATCCAAAAAAAATCGGGAAAAAGTGTTTGTTGACGTTCTAGATAGAAAAGAAGCCTTTAAAGACAAGAAGAACAGATTTTTATCAAAAAAACGCAAAATTAGAATTTTTCTACAGGGGTAAGTCCATCGTTTTCGTCAAAAGTTTCAGATTTCTTCAACTTTGTTTTTTATGCAAAATAAACAAAAGAAAAGTATTTCGTAACGTTCTCGTAAAAAAAAGTCTGTCTACACAATAGAAATATGGATTTTAAAAAAGGCAACCTTGACATTTTTTCAAAGAAGATAGTCCATGATTCGTTAAAAAGTTATTTTTTTTTTGTCCTTCGTTTTTACCAAAAATAGATTGAGAAAAAGTGTTTATTGATGTTCTAGATAGAAAAGAATAAAAGATCTCTATGAAAAACGCAAACTTAGGATTTTTCCGTGGGGGTAAGTCCATCGTTTTCGTCAAAAGTTTGAGATTTTTTCAACTTTGTTTTTTAGACCCAGAAAAAGTACCTGGGGATGTTCTACTTAGAAAAAAAGTTTTATGTAACCCCATGGAACCCCCTATAACCCGATGTAAACCCCTCTAACCCCCTGTATCCCCTCTTGATTCGTTGTAACCCCTTGTAACCTCCTGTAACCTCTTGTAATCCCTTGTAACCCCCTGTAAGATGCTGTAACCCCCTATCATGCCTTGTAACCGCCTGTATCCCAATGTAATAGATCGTGAAAATAAATCGTGAAAAAACGATTTAACTATAAAGAAAATACGTCTTAAGGACAATGAAAACATCGATTTCAAAAACCCAAAGAATTCCCATTTTTTCGAAGGGGTTGGTCCATTGTTTTGGTCAAAAATTTGAAATTTTGTTAACTTTTTGTTTTATGCAAAATACACTACGAAAAAGTATTTTTGACGTTCTTTTTAGAAAACAAGCCTTTCTAAACAATAGAAACATGGGTCTAAAAAAAGGTAAACTTTGATTTTTATTAAAGGGGATAGTCCATTATTTTTGTCAAAATGTTGAATTTTTTTTTATATTTTGTGTCTACCGAAAATCGATCGAGAAAAAGTGTTTGTTCACGTTCTAGATAGAAAAGACGTAAGCCACTAGCACGTGACGTAAGCCACTAGCACGTGCTCAAAACATCATACATCAACATCACGCGACCTTGTTTGTTTTTTACCTGATAGTTTCCAAAGGCTGCTATCTTACCTTTAGGAGAAATGCACAAAGTCCGATCAGAGAAATAAATATATAGCATGTTTTGCGATGAACACTGAGACGGAAAATTACTACTACTTTTTCTGTAGCGGAAAGTGTCCGCAAAGATTCGTACTCGCCATAATCCAACTTAGCGTTCGTCGGCTCAGATACCTACAAATAATTTTTGTGTGTGTCCGTTAATTGGGTTATTCAACAAATTTAAACGACTCAACGTGAATTTTGGAGTTTTGGATGTACTTTTAGAACTGTTAATGACTTAAAGAATTCGTCATTTACTATCTACTTTTTTGACGGGGATGTCTTCAATTCTCTGATTCAATATTCCCGCAAAAAAAATTCCGTGCTTCTGATTGGACGGCTGAAAAACCCAAGCATGGTTCTATCTAAACAAATAAGGGGAATTTCGACTCTTCGGAGTCATATACTTGTGTCTTTGCCTAATATTTAAAACATAACTATCATGAAAGATTTGTTTATTATTTTAGTGTATTCACCCTTTGATTCCTGTGTTATTTGCTTTTCAGCCAATGGAACGGGATAAAAAGGCATAAAAGGTTGGGCGTGAAATTTAATAATGTATAGATTTTGTCAAGACAAAAACCGAAGCTCTCGTAATATCTTACTAGAAAAGTCTTTCTTCAGTACTTCAAATGTCGCCATAGCAAGAAGTAGCTTGTATTCCTTCTAAAAATCTACCTGAGCCTGCGATCAATTGAAAGCCATGAGCTATAGATGTATATTTATATTCAAAGGCGGATTAAGGAGAGGGGCCCGGCGGGCCTGGCCCCCCTTTAATTTTAGACCAAACTGAGGTTCGAAGGGCCGAAAAAGTTTTGTCTGAGACTGAACCCCCTTTTCTCAGGGTCTGGATAACTGAGTCTTCCCCCCGCCCCAGCCCCGCCCCTTCTCTGAAGGTCTGGATCCGCGACTGATTTTTATAACACTGGTCAGTGGATACCCTATTTTTTAAATTGTCAATTAACTATAACATACCATAAAATTCCGAAAATAAGCTCCTCCATGTATAAGCCCCTCCAAATATATTAAGCTCCCCGAACTTGTGACGATAAACACCCTCCGTTAAATCGCCCCTCCAAATGTAAGCCCCCCTGGGGGGCTTGTACTTGGAAATTGCCCTCAAATACAAAGTAAAACAAAGAAAAACGGTAAATTTCCTTCCAACTATAAGGCTAGCCCAATCGAATTTTAAATGCAAATTTGCCTCCGCACATAAGCCCCTCCGAATATAAGCCCCTCAAAAATGGCCTTTGCAAAATATGGGTCACAAGTAACTATAGTTTGCTTATGAGATCTCTAAATTACTTTCCTTAACTTATTTGATTTATCTTTCCTGAGTATTCTTATACATGTAAGGTGAAAGGAGCTAAAAGACGGTATCTCTTAAGTAGTTGCTGCTACTGATGTTGACATTGGTCGAGCTGTCGGAAAAGAACAAAATGGAGCGACATCTTTCAAGTTCACACTTTTCCTCCCGTTCAACGTACAGACTGATGATAGTGCATAGAGTGATTGGGGTTATTGGAATGCCTTTAAGACAGGCATGGGAGGGTGACTAGAAAAACATGTTCAGCCGCTTGTGGAATATTTGAAAAATCACTCGCAAGCACTGGATAACTAGTATTTCTTAATATTAGCAGAGCTCTGCCTAGCTGACAGCGCGCACGACGGGCAATCAAATTTTGTTGTCTATACAATCAAGATACCTTACTGCGACGAAATCGTCCCTACGTACGTACGTTCGTCCATACCTCATGTCTGGTGGATGTGAAATGTCACAATTGCAAACATGGAGTCCAAGGCATAATCACTTGCAGGATTTCAGACAAAGCCAAAACTAGAAAGACGCAAATAACTCAAAAGCTCTTACTTAAAACTGAACCCATAAATTACCCTAATCAACCCAGTCACCCTACTGATCAGAGTCTGTTGTATGATGTCAGACGTCTGATGTCAGACGTGTGATTTTTGTTGTCTGGAGTCTGATCTTTGTTCTCTGAAGTGAGACATCTGATGTCTAATGTCAGATGTCCGTTGTTGGATGTCAGATGTCTAATGTCAGACGTGTAATGTCTTTCTATATGTCTCATGTTTGTTGTCTAATGTCTGATGTCAGATGTCTGATGTTTGTCGTCTAATGTCAGATCTCTGATGTTTGTTATCTAATGTCAGACATCTTATGTCACACCTCTGATATCAGATATCTGGTGTTTGATGTCAGGCATCTGATATTTTATGTCTGATGTTTGTTGTTTCACATCAGACGTCTGATCTCTAATGTCTCATTGCAGACGTCTGATGTTGCATCTATCGTTTCTGTTGTACCATGTCAGACGTCTGATGTTTGTTGTCTGATGTCAGACATCTAATATCAGACGACTGATGTCTTTATATATGTCTCATGTTTCTTGTCTAACGCCAGACGTCTGATGTTTGTTATCTCATGTCAGACATCTGATGTCTGATCTCTGATGTTTGATGTCTGATGTCAGTTGACTAACATCAGACATCTGAAGTCTATATATGTCAACTGTTTGTTGTCTGATGTCAGACGTCTGATGATACATGACTGATGTCAAACGTCTAATGTCTGACATTAGACGTCTGATCTCTAATGTCTGATATCAGACATCTCATGTTGCATCTAATGTCTGTTCTACGATGTCAGACGTGTGATGTTTGTTGTCTGATGTCTGATATCAGATGTCTAATATCAGACGTCTGATTTCTTTACATGTCTCATGTTTGTAGTCTGACATCAGACGTGTGATTTTTGCTGTCTAATGTCAGACGTCTGATGTCTGATCTCTGATGTTTGATGTCTGATGTCAGTTGTCTGTCATGTTTGTTGTCTGATATCACACATTTGTTATCAGACGTCTGATGTCAGATGTCTGACGTTTGTTGTCTGACGTCAGACGTCTGATGACACATGACTGATGTCAGACGTGTAATGACTGACTTCAGACGTTTGATCTCTAATGTTTGACGTCAGACGTCGGATGTTGCATCTAATGTCTGTTTTACGATGTCTGATGTCTCACGTTTGTTGTCCGATGTTTGTTATATCATATCAGACGTCTGATGTCTCATCTCTGATGTTTGTTGTCTGATGTCAGACATCTGATGACACATGACTGATGTCAGACGTCTGATGTTTGTTATCTTATGTCAAACGTCTGATGTCTGATCTCTGTTGTTTGTTGTCTGATGTCAGTTGTCTGCTGTCAGACATTTGTTATCAGACGTCTGATGTCACAAGTCTGATCTTTGTTGTTTGATATCAGACGTCTGATGTTTGTTATCTTATGTCAGACGTCTGATATCTGATCTGTGATGTTTGATGTCTGGTGTCAGTTGTCTAATATCAGACGTCTGATATCTCTATATATGTCTCATGTTTGTTGTCTGATGTCAGACATTTGTTATCAGATGTCTGATGTCAGATGTGTGACGTTTGTTGTCTGATGTGAGACGTGTGATGATTTTTGAGTCTTGTCAGACGTCTTATGTTATATGTCTCATGTATAATATGAGATGCTTGTTATCTGATGTCAGTCGTCTTATGTCCCACGTCTGATATCAGACATCTGATGTCTGATATCAGATTTCTTATATCCCACGTCTGATTTTTCTTGCGTGCGTTTTGTTGTCTGACATCAGACGTGTGATCTCGAATGTCTGATGTTTGATCTCTGATGTCACAAGTGTGATATCAGACTTATGATGTCTGATGTCAGGCATCTAATGTCAGATGTCTGATATCCAATGTCTGATTTTTCATTTCTGATGTTTGTTGTTTGATATCAGACATCTGATCTCTTATGTCTGATGTCAGACATCTGATGTTGCATCTATCATGTCTGTTGTATGATGTCAGATGTCTGATGTTTGATGTCTGATATCAGACGTCTGATGTCTTTATATATGCCCTTTGTTTGTTGTCTGATATCATACGTCCGATCTCTAATGTATGATGTCGCACGTCTGATGTCTGATTTTTGTTGTCTGATGGCAGACATCTGATGTTTGTTTTCTAATGTCAGATGTCTGGTGTGATATGTCTAATGGCAGACGTCTGATATCTGATGTTTGTTGTTTGATGTGAGACGTCCGATGTTTGTTGTTTGATGTCAGATATCTGATGTTTGTTGTCTGATGTCACGTCTGAATGTTTTTTGTTTAATGTCAGAGGTCTGAGGTCTGATGTCAGTCGTCTGATGTAGACGTCTGATATTTGATGTTTGTTGTCTGATGTTAGACGTCTGATGTCATATGTTTGATGTTAGACGTTTGATATCTGATGTCACATGTATCGTGTCTGTTGTGTACTGTACGATGGATGATGTCTGATGTCAGACACCTGATGTCTCGTGTGTGATGTTTGTTGTCTGATGTCTGATATTTGTTGTCTATTTCAGACGTCTGATAGTAGTTGAATGATGTCAGACGTCTGATGTGTGATTTTTGTTGCCTGATGTCAGGCGTCAAATAATAATAATAAAAATCATAATATTTATTACTTGATATTGTGCAAATGAAAATATATTAAAAGATCAAAACGCAAATCAGGCTAATTTATTTAAGTATTTCTATACAGCCGTTTCTCGACTGGCTGCCCTTATTGTCAGTGGTTTTAAATACTATACTATTTTTTGTTTACTGATGTTTCCCTAGATAAAATCTATCACATTCTCTCAGTAATAATGATGTCCACCTTTTTGGAGCCAGGATAACAATAAGAACAAATAAAAGTGGAAGGACTAAAAAAAGAGAAATAAAGAGCGGAAAAATGCAAGCAAAAGTATAAAAGACCAAAGTCTGAACAGCCAAAGGGTATGTTAACCTCTTAGCTTGATTGCATACACACCTATTTCAATTAAGGTTGCTTCAGAGAAGAATGATGCATGATCCGTGTTTCATAGCCCGCGGTGCATTATCGGAACAAGTCTAGTAAATTATGTGCCCGCAACGAGCCTAGAAACCTAGAAAGCAAACGCTGCTGACGCTTCTATGCTATGTCAGCAGAACGTTAAGACAATGTATTTCAAAACACTGAATCCTAGGCTTTTTAATTTAAGACAGTGATTTGAGGTTAGGTTTTTCTCTGTGATAATAGGCAAATGTTGCAAATTTCCAACGAGTTGGCTTGGCTCTTGCATGTGGGAATTTTGGATGGAGATTAAAAAAAAATCAAATTCAAGGCGTTTTTTGAACAACAATAAATAACTTAACATTACGTGTTTATCCACTTTTGAGGCATTTTTTTTTAATCTGAATAAAAAAAAGAATAGCGTTGATTTGCTTTTTTGAAATGACCAGCATTCTGGCCCATGCAAAAACGCATCTGAATCAGGCGGTAAAACCCTCTTCATTTAATGTTGTTAAAACAAGAGGCTTCTAATTTTCATTATGAGATTTTTAAAATGAAATTTTTCAGCTCGCTCATTCTTAAGAATTTTAGCAGCTGTCTAACTTGAAAGCTCTCTTGAACGCCTTTTCACAAATGGACTCCATTATTTTCAATGAATTTGAACAAGACTAAACTTCCCGCTGCAAAAGGGTTTACCATAGTGCACTGCAGGCTATGAAATATGGTTCACGGGAGCAAGCTTAATTGAAATAGGTGTATAGAGTGATGATGATGATGATGATGATGAAGATGATGATAATGTTGTCTATTAACCCACTCCCAGTTATCTCGGCGCTCATGCAGCCTATTGCAATGAGAGGATCTACAGTGAGGATAGGAGACATTCATTGTGAATAGTTTCCAGAATGGCATGCGTTTAACGTGACTTGAGGAATCACATAATTGTGCCGACAACTACACAGAGAAGCGCGTGCGATTATATTTGTCGAAAATTGAAAAGAACAGCCGGTCTGATTGGTCAATTTAGTAGCGATGACTCTCAAATGTCAGTGGTGCGTTTCAATCAGTCTTTCTTGCCACGGTTGAACAGTCATTTATTCGTAATCAAATCGTCGGTTATCAGTCATTCTGTGGTTGTAAATTTCGTAACTGGTTGTGCACTGGTAAATAATGAGATGCATGCCTTAGTATATGCTCAGGATACGGAATGTTATTAGCTAATGACGGTTTGAAGGATCAACGATCTCTCAACTGCTCGTAACTCTCCGTAACAGTGCGGCGGTATTGACTTTGCCTTTAATGTTAATCGTTTGCAGAGATTAGAAGATTGGAAAAAAAATGAAACACCTTGAAGATTATAATAAAGATCTAAAGACAAAGAACAACGATTTGACAAAAGAGTTTGAAGAGCTAAGGGGTAGGTTCATCTATTTGCTGGATTGCTTTAAATAATAACTAGTAATAACCAAAGGTTACGGAGTGCGTGCAACAACGATCGAAGGTCAAATCTCCCGGTCAAAACGTTTTTGAACCAGCGCTGTGCATTGCGTTCTGTGCATTCCATACATTCTTAGCGGAAGTCCAAACGAATGTTGGCTACATACATGCCACGCATGCGTAATAACAACATGGAGATTAGGATTGCTGGCTCCTCTTGTCGCCCGCAATAATGATTGCCAAAGATTATGAAAACAGTTATGATGATGGCCCCCAGTTAAAGGTTTTTCCACCTGTTGAAGAAAAAAACTGATTTAAAGCGCCTCCAGATATAAACACCCCCTTCAAATTAATTGCAATGAACTCGATTTATTAACTAGTAATAGTTGACACTACAGCTGCCCCCGGTCTGTATATTGTCGGTCAATAGTATTCTTGCTCGTTGTGAAGCTCTTTGAAATATACCAATTCATAATGAAGATGTTCATACTGACATATTCCATACAATAGGTGAGATAAATTACAGGAAATAAACGCAAGGTTTCATGCACAGTTTCGGTTCGATTTACACATTTTTGATCAAAACATTCTCAGTTTCGAGAATAGTTTATTCTAAACCATAAGAAAAGATTCAATTAGAAGTTTGATTTTTCGCTATTTCTATTTCACTTTTTACATTTAGTTAATTTCATTTGCAGGAAAGTAAGCCTTAAAAATTAAAAGGACGTTTGATCAATTCACGCTCGTGCATTGGTCTTATTTTAAACTTTATAGCGGAAGGACATCTGCCTTGTGAGCAGGGAATAAGTCAGCACAGAATTTAATGGTCAGCGAATTTCTGTAATCGTCCATCGTTTTGCAAGTGATAAGCTAGCCCTTGAATCATTCACTCGTCTTGCTTGTTCTGCTTGTTTCGGGCCGAGTCTTGTTCCGGTCAAAGAAAGAGAAAGAGTGTCTGTCAAGGTTCAGCTGAACTACGCACCTTATAACTTCATCTGCGCTTAACGAGTGTCTTTTGCTCCACAACTTTCATAACAACTGCTCCACAGAGTGTCACTGATAACACGTAACGCAAAAGAGTATCGAATTCATGTCACAAAATCTACCTATTGTAAGCTGTTCCTTCGGGATTTTTTGTGTTTTACGTCATCCTAGCCGCCTACGCAGGCGTTTAGCAGCTAGGTAGCGTTAGAGGGAGGGAAGCGAAAGGGACCACGAACGACCTCGGACGTCTGAGAATCAGGCCAGCAGCTAGGGAGCTCGTATTTCGTCCCTCCCCACAAGGACTAAGGGAGGGACAAAATACGAGCTCCCCTAAAAACGCCCGCCTGGGAGGCTAACGTCATCCTAACCATTTCGTACTTGCGGGCGCAAACAATAGAAACGTCATCCTCGCGGCCACTGTTCAAGCAAATCGAGATTTTTTCTATATCGACCGCATGACTGTATATTTCAACTGTAAGTATTTTCCTTAATATACATGTACGCGCGAGTTACTAGAGTGCCTCCTCGGGGTTTCGCCTTCTGGGCGAAATCCCTGCCGGGGCAATTATGACCTTTCAAGGTGAATTTAAACTAAAACTAGCAAAGGCAAACCGTATTTTGATTCACAACTGTCATAAATTGTGTCGAAGCGCTTTTTCTATTCCGGTCATAATCCCCGTTGGATATTAAAGAGTTTTTAAACCTGATTTTTCACGACTGCGTGTTTTTTCAACTCTTTCTATGCAACCATAAAAAGGACTACTTTCGACCATGACTCTTAGATCGCCAGTCACGTCAACAAAAGCAAACGTCAATTTTTACTCGTTAAATCCCAATATCAACATACAAATCCTGACCCGTCTTCAACATTCTCCTTCATTCATTTTTTTGTGGAACTGATGTTCAAACATCAAAATTCATCTGCGGTGATCAGTCACTTGTTGGTTTTCATGACTTGTACGTTTTATTAGGTAGTGTTATTGTCACGAAAAATTAGATACTGTGAATATTTGCTGGTGCTTAGTTGTAGTCAAAGTTTTTAAACCCTGGAACCCTGGTTTTAATATTTAAAAAAAGCAACTGTTTTGGAAGTCTGACCGGTTAAGGTACTTTAATGTTGATCCACAGTCCCTCCCCTCTGGCCGGAACCTGAGCCACTGCATTCCAAGAAGCTTAAAAATCTTTAAGGTCTTCTTTGGAAACTTCATAATTGCAATATTCTGTTAGTATGCGAGTTTGTAAAATTCTGGCGTTTTCAATTTACGAGTGGCAACTTTGTCATTGTAACTGATGACCAGAAATTCAGAAGTGACAGTTTCTTCCCCCACCTCCCTCCACACAAAAATTACAAACTTTCACCGTTTTTTCATGTCAAAGGTTTAGTAAAAAATTCTCTTTACCAGACCGACGAGCAAGATTTCATCGCTTTCCTGGGTATATGTTACGAATATTTTTTATCGGCCTCATTATTTTCGGTAAAATGGTACAGAACGACCTCATGGCCAATCCTGAATGTTAACAGCTTTAGGAAAAATTGAGAAGTGACTTTTTTTGCGCCTGCCACACAGGCTACGATTTGATCAAAGTCCCTCCTATTACGCGTGCCTTCTTGTGACAGTCACGCCATTTGCTCCTTTCTTTTTGACCCCATTATTCAGTCCAGTCGTGAAAATGCGACCCCATTCAGCGGCACATC
Organism: Porites lobata; assembly: GCA_942486035.1. NCBI lineage: Eukaryota > Metazoa > Cnidaria > Anthozoa > Scleractinia > Poritidae > Porites > Porites lobata. Next base: position 414,536 of record CALNXK010000078.1, on the reverse strand, counting down.
CCCATTAGCCTTCTTATAAGGAAGTACCCTCCTCCCCTCCTGGACACTGGAGTTGGCCAGGTCAACCACAGTGAAGTACTAGGAGGTCAGGAAGATTCCATGCGTTTTTTTAAATAAGACTAGTCCGAATAGACCGAATATTTACAACGCCTGCGGAGAAAACTAGAAAGAAACGTGCGATTTTTACGACAGAAGAAACGAAAACTATGATTACGCTTCTTGCAGGAAGAAAAAGGAAAATGAAAATCTAAAATTTGCAGGCGTTAGCTAGTGTCACGGATAGACTTCTTACAACTGAGCAAACGTACTTTGGGAAAGGACTATTCAATGCATGCCTTCTGACATAAAGGAAATAAAGCATTGTTCGTATATGATGATCATGCAATAAAATAGAACAATGGTGCTCGAATTGCGCTGATAGTATATGTAGAAGACAACGACACCAAGGAGCAATATTTATACTGTATTGAAAACTTTTTCATTTTTTAAAATTGATGTTGACGGGGACTTTTTATTTCCCAGGAGGCTTTTGTTTTTTTGCTGGAAATCTAGTACCGCGAGGATTCTGGGAACGAGAAGCCTATCCTGTGCAGTCTGTGCAATCGACACCAAGTGTGGGGAAATGCTACATTTTGTAGGCAAGACCTTGCGATATGTCAGGATATATGGACTCTCCCATAGTTTATACCATTGGAAAGGTTTGGTCTTCGTTTTGTGGCATTTTTGACAACCCATACGCCGGTGTAGCCGCAAATCGCTGGAATGTCTGGCTGCGATGTGTTGGATTTAAAAGACTTGGCCTCAGCTGAAAAGCTTAAGCTTAAGTATTTTGGCTCACAGGTAAGCTCAACACCTGCTTAAAATGTTTCGTTTCGAAGCTTTATTTAGAAAGAAAATCTTGAGTTATATTTTCCTTAAGAAGAGGTCCTTGCCTGAAGTTTTATAGTTTCTGTAGACGTGGAATGTTGTTGTCTCCACTTTATATCAATATTAAAGGTTAGCACTAAAAGATGGAATCCGGAATCCGGAAACGGAAACGGAATCATGGAAACGAAATACGGAATACGAAATACAGAATCAAATATCAATGATAGAAAATTAAAGAATTTCACATTGCATAATTTAGTACAATCTAAACAGAATTTGTTGTAGTTTTTTTGGTAGTTCCCTTAAATATATTCTTGTTTATATTGTGTCTTGATAAGGTTTGCCGTGGTGTGGGTTATTGCACTGCAAGGCCGATGAAAGTAATTTTACGAGTAATTTTATTCATGAGTTTATGGGTTGAATAATACAGTTAAACATTACCTTTTTAGCTAAATGTCAGGAGTAATAGTAGTTGGTCTCAGACCACACTACGTAGTTGTCCTCAAACTGAATACTCAACACATGACCGACCTGTGACGTGAGCCGGCAGTTCCAGTGTTTTAGCAATAAGTTCATCTTTTTCTCCATGGTGAAAGCTGATGGAATACCGGTGTAATTGAGTTTGTTTTGATGTCCATATTTTTGTTGAAGAGGCTTAGTAAACATGGCGCATTATTTTGATGTAATTAGTTGCGAAATCAAGCAATGCATGCAGAATTCTCTCTTCTCTTTGGACTCCACACTGTCATATTTCTCTTGAGTAAGTTGCCTTGATAAATAAAACTGAACACTGTTGAAGACAACCCAGAAAAGACACCCAGGAAAAACTTGACGGCGACGTCTTTCAGTTATATAAACAACGCCTCTGTCGATTTAAACAAAGTCTGTTTCCATGTAACTTACCTAGTTATTGCCAGTGATGTTTTTCTCCTCACCAGCGTGCAAAGAAGGTACTGTACAATAGCCCGGGGCTAGTGGATTTTGCTCTTGGGCTAGTGAATTATGTTTTTAACTTGCCCGACGGGTAAGTGATTTTTTTTTGAGGAATTCAAAATGACAAAGGAAAAGTGAAATCAATACTGCTAGTCAATTATTTTTTCGAGCTACTTGAAATGACGGCTGGGCTAGTAAATGCTAGCTTCAGCTTGCCTGAATGGCAAGCACTAAAAATGATTTTCTCTACACCCTGCTGCTCGCTTTGCTGAGAATTTCCATTCATTGCCAGACGTGGTATGAAAAGTCTTTCAGTTCATCAGAATCTACTCCTCTAGTCATACGGCTGTCTCCTCTGCCAAGGTAATCAATTCTTTTATCTGTTTATTGATTTTTTTGTCATGGCCATTTTTTTTTTCAAATCGATTGCTTGGAACCTTTTCTCGCGGATTCCGTTTCCGTTTCTGTTTCCGTTTTCATTTCTGTTTCCATTTCCGTTTCCGTGATTCCGTTTCCGTTTCCAAATTCCAGATTCCATGTTTTAGTGCTGCCATAATAATAGTAATAATTTAATAATTTGTGTAGCGCTATCACATTAATTGCTCATAGCACTTTACGACAGTAGTAATTACAAGAGATTGATAGATAGCTTTATTATCAACAAAGCACCTAAAGGCACATGTGTTTACACGATAACAAAGATTACAGTGCAATAAATGGTAGTACAATGGAAGTGGATTTACAGTAGAAGTTCTCTTTTGATTACAGAAGTGTGCATTTGTAAAATTTATACCATCCTTGCTTCATGCTTAAATGTATATAAATCTCTTCTTGTCAACCAAAAGAAAATCAAGAAAGGGCCCAAAGGGAAAAGAATCATTTTAGAAAGAAGTTCAGTCTTTCCAATCAAGTTTACTGTAATTCCTTGAACAGTAGTCAGGGGCAATAAGTATCTTTTTTGCAATTAATTGAGGAAAGGCAATTATTCGAGGAAGGCAATTAATTCAAATATTGCTCACTAGAACGTTTGCTCTAAATACATATATTTTTTTGTTTTCTCATTAACAAAAACAAAAAATGGTCACATCACATAAACTGAGCATAGGCTTTATAAGTGTTCTGAATTGGTTCCTTGATTCATTTTCAAGGGCAGCATCCTTGGCATCGGGGGAGCTTGAATCATTCTGATCACTTTTCAGGGCTCTAACTTGAGGTATTAGAACTGCTATAAACTCAAAAAATGATCATGCTTTTAAGATCAGTTATTTGACATGTACTCGTAACCTGAACTCAAATTCCAAAAATGAAGCATTTTCGTTAAATATAAGCCGAGAAAATGAAGGCCAAAGTTGGTATCTAAGAGCGCTTTTTTCAAAATATTTATAATCACAGGGCTGAAATCCGACACAATAGTTGTTGACAGAAATGTTGCAATTTTCACAACGCGACATGCGATAACACAGTATGATTTTCAAGTAAGCCTGAGGGCATATTATAACAAAATTCGCTTACATTCTGCTTCCCCAAATAAAGTACGATTGTTTTGATATTTCTAAATCATTTCTGAGGCTGTAAAAAGCCTACTAGCGACACATTACCAGAAATATGATCCTTGCAGGGTTGATGACAGATAAGGCTGCAGTTTAATGCTCTATTAGCAAATTAGCATGTTGCTAAGGCTAAAACATTGGTTATGCCGCCATATTGAGAGCACGTCATGCAACGAGTTCAAACAAAGATCTTCATATTTTCTCGCCACTTTCCGTGCTACAATCGGGTCGGTGTCACAACAAACATTAAGAACAGCAATTTACTCGTAAGAATTCAGGATGGTGACGAAGAAAACAGCACAGCAGACAAAAATTAAGGGTGATGGGGTAATGCCAACTTCCAAAGGTTGAATATGATCTATAATCCTATTGATAGTGAATCTTTCTATGTTTTTTTTTTAACTTTTGGGATGGACCAGTAAGCAAAAAAATAAAAAATTAACAAAAATATTAACTTTCGTATCACTCCAGGCTGCCTATGGCTCCCAGTTGTGCTTTGTTCTTGTCCTATGGTTAAACTTCATTTTTGTAATCTATTTTTTTTGTGTTGGCACAATTTGGAAAAATTTTATTGCCTATTTATCATGCCTTGTGTCTTCCTTGCATGCTGCATTGTTGATCCTATTTATGGCTTTGTCAGTTAGTGGTATTGGATGCCTGCAAAGGGGCAACTCACGTCTGCCTTAATATTGGACTGGTTTCTTACCAGGTTCCATTGGCTCTGCAACAATCAAGATGACAATCTTGTTCAGTAGTACATTTCTGGACAACTGAGGCTAACCATTATACAGTGTAGATGTATATGTACATCAACGTGTACAGTCTCGCCTGATCTATCAAACTTTCTTGGCAATCTGGGAATTAGGAATTTGTTTAAGGGAGGATGATCCCGCACTAAAGATTCACTCTTTAACTTTATCTACCTAGCTGTGCCCTTTTGTCACTCTTGACTGAAGTCTACAGTTCAAACCACTGTTCTGGTTCCCAATTATGAAACTGGCTGATGTACGTTCTATGGAGTGGTTGAGCTCAGAACAATACAGCTGTTGTGTGCATTGTTGAATCCTGACTGAGTAGGTCTTTTTACCGAGGTTTGCTGCTTTGGACTGGGTAGAAAATTATCAAGTTATCAAGGTTCAAAATAAATTTGGGACTGACTTCGAAAGAAATTTGAGCATGGTCACGTCTCTCTTCTGACTGGTAAAAATTTATAAAATATAAAGGATAATAACTTGAACATTACAAGCAAAAAGATACAGTCTATACATTGGAAAATGACACTTATCTTCTTGAAATGTAATGGTGCGAACATGAAATTTTTTCTGGTCACTTAGTTTTGTGTCCAGTAAACCAAAATTTTGGCCGGACATTGTCTGTTGACCGGCCTTTATTTTGAACCTTGAGTTATGGTGGTTTCATACTCTGTGCACTGAATGAAACAATACTAAATTGTAAGTACAGTGTACATGTAGTAAAATAAAAAATTGGGTTCCAGGGGTACATTTTGTAAAGTCACTGAGTGGCTAACAATCAGGCTATTTTGCCCACCTCGTTCTGTCTAAGTGTTAATCCTACAGTATGTACTTGTACGTGTACTTCTATTGTTTATCTATCAATCATTCAGTCAATCAATCAGTCAATCTGGACGTTAATCAATAAATTCTGCCTCTCATGCCCACTGTTGCTCCTCATTGACTGAGCTGTCGGTTTTTGAGCAATCAGTGCAAACGGGAAACACGTGCCAAATGTAAACAAACATTGAAAAGCTTTTTGAAGATAAATATCCTACAAGGTAGCCCGCGAGAGGTGATGTCTGACTGAGATACTCTTCAGAAATTTGTTTAAGGAGAAAACCTAAAGTGGAAAGTTCTAAATGACTACTGAAGATGATGTGAATTTAAGTGTTATGGGAATCTGTGGATTTCTCTTTCATCTAAAAAATTAAATGTATCTCGTCGATCAAACAAAAGTGATCAAGAAAGAGATTGAAGGGACTGGCTCAAGTGCCAGATATGTAAATAATTCAAGAAATGAGTGTTGTTGTTGAGAGAAGTTGTATTCTTTCTGTTCAAGTTTTTTTGCTGTAAACAATTTATATTTAGGAAAACATGTATCATATTAAATATTTATTATTCCGTAGTGGTGCCAAGAGGCAAATCACTTTTCTGGCAAACAAACTTTAGGTTATGGTAGTTGAAATAATATTAGCAAGCTTTTATTTTAATTTGCCTGTTATTATGGTCACATTGATTTTATAAATGCTATAAAGATTTTTGAAAGAAGATATCCAAGATCACAGCTACCATGCATGGCAAATCGTCATGGTGACTTTAGAAGAAATGTTTAAATGAACAACAAATTAAAGAAAGGCTAGGAGTTCCAAGTAAATATGAGTCATGGTAACTTACAAAACTAAAATCTATAATTATTTTTATTGACAGTAAATATTTCCATGTTTTTTTCATCCTTTGACATGGACCAGTAAGCAAAAAGAAATTTTTGCCAGCCCTTGGTGCCTTTGGCTGCCAGTTGTGCTCTGTTCTTGTCCTCTGGTGACTTCATTTTTGTAATCTATTGTTGTTTTGTGTCTGCACAAACTGGAAGAATTATCTGTTTATCATCCCTTGTGTTTTCCTGGTACACTACATGTACATTACTGATCCTGTTCTTGTCCTTATCTATTTTTGCTCTTTGTTGGCACAATTTGTACTAATTACTGTTTATCATGCCTTGTATCTTCCTTGCATTCTACATCTACATTATTGATCCTATTCATGTAGGCTTTGTCTGTTTGTGGTATTGGTTGCCTAAGGGCCAGACCAGATTTGTGGAATTAAATTGGTGAGCTGGGAGTTACAATAGCAAGGGATATTGTCCTAAGAGAGGAGGATCCTTCATCTACCCTGCAATACCCTTTAGTCAGCCTTGACTAAAACCCACAGGCTTCCACAGGTTTACTAAAACACCATCATGGTCTCAAATATTAAACTCGCTGTTGATTGGATTGATTGAACTGAACAATACAGACCTTGCGTGCATTGTTGAATCCTGACTGAGGGTGACAACCCCAGATGGCATGACCAATCTCAGTGGGATTTGCTGTTTTGGATGGGGTATGTTTTGCGCGGGATTGTCTAGGTGTCAAGGCTCAAAATAAATTTAAGACTGTTGCTGGTCGTCTTGACTGTCCAAAGAAGTACCTCAGTCATGTCTCTCTTCTGACAGGTCAAAATAAAAATAATATTAATGATAATAACTTGAACCTACTTGCCTAACAAGCAAGAACATAAAGTGAAAAAGGATGCTTGTCCTCTTAATGGTGTGAAAAATGTATTTTTTCTCTGAGTGGCTAACAATTGGACTACATGTACCTTGTTCCATCTTGGCAATCCTACTTTCAGAAATTAGTCAACTCACACTGTTTACAAAATAATTTCTCCCATCAAATATGCCTCACTTGTAATACGCAACCACACTAAACGCTCCCAGTCGAAAATCTACATAGAAGAGTAACATGAGCACACTTATCTAATTTTGACAGCTATCGTCATAATCCCTATCTTGTCTCAACAATATAATTGAATGTGGTATTGAAATGAGCTTAAAATTGCGTGCACAGGTTATATAATAAAACTTCTACAAAACAAACAGCACAATTTTCAACACCCTCCCCCTGTTTAGCTCCAGTAGGGATAAACATAAACAAACAAAACATGCAAAGTTCAGAGTTCATTCTTATACTACTAGAAGTGTTATATATTAACCACTATACATGTATCTTGCTTGTAATTTGGGTAAAATCTGTTCTCTTCGTCTCAGCATTCACTTAAGTTTAAGGATCACAGTTTTCCTCGCTAGATCTCTGATCCGCAGGTTTGCTGCAACGGCAGCATCTCGTGATGCTTGAACTCTGGTGCTTCTACACACAAAGGAGTTGGTTTGTCTGCCTCGATCATCTCTTACTGGGTCACAACAGAGCTCGAGAGGGAATAACTGCTGTACTGCCCGCTCTAAACATGAAGTTCCAACACGTAACTTCGCTGCTTGAATGACACCATCCCCTTGACAAGACTGTGACACCGCTACATGTACCTTACGAGTGGAAGCGGTTCTCGGATTATATCTACCTCCAATTCTCGTATCCTTAGGGTCTAAAAAATGAATTGGGTGTTTATTTTGTGAGATCTTGGAAATATAATGAATACAAAGTTACACCCTTCTCTTTGCCAGGCTGCTAAGCTTAGTACAGCTAAGTGCATCATCGTAAGTAAGTGATGGATACATGATGCACTGTGCCATTTTCTGGATTGATTCCAGTTTTCTTGACAGGAATTCCAGGATGTCCTGCAATACCTGTACACCATATTCTAAGGTTGTATAGTTGTATAGTTGTTAAATACACCCTCAAGGTCAAATCATTAGCTACTTCTATATAATGTCCACGGCAGAAAAACAGACTGGAATGATCCAACAAAAACAGCTTTAATCACACTAAACGCAAAGGCTCAAATCTCACACATGGTTTGTAGGGAAGGTCTCTGTAACAACCAAGTGCCCAGATAACTTAAAGAGTTACCACTGACCGAGAATGAACAATACAATTCTCCCCAGATAGATATAAACCAGGTGATTAAGAAAATAAAAAATAAATTCGCAAAAACGAAACGACAAACAAAAATAAATAACAGCAATTAAGCGAAAATGTTCAGTGCCATGCAGAGCTGACAGTTCTGATCAACAAGAGAAGACTAGGTTGTCAAAGTTCAACTCATTGTCATAGCAAAGTCCTTAGTCCATAACATAGCCCTTGGTCCATTCCGGTTTCCTGATTCACCTTCCACCACGAAAGAAGTGGGCTGGTAATGATGGGGTTGCTTGTTGTACTGTGCTAGGCAGGTGGTTGTCTTTCACTGGGCTGGTTTCACTTGGGGTAGCTTGACTAAACTGCTCTTGAGTTGCTGGCATTTGAGAGTGTTCAATGGTTTCTAGTCCATTAAAATCAAGCAGGGGCTTGTAGTTCCACCTAAGGTACTGGAATGGATTCTTGGATGACTTCCTCCAGTAGATTTGGCAGTTTCTTGAAGAAGGAGCTACGGGTGAATAGTTTCTGATCAGTTGTTCTCTTAGCAGTGATCTTAGATCCTTTAGCATCTAGGATCGTCTACAGGACTGAGGGCTTGCCTTGTTTTGAATTCTCTGCTTAATGAGAGTATGATCTCCGGCGTTCAGGCTGTGAGGCTTTGTTCGACGTTTGAGGTCACCGTAGGCCTTCATACACGCCTTTGCTTCTTGGTCCTTGTGCAAGGAAGTAACTTGTGGGATGGTGGGGAGATTGGTCCTCACTGTTCAGTTCATGCGTAACTTGAAAGGGCTTTTTCCTGTGCTTGGGTGAGGTGTAGCCCCACAGTTGGCTACAAACACATATAACTCTCTCCTCCAATCTTCCCCTTAGCTGTGTTTCTTCATAACGTTTTCTGCATGGCCATTAACCTCCAGCCATAAAGGTGTTATTTTCCTCTAGTGGAAACCCTTTTCCATGGCAAACTCATGGAAAGCCTGACCTTGAAATGGGGGTCCATTGTCAGTTTTCAGGACTTCTGGTATCCGGTGGGTTGCGAAGATTAATTCCAGTGCTGGAGGGGAATTCCCTGCCATAGTACTAGGACCAATCTCTACCTTAGGATACTCTGAACAAGCGTCTAGGACAGCCAAAACCATTTCTCCAGTGGGAAAGGGTCTGCAGAAGTCTGCTGAAGCTTCCAGCCATGGGCCATTTGGGGTGGGTGACATCTTTAGAGGGTCCCATTGTGAAGTGTTGATGCTCGCTGTCCACTTAAAAAAGTTGTGTATGCCTCGTGAAAAGTCTTAAAAATATGCCTGAGAGCCTCGAAACGATGACTGATTGTCCAACTCCGTCTGCTGTTGTGAAAATTTTTTATCACAGGGGCGATGTTTTGATTTGTGTTTTGATAAACACAAGTGCACCTTCTCATTGCTTGAAGAGTATCACGCGACCAGTTGGTCCTGTCCTTAAATTTTGGGATATTCCAGACTGGTAATGCAGGTAATGTAACCCTGTCAAGTGGGCATATAGGTATTTTACATTTAGCAGTCACAGACCATACTGGTACTAGCCTTTCATTCCTTAAAAACCACCCTAACTGTAAAATATTCAAAGCACTTTAGTTCGATTATAACATGTTACAAATGAACTGTTGAACTGCAAAGGACAACAAACAAATATGCCGTTAACGTTGGTTCAGAGACTAATATGATAACGGAAATGTAGTTCCAGGCTTCAGAGGCTATACATCACTTAATTGCTTCTGAAAAGTTGGGAACTCTAGAAAAAGTAATCTAATAAACCAGTGCAGAAAAAAAAGGAATTAAAGCTAAGATACAAATCATAAAATTTTGAAATGGTCCTATTGGAAAAAGGAAAAAAAGGCCATTCCATTCTGTTAAAATAATTCTTTCATGAGCAAGATTTTTATTTTTAAGGCCTTCAAATGCATAACCATTTGTGATTTGCGTAGAATTTTAGGACAACGAGTTGACACTGGTTGACGGTATGTACTACATGTATGATTAATTATATTCAATATCAAAAGAGACCGAATGGCTTGTTTGCTTCTTGCACTGAGATTTATACATCTTCACATAAGCCATGCAAGCAAAAAAACAGAGGGGGACAACTTAGTAAAAATGACGTTTTACATTAAGGCCACCCTTCATTCTTTTATTTATTGACTTTATTTGTTGTAGAACAAGCAAGGAATCTATTAGATTAGATTTAAAATGTACAAAAAAATCTACGTATATAGCTTCACTTATCGTAGTAGTGCTCAATGCACAAAAATTTGCAGAGCGAAATACAAATGAAAAGGATAGAAGTTAATGGAGTTGTAACTCGGAGTTTCATGAACTAAGCAATCATCAGACTAAAAACGCTGGAAACTGATGTCAGTTTTTACTGAGTCATGCGAGGAAAAAGATGAAGCATTATCTACTAAATTGGCTAATTCAGGCATGACCGAACTGGTAGCCGCAAAAGTTGAAAGATCAGAACTCCCATTAAGATAAGGAGGGTCTGCACTAAACTGACGCTGCATGCAAGAACTAAAAGGGTTAGAGTCACGCGAAAATTCATCCAAAAATGATGTAAGTCTAGAGTCTTGCTGCACGCAAGAACTAATAAGTCTAGAGTCACACAAGGGGGTCATCTAAAACTGAGTTAAGTCTAGAGTCTAGTTGCCCGCAAGAACGAGAAAGTCTAGAGTCACGCGAAAATTCATCCAAAAGGCTAGAGTCTTGATTAAATTCCATAAAAACTGGCGTAGAGTCAGCCAACAGTGAGCGAAAAGGCCGGGCGTCAGGAGAGCTGCCATGCAATAATGAAGCTTGGCAATTGCTAAGCAAAATAAGTCTAGAGTCTAGCGAGAAAGTGACGGATGACAATCCAAGGTCACGAGAGAGTCAAACTTGACTGTCTGCAGAAGATGTCGTCTTCTGTTTACTGGTATCTATGAACAGGGGACACTCCTTTGCGAACTCTGAATGACGTGAGAGAAGCCGCGAGTCGACCCAGCACCGGGCACAAATGTGCTAAAACCATTTACGTTCACCACGAAGCGTGCCAAAGTGATCTTTCTGGTGTTTACACGTGCCATGCTGAAAATCACGACAGAAGAATACGGACGCAGGATTTTCCGAGCGTGGTGCTCCACTTCCCGAACGCGAAGATCTTGACAGTGATTGTAAAATGCGAGATTCCAAATAAGTAAAAGAATCACCCGACTTTGCTCTATCACATTCTCAAAAAGTACAGCGGCATGCAAATCGCGTACTGAAGACCAAGTATAGTAAGTGGCCAGGTACATTAAAGCTGCAAAATGGTCGATGCGTGCGCAAAGTTCCAAGGGAGAAAGGGTGGGGCGCTGAAGAATGGCGGCACATCCAGCAGCAAATTCAGCTAGCGATAAATCATCGTACTTCTTTTCTTTGGAGATGTGCGATAAACTAAGGTGACTGTGGGGCCATAACTGAGGGGAAAGCACTCGGCTTGTTATTTTACTGTCTTTCCCTGATTTCAAGGTGTGGCGCCTACCTCTAGAAACGGGAATGTGGCCTTTTTCCGTCACTATCCTCCTCAGAAGATGAGTCCTCTAGGGTAGCAAGGAATTTGTCCGCCCGGGTGGAAAGCGATTTTTTGGACCTCAAGTCCTGAAGAACTTGTGCTGGTTTAGTGTCCTCGTGAAGAAGCTTCGCACCACCATTAATGGAAGGTGTCGCATGACGGCATCGGTGGAGTTGCTTGTTGCGAAGACGAAGCGCCTGTAACTCCTGACGCATGGCCTCCAGTTGAAACGTTTTCTCCAGGGCCTTGTTCTCCTCTTTGGCCTGAGTTAGTAGCTTTTGGAGCTCCGTAAACTCCTCTCCCGGATCCGATGTCAGAGGGGCCGGTGCTGCGTCCCTGCGGCGGCTCAAGCCGTCTTCGTCAGGGTCCAGAGAAGCTCTGAACGGAGAAATATCGTAAACTGGAAACTGTAATTGCTTTCCGCTATTCAATAAAGCGTAGTCTAGTTGATTACGTGGACGAAGAGAATATGGGGATTGAGACATTAGGAAACAATGAAAAGATTCGAGTTTGCAAACTATCACGATAAACTGACAGATTCTGTCATGACGTTACTATATATACTGGCGTACAAATCAATCAACAGCTACTCTAATGCGATAACCTAAATACAGCGCACATAGAATTAAATATTTTAAGCAAAGCTCAAAATAAACCGTTGAGGAAATTTGAAATTCATGGATGGTTGGAACAGCGCTTTCTGTGATTGGCTGCGAAAAACTTGTTCTCCTGATGACACTTGGTTACCAGCTCGGATCATTTATTTAGGATAGTATCGCCGGCAGTCAAGATACAGAGTTTCTCAGAAAGGCACAAATTGCAGCATGACGGGTTTCCCTTGTAGGCGTTTGCCATCTTGATGATACACCACTTGATATCATATGTCGTGTCATTGTTCTTGAGTTCCCAGATGTATTTTGAAAGAACTGTGTCATGTGAGTGGTTTTGGTTTCTAAAAGAGAGTTTGTGGTTGTTGAATCTTGTTTTGAAGTCATTTTCCACCATGCCGATGTAGTTACTCGTATTTCTGGGTGCTGTCGTGACTGTCACTTTGTAGATGATGTCGTGAATGCCGAAGGGCCGTTCTTCACGATATCACAGTTTTAAAGTAAAATAGGGTTTATTTGACAGCTTCGATCCTCACGGTACAACGGCTCGCTCACACACTACACAAAATCGTGACTTTTCTTGAATCTATAAGCTTTAGATTTTAATGCGATCTGTCATCAAGTTCTCTGTCGCTCTGACAGACGAGTGAAACTATTAATAACAAAATCAAAGAAATAAAATCACGCCATCTCGCAATCACGCTACACTCTTGCTTCATAACACTCTCCCCCTGTTCATCGCGAATAGTGATGAACAATTCGATTTTTCTAATCATAGTTGCAATGTCTCTAATAGAAATGTTCAAAGATCAGTAGTCATCATCAGTAAGTTCGGCAGCGTCCTTTATCCTGGCACGTGCTGCCACAGCAGCGTCTCTTGACGGCCTGAAGACTGGTGCTTCAGCGCTGAGGGTGGCTCTCGGCATAGCTGTTGTCCTGTCACAGGACAGCTCCATTGGATAAAGGTGTTGGACAGGTCTCTCCAGATAAGATCTTCCCGCTCGCAGTTTAGCCCCTCTGACAACTCCGTCTCGTCCAGTAATCAGCTCTTCGACTATTCCTAGCTTCCACAATCCACGGTTCTTTTCTTCGCCTTTAATGATGACAACATCTCCCTTAGCTAGGGCCACCTTACTTCCTTTGTGCTTTAAATTGTGCTGCTCACGCAAGCCTCGTAGGTATTCTGAAGACCACCTCCCCCATAGTACGTCTTTACATTTTCTTCAGGTACCGTGCACGCTTTCTCAGGTCTTGGTTCTCCAAGTGATGGCTCTGTGTTTCAGGCAATAGATTCGGGCGGCCAAACTGCAACAGGTTGGGGGTCAATATGGGTAATTGAATGTCCTCTTCAACGTAGCTCAGCGGGCGGTTATTCATGGTAACTTCAACGTCCAGAAGAACATCCTGTAGCTCGCTCCAGGTAAGCATACCGTTTCCCACTGTCTTGTTAAAGGCTCTTTTGACAAGACCAACTATCCTCTCAAATTGACCTCCCCACCAGGGTGCTCTGGACAGGTTGAACTGCCACTTGACGTCGACTTTGGCTAGGAAGTTATGCAGGCGCTCATCTTTCATCACGTTTCTCAGCCACTTCGCTGCTGCCACGAACGATTTACCGTTCTCGGAATAGATTTTCTCTGGACGGCCCTTTCTGGCTATCAGGCGCTTAAGGGTGCTGATGAACTCGTTAGTCTCCAAGGTTTTGGTTTTCTAGGTAAAGTGCTCGTGTCAGGCTACAGGCGTACAGGACTATATAGGCTTTCCCTTCTCTGTTTTTGCTTGTGCGGTACTTGATGGGACCGGCGTAGTCAACACCAACTACTTGAAATGGTGAATTTCCTTCAGTGCGGTCACGAGGTAAATTTCCTTGAGGTGGATTGGCGAACGCAGCGATCTGAAACCGTTTGCATCCGTAACATTGCTTGATTACTCGTTTAATAAGTTTGCGCAACCGTGGTATCCAATGGGACTCTCGCACTTTGGCCATGGTTAGTCCTACTACCCCATGAAGAGTAATCTCATGAGCGCGTTGTACGAACTTCAGGGTGTAGAGAGCACTATCAGGGAGATAGACGGGATAGTTTCCCTGGATTCTTCCACGGCACTCGAGAACCTCCTTTCGGTTTGGCTGCAGGTCTTAACTGGTCTTCCTGGAATTGATCAGATCCCTTCCACTGTTTTTGAGTCTTCTTCTCCCAGAACAACCTCTGCTTGTTAATTTCCTCGGTAGTCAATGGACCTTTGATTCTCTGATTTCTTGGGGATTTGCTTTTGCGCAGGAATCGTGCGACCCACGCCCCCACTCTCAATGTGCGCCAAAAGGATGATCTTAGTAACAGTTCGTCCATAACATCGTTGCTTTCTACTGCTAAGGCAAAAATCTGCTTGGAGGCTTTCGCTTCTGCGTTAGATTCTGGGCTTGCAACCGTTATGATGTCCGGCGGCCAGCTGTCTTGTTCCTTCAACCATGTCAGACCATTCCACCACAACGAGTTATCTTCCTTTACTACTCCTCCTCTACTTGCTAAGTCTGAAGGGTTTTCTTGGCTCGGTACATGCCTCCATGTGATTTCAGTTTTCTCTCTGATCTTGCGGACGCGGTTGCTGACAAACTGCTTATATTCCCCGGAGCCCCTTATCCAGTGTAGGGCGACACTACTGTCTAGCCATGCGTACAAGGACTTAACTGGAAACCCGATCAGCGCATCTCGTACATTAGTTAGCAAGTTAGCCGCCATATGACCAGCCACTAACTCAAGTCTGGGGATAGTGAGACCTTCTTTGGCGATGCGTGCCTTCACTGCGAGGAGTCCCTGCTTCACCACTGAATGTTGCTGGACCACTGCATAAACAGCTCCTGCTAATCCCTGTCCACTTGCATCACCAAAGGCATGAAGAGTAATTTCACGGATTTTTTCTCCGGCTACAGCTAAGGACCTAGGCACTTCAACTTGATCAGGCAGGTTATTTTCCCACTTGCTCCACTTCTTTGCGATTTGTAATGGAATCTCTGCGTCCCATGCGGTCTTTTCCTTGCATATATCGCGATAAACAATCTTTCCTTGTAGGGTTACAGGCGCAGCAAGACCGATCGGGTCGTAGATCTTCGCAATTTTGCAAAGCAAACCTCTTTTGGTAGGGTCAGCAATCTCTGTAGGGAAGGTTACAGCTATTTTGTCATCTTCTTTATTCCATCGCAATCCCAGAAGGCCACACGTGCCTGGTATCTCTCCTAGCTGTTCTTTAGCGTAAGTAAGCCCAACTTCACTGTCAGTTGCTTCGGTTAATTCTAGCTCTCTAGCGTTTGAGTTCCATTTTTGTAAAGTGAAGGTGGCCTTTGCAAATATTTCTGTTGCAGTCTTCTTGACTTGTTGCGCCTTTTCAACTGTAGGACCGCCTGTCGGTAGGTCATCCACGTACAATCCCCTCTCAATCTCTGGTACTGTCTCGGGATAATCCGGCTTACAAATTTCGAGGTGATGCTGAATGACGCCCCCAAGAAGAAAGGGTGATGGGCCCAGACCAAACAAGGCACGCGTAAAACGCAGCGTACGTACTTTCTCGGGATTCTCTCTGTCAATCCAATGAAATCTCAAGGCGTCTCTGTCTTCTTCACGGATGCGCACTTGAAGGAACGCCTTTCTAATGTCTTCTGCTATTGCTACTGCATGAAATCTTCCGTGGACCAGCACTCTCCAAATCTGGTTTTGTAAGGGCAGTCCTGTCTCTAGACACTCGTTAAGGGAAGGAGCTGTATCCTTGGCTGTAGCAGAGGCATCGTAAACAATACGCATCTTCGTGGTTGCTGCATTCTCTCTAATTACAGCCTTATGGGGAATGTAAAATTCTTTTCCTTTAGCGGGCATTTCTGCTTCCTCTACAACCCCCTCTTCAAGCTGCTCACGGATTATAGTATCATACTCTTCTAACTTGCCGTTTCGTTTAATTCGATGTAAAAGGGTTGCAAGGCGTTTGAGGCTACCCAACTTATTGTCTGGCAAGGGGGGATGGTTTCCTTTCCATGGGAGAGCTGTTTCGTACCACCCCTCTGGACAGCATTTTAGTTGTTCAAGGAACTCCTGGTGCACGACTCTCTGGTCACCAATGGGCGTGTCTTCCAACCCAAGGACATCCAAGCGGCACAATTGTTCATAGTCGGCAGCTGATGTCTGTGTGAGGAACATGTTTTCAATATCCACCTCAGCACCAGAAGACATTATTGTCCAGCCGAACCTGGTTTGTTCAGCAATGGGCTCTCCAATTTCTCCTACACGTTGATAACCAGCCATCTTGATTTTTGTGTACTCATTAGCGCCAAGTATAACATGGATGGGGAGAATTTTCTTAGTGTCAGTTTCTTCCATTTGCACTCCCTTAAGATGTGAATAACGTTTCAGCATTTCTGGATAGTTAGGGTTCTCTAGCGATAAAAGTTCTCGTTGTTCAATCTTCGTAGTGCAGACTGGCAGCGTAAACCTTCCTTAAGTGTCACTGATGTTAACATCATAAGTCTCAATGCGCTTGGTAACCAGGCCCATCATCGTCTTGATACCGTGCATAAGGGTCCGAGCTAGTTTAGCTTTCAAAAGATCCTCCAACAAAGCTGAAATGTAGGTTCCAGTAGCGCCAGTATCGAGCAATGCGCGGCATTTGACTCCGTTGACTTTAACAACGACAACTGGATGGCAAACTTTCTCCCCCACGTGTGCGGCTGTCATTGCTGTCCCCTCACTTGATAGTTGGCTATTTTGGTCGCAGATTGAGGTGTGGTGCCTCTCCTTGCAATTCGCGCAGTTTCCTCATCTCCGACAATTGGTTGCTCTATGCGGCCCAGTACAATTGAAGCACAGCCTTTTCTCCTGCAGATATTTCCTACGATCTTCAACGCTAGTAATGGTGGTACAATCTTTAGCTTTGTGCGATACTCCACAGCAGTAAACACAACCACGTGTCGCATTTCCGTTGCGTTCCTCCACATGAAAACTTCTTAAGGTGTCGCGTGACTTCACATTTTCTCGGGGATGGATTTCCCTCCATTCACGAAGCACGTTAAGCAATTGCGTGAAATTCCACGACTGCCATTCTGGGTGACCCTGTACTAATTCAGATTTAATTCCGGGCAATTCATTCAAAATACCACGCACCAATGCCACGCATTCAGAGGTTTTTCCTAATGTTTCAAGCGACTGAACATTGTAGAGCAAAGCTTCATAGAAGTCGTGTACTTTGGCCGGTTGAGTTCCGGAAATGAATGGAAGCGCAAGAATGTTTTCAATATATGCGTTCACGATCTCGCTCATCTTCCCATAATTACTCTTCAAAATACTTTTTGCGCGCTCATATCCCTCTGTAGTGAAGGGAAGGCCATCTATTCCTTTACGAACGCGTGGCTCTACTAGCTCCTTGAGATAGGCAAATTTCGTGACTGCTGGTAGATCCGTCTTGTCAATCTCCGCCTCAAATTTGTTCCAAAATGCCAACCAGTTCTCAAGAGCTCCATTGTACTTCGTGATGACAAGCTTCAGAAGTTTGACATTCTGTTTACTCGGAGAGGCAACCTTTTCCTTTTTGAACTCTGCCTTCTGCTCCAGTTGCTGTCTTTCGAACTTTAATTGTTCTTCACGCTGGCAGGCCAACAGGGTCTCCTTCGTTTCTCTTTCTTCATTCTCCGCTTCAGCCACCATTCGTTTCACACGCTCTTCGAGTAAGGTGACCTTCGTATCTGCGGCGTCGACTTTCAATTCGAATTCTTTCCCCCATTCTTTAACTTCGTCTAAGGCCTCCCCACCTTCAAGCTTGGCTTGTTCGACCTCTCTCTTTATTTCTTCCGCGCCGATAACAATGCTCTGTAAAGCTTCTTTGTGTCGACGAATTTTCTCGGTGATCCCGGTACTAATAATACCCTCTCTCTTCTCTTGGGTGAGCTCCAAAAGCTGTAGTTTTGCTTTCAGTTTTCCGATAAGCGTCTCATTATTCTCTCTGTCCCGTCGGAGGTGCCACTTTGTCGTGAATGCCGAAGGGCCGTTCTTCACGATATCACAGTTTTAAAGTAAAACAGGGTTTATTTGACAGCTTCGATCCTCACAGTACAACGGCTCGCTCACACACTACACAAAATCGTGACTTTCTTGAATCTATAAGCTTTAGATTTTAATGCGATCTGTCATCAAGTTCTCTGTCGCTCTGACAGACGAGTGAAACTATTAATAACAAAATCAAAGGAATAAAATCACGCCATCTCACAATCACGCTACACTCTTGCTTCATAACAGATGACATTATTTGTGAGACATTTTCCATCAAGAGGGCAAAGGTTCTTGTTTCTGCAATTACATGTCCTTCTGTGGTCGCGCATTTCGCATTCATTTAATATCTTCCTGTTGCGGTTCTTGATGATGTTGGCCATGTTAAGGAGCACGTCCAAATATTGATCGGGAACCCGATCATTGGAAACGGACCCAATTTATTTTCCAATGGTTGAGAATCGGTACCGTTCTTTAGGCACCATGCAGTTGCTGTGGCGGAGGTTATCCATACAAAATAAAACTTGGACAACGAGCGAGAACAACGAAGATTTTAACCAGCAATCCAAGAACTACACAATAACATAACAAAATGGCGGATCTCGCGAGCACATGCTCGAGTCTCTAGTCCGTGGGGGATCAAGTCCTATTTTGGTGGAATCCGCTGGCTAAAGGGCAGTCAGCAACATAGCCACCCCTGTATATGACTTAAGTCTATACACTACGTTCGGCCTCCTCAAGGAGGCAAAGCTTGGCGACTGGCCGTTTGAATGTCCCTTGTTTCATCTGAACTTCAACAGTGCGAATGAGGCCATCACCTCCTACAACAACAACAACACTTTATTTCACCCCATAATATACAAGAAATAAACATTTATAACAATAGTACAGACGATGATAGGGGCGCTGGCTGCCCGAAATAACCTAAGAGTTAAAAGTGCCAGGCAGCCAGTTAAAAGAAAAGATGTCTAAATGTTTAGGTCAGGGACACAAGAACAAAGAAAACAGAGAAACGCACACAAAGAGTTAAGTAAACTACCAGTATATTAAAGAGACTAAAATTCATACCTTGCAAAACAGTATTATTTCCATTTTAAAGTTACCCAGACGATGTACAGATGTCTAGTAATCTTTGATAAAGATTCTCCTGGGAATGTCTTAAGAGCAACTTTCTGTAAATACCACGGATAGGTGTGC
The DNA here is from genome assembly GCA_942486035.1 of Porites lobata. Taxonomy (NCBI): domain Eukaryota; kingdom Metazoa; phylum Cnidaria; class Anthozoa; order Scleractinia; family Poritidae; genus Porites; species Porites lobata. Next base: position 395,221 of record CALNXK010000078.1, on the reverse strand, counting down.
AAGATGGAAAAATCGAAATCTCCCAAACTTTGTCACATTAAAGCCCTTATGAAACTATTTAAGAAAATACAAGATTCAGTTTCTTGTGATTGATATTTTTCAAATAATAATTTTTTTGAATTTTCACCTCCGAGAGGCCCTCAAACCACCGAAAAATGCGCTTCGCATCCTCGCATGATGAATAGAAACGGAAACAAATACCATGACTATTGCGATATAAGATGATTTTGTGACCCTTCCTTTGTATGAAAACGTTGTTATAATTTCAAAAGATTCCAGTCTGAATTTTTAATTATTTTTCAAAATCACCCTCTTAAACAGTTTTATCGCGACTATCAATTTTGCCATTTTTCAACGGCAAAAAACCCTTCCTGGTGCATGGCTTTCGTTCTGCAAATGCTATTCCAGAGAAAGAGCAATCCTTCTTCTTTCAATTTATGAAATAAAATTTTGGGGCAATTCAAACGGCAAGTTTTGAGAACTGAAAACATTAACGGTACTTGCGTGAAATTTACAACTTTTGAACTTGCGGTTGTAATGACGAATACAAGAGTAAAGTTGGACAGCAGTTTAAATTCTTCGCGAATTTGATCCTTTTCCACCAGTTCAAAAACTGAACAAACGATTATTGACTTCATAGTGGCAATTATCCGAAAGGAACAGCATTTTTATTGTGCGAAATTGAGCTGTAAACATCTTGACAACACTTCCCGTACGTGCGTATTTGTTTACTTTGAAGCCTGACGACTTGTGCCAGTCATTATCGCAATATTCTATAAATAACAAGTATGCATCAAAATGTTCGCATTTCGTCTGAAAGAAATCGTAAAAGCAATGACGGAAGAATAAGACAAACATTTACTCACCTCGAATATATATATTTTTGAAAAAAGACCAAAGTCCCGCAGCTAAACTAGATTGCGTGACATTCTCTTTGACTAGAACAAGTAAGAAGGGGTGGGGGTTGGGGTTGAGTCCAAGGCAGACAAAACTTTCCCCAGTACTTCTGATTGACAATGCATTCTGAGCCATAATCGCTAAGAAAAAGCTGTGTAGGCTTTCCAATAGTAATAATAATAATAATAAACTTGGGAGCAGGAGCCGATCTCTTGTTGAGAATTTAAAAAAATCCCCAAATCCCAACCCCTTCCCCTCCCAGTAGTTACTTATTGTCTGGCACAAAAAGTCCAGTTTCGAATTAATCGCGGCCGCTGAATAGAAGCACTGAAGACTCATTTATACAGGGTTAGCCTCGGCCTAAAGTAAAATATTCACAAATACCAGCTAGAAGGTGCCGGAATTTCAGTATAAAACAATAGAAACAGTTGTATACAAGTCTTCTTCTGACTGGAATTTGTGAATATATATATATACCTTTGATCGAGGTTAACCCTGTACAAATGAATGAACGCCTGGGAAGAAGTAAGTGATGGAATAAGGATCTGAAGGAATTTTCCGGCAAGGGATCCTGGCAGGCACAATTTTGAGCAGCATACCATAACTGGGGCATCAGGCATAATGTTCGATACTGCAGTAGGAATATACAAAGTTGATAAAAGTTGTAGGCCTGATTTCCCGCCACTTATCAGTTTTTTTCTTTCGAAAGTAAAATCACAGAATGTTGAGGCTGGAATGTTAATTTGATTAGTCGGTACAGACCCTAACTATTATGACAACTGCATGCCACGAGAAGTTCCCCAAGTAGAGACAAGTAAGGAGCTTTGCGTCGTCCTTTGATGTTCATCACTTCGATGTCAAAATGTTCGCAAATGGAACGCAGCATGGAAACACTTAGGTGTCGCAGTTTACCTGTCTTGTGCATGTCACATAGGTTGAAAGTGTCAAAAACAATTGGGTGCCTTATTCCCACCTCCTCTAACACAACTGCGCGAACATTTTCGTGCGCGATTTCCTCTTCAGCGGCCATAATATCCTCGTCTTGATCAGATTCTGGATCTTCTGAATGAGAATGCCGGAGTTTAGAGGCTCGTCTTGAAAAGTATGACTGAATTTGCTGTTCGGTCAAAAATTCACTTACAGTGAACAGCTTTTCCCCTTCCTGGTTTCGCGCGTAACGCATGTCACGTGCAACATCCACAGGATCAAGTTTCACTCCTGTTGCTTGCCCGACGTTAAATTTCCCGTCTAAGTACTGTCGCTGGGAATCACTAAACCGTGTTGCCTTTCTAGCGGATCTTAAAGCCCACCCTTGTGGAAGAACCTCAGTTGTTACCGGGCATTGACTTGACTCAGCTTTCACGGATGGCAGGTTGCTCGCCTCACGGAGTAGTTTATCATGGTATAATACTTTGGCCTTATCCATAAGACTTTCTCTGACCGGTAGAAACTCACATTGCCCATACAGCAAGTGATTTTCCAAAGCATAGTGACGCTGATACATCTTAACGCAACCCTCGTGCGGACAAGAAAACATAGCGCTCAGGTCTCGGTCTTCTTCCTTCTCATCTGGATGTTGTTCACCAGTCTCTTGAAAACTGGGTTTTTGCTTATCGACCGCCTGAGGTACCTCTGAGAAGTCCCCTGAGGAAAACTGGCACTCAAAGCCGGGCGGCTGTGAGTAATCTGGAACTAAAAAACCAAAATGAAAATGTAATACCATTACACAAGATTCAGCTCCGCAAATGGACAGTGTTTTTTTTATTATTGTTGTTGTTGTTGTTGTTGTTTAGGGGTATTTAGCGCGAAGGATAAGTAATAGGTGGTAAACTAGAGTGTGGAGCACGAGTATAACTTCAGTAAGAAAAAGAGTTTTTTTTATTCCAGTGTGTTTTTTCTTGTCACTGTTTTTTTTCTTCTTCTTATGAAAAATTTCATGCCGAGCGTGACGGCAGCATAGAACCTTGTACTCCACATTTAAGGTTAAATATGAAGAATAAATGAAAAACTTTTCCCCATTTGTTTTGCATACCTGGTACCTTCTTTCCCTCGCCAACATTGTACGCTTTCCAAACAGTGATAGTTTTCTCAGAATACAAAAAGTTGTTTAAAGAGTTAACGCCAGACCACTTCAGTGAAAGTTGAGCATCCCTTTTGGTACTACAGGCATTAACAATAACCGCTCTAACATTTGGTATTCCACCATTTGAAAGCATGGCATTCAAGAAGTCATTAGCATTCAACACATCATGACCTTCGTTGATGTATCTCCTTACATGGGCTTTGACAGTAGCCGCCTTTCTGTCGCAAGGACCTTTCCCTCCCTGGGGATCGCTGAAGTCAACCCTTTGTACTGCGATACCAGTTTTAGATTCCATTTGAGCACAGCTTGCCAGCATTTCAGCAGAATGGTAGCAGCCGGCGTTGTCTTGCCGTAGAAAAGCAGTTGTCAATTCGGGATGCTCATGTTTCAGGGTCCGTAAAGTATGTTCAATTATTCGCACAACAGTGTAGCTGTCCTGCTTGCAGTTCTCCAAAACATGCACAAATGCCTGGTGTTGAAAACATTGCTTGATCTTGCGCGCAACCACACTTATGTGCCACGAAATTCCCCGCTTACCAAACCAATCAGATTGCGACTCTCGGTATTTTTGTGGGAGTCCTGAGTTACGTGAACAGACCTTTCATCGAGGGTATTCAGAATGGATGTTCTTGCCTCGTCCTGTCTGCAACTTCGAAGCTGATGTGCTTTCCACCCTTTGATGCTGTCTACCGCTTGTCGGCAAGAATACGTCAAATCGTCCAATTCCTCTGGACTCACTTCGCAGTCCACAAAACAATATTCGACTTTTTCTAGAACGTCCTTCAGGGTCTCACATTGCATACAGCGTTTGTCATGTGAATGATTGCACGTGCTTTTAAATGGATCCTCCTTACTATCACTCAAAGCATACGTACTGCAGTGGTCCGCATTGGTTACAGATTCAGCAACATGAGCCTGGAAAAATGGCAAAAATATTTTGAGACAATGCGCTATAACTTGATAATAAGTAATTGATTCGAAAAAGATTGTCATTAGAAAGCGTAAAAGCAGAAGCGAGTGCATTAATATCAGGCTCTTGTTTGATCTTGTGAACAGCCACTTCAAAAAACTGCTGACTGTCGCCCATGCTCTCGCGCTTTCACAATATGGCAAGCCTTTTCAAATCACATACTTTGATTACAACTGATATACCTTATATTCAGCCTTCAAGTAATGCTTTGCTTCCTTAAGAGATTTTTGACAATGGCTCACCAGGTCTCTTCTAAGACCGTACTCTCCTAAACGGTCCAAAATTCGGTGCAAATCATCAAATCCTTTCGCTCCCTCTGCCGCAATGTAATCGAGTCCTTGCAAGGATTTCCTAACCGTTGCGCTACAACAAGACAAAATGCGAAGAATGGTCGATGGACTAAATGGCTTGAAATTTGTTTCATAGCAGTACTGCATGTATTGCTTAACAATACGCTGTGGTATCATATTTCGTATCACATTGGGTGTCTCCAAAACTTTACCAGTCGAAAGATGTAAGTACCGCTGGCCAAAAGGGAGGTCTTGAATGATGTGGGGGCTTGTAATGAATGATATGAAATGGTCCAGTTGAATGGTGTCCACACGCATTCTTGGGCTTTTTTTCAGGGGTAGTGGAACACCTCGGCCGTACTCTATTTTGTGCTTCCTGGCTATGGCAAATTTGAATTCAGTGATGCTGGGTATGTAGGCCTGGATTTTCTCTAAGGAAGTAAGGTCCGCCATGACTGATAATATTTGACGGCGCGTCGCCCAGCTTGATGCGTTGTTGTACGTTTCAGCCAAGGCCTCCAAATATTTCCTATCTGACTGAGACTCCTCTGCTATCCCCAAAGCTTTCTCCACAGACTTAGATTCCTTTAGTGCCTCCCATAAGGGACCAGCATCACCAGGTGCAATCACATTCAGAGCTGCTACAATTGATTCTTTAGCTTTTGATACGCGACTTCTTCTAGTGCGCAAACTTGTGTCTTGCCATTTTTTCTTGTACACGCCAACAGTACTTCCAACGTTGCAGGTACTTAAAAATTCATTTAACTTTGTTCTCTGTGCTCCTACTGTACGTTGGTCCTCGGCACCAGAAGACTCACTACTGTTGTCTGTATCTTCTGGAAGATAAAGACTTGTTTCCTGCTCAATAAAGAGTTGGCCCATTGATTGAGACAGTTGGTCGGCCTGCTAATGAAAAGACACCTTATTGCTTAGCCAATGCCAAAAGGGAAATTAAAAGTCCCTAATCTAGTCAAAGGTCTCTATAATTAAATATTTTTAGAAGCCTTCTATTCCAAAAACAATGAAATTTAATCAATGCAGTCATGATTAAATGCTCCATCAGTTGACAAGTGCTGAATCACATTCCTACCCAGTCTTCCGATCGTTTATAAATTTGGCCAATTGTAACGTCATACATATTACTCGACTCCTCCTTATCTGAAATCTCGTAAGTTTCTAGTGAGTCCTCTAACACGTTCTTCCGGAGAGAAGTCCGCACTTTGATAAAAAAAATTGTTAAATTTAAAAGTTGTTTTTTCGTGCCGCTAGTTTGAGGCTACAAATGTTTTTTTGCTTTTTTCTTGCTTTGTTTTGTTTTTGCTTTTTTTCTGAGCTTCCCCGTCCCTTCAGTTCCACACCCGAGATTTGAAAAGCAACTATAATATACCGACTGTTAGCCTAGATATATCGTTCTTTTAACCGCACAACTTGACCCTGGTATAATTTAACTTACAACGTCAAGTCGCGGCTCTCCTGGACTTGAGGAAGTGGATTCTGGCTCTTCGCAATCCTTGTCTCCACGTGTTTCATCTTGGGATTTAGGCGCCATTAATGTTACCTCATCGTCTTCCCTTTGAATGCTTAGTCTTGTTCGACATTGTTTGCATATAGCTAACGTTGGAATAAACAGATTAACTGTCTGTCATTATTTAGCCGTAACCAGTATAGATAATAGTCTAGAATTGCCTACTCCAAATTTCTCCTCGACAATTAATTAAAAAAAAAAAACAAGAAAGAATTTTGTGAGAAAAGAAATAAAAGAAATCATTCAATTGCACTAACGGCATGCATCAGCAGTCTTAAAACATTTATTAGAACACGATGAAAAAGTGATTCTTCTTTAAAATTTTTGGACAGGTTATTACAGCATAAACGTCACGTGGATCATAGCAGTAGTACTTAAGAGAACCCACGGGCAATATAATTTGCGTCTGGATATACAGGTTTCTCGACTGAGCCATGTTTATCCCTCGATCTCCTTTCTGGTTCTTTTCATGCTGTTTCCACTTGTCTGGACAAGAACAGTTCTTCAGTTCTTCTTGTTTTTACGCCATCTTATTCCCCAAAGGTCCCGGTGACGAGGACATATCGTTGTGTTCAAATGCACCTCATCCATTTCAAAGCAACCTTGCAAGAGATATTCATATGTTTACTTAACCGCTTGACTAGGGCCAGGGTAAAGTTTGGTTAGGCGTAGAGTTAGTCCTAGATCCCTAGGATTTGTCGCAACAGCATAGCGGGCAATGATGCGGAGTACAATTGTATTGTTGGATGCTTCGGCGTGTGTTTCTGACATCATACGAGCACATTATTATTTTGCTCCCCAGTGCAAATTGGTCACCTTGGACATGTCAGGAGCCCATGACACCATGTTCGGTTGTCCGCCACCGGTCCAAACCCCTGGGAGACTCTAGGGGAGGCAGGAAATTTGTCCCACCTAGGCCCTTCGTAAGCGACATCTCAACCAACCTCGTCCCCAGGGCTGTTAGGTTGACTTCTAAACTAGTTTTGCAGTTTTTTGTACAATCAAAACATTATTGTACAACGCCGGTGTAAAAGTGAGATGCTTTCGGTTCTTTTCGTTGGGAAAGAGTGTGCCAGTACTTATACGTAAAGGACTTTACGCTCATCACGTCATCTCTAGTTACAGGGAATTGTTGCGATGAACAATTTTTCGAAAGCACCCAGTATTCTATGGTGTTTTCTATGCGGGGAGGCTTCACCCGAAAGGGGTACCCTTTTCAAACGCTTTAGGGGGTAGGGGTCTCACAAGTTCAAGATGAAAGTAGTGAACGGCTAAGGAAATCTGTCATTAAGTTTAATTTAGTTTTATTTAGTATTTCCTTGAGAGGTGCAGCGCAGAGGTACATTTTTATCAAAATTGGCGTATCAAAAGGTAAGGATTAGACGTCGGGCCTCCTCGTACAACACTTTGATGAGTACCCCCTCCTCCCCCCCTAGCAGTTTTCGACTTAACGCGATATTTTGGCGCCACAAATCTGACACAGAATTACAGCAGAAGAAAACACTGACCTGCTCTGGCCAAGAGTAATCTTGCTTCATCCAAGGAAGAGTCCTTTACATTTGTGAGCTTCAGATGGCCTTGAATATCCTTACCACATTCTCCAATTAAAGCGCACTCAACATTTGCAGGATTGGAAACACTTGGACCACACGCCCCTCCAACGAGTTTCGAATAACTACAGGTAGCCATTAACTACTCACTTTAACTATTCGCTTACACGAATGGAAATATAAAACATCAAGCGAAACTACAAGCGAAGATCCGTTAAGACTTCATTGTATAATGTTCTCACGTTCGCGGTGGAAAATGAAATTGTCGTACGCTGAGCCACGATGGCGCGCCATCGCTTCCTGACGTAATGCACGTGCCAAGGTACATTGGCAATTTTAATACTACTTCAGTCAAACATATATCTTTCAAACACGAAGAAAATCTTTCTTATTGGTTTTATTGGCTGTATTAGTTTGTGTTATAATTAATTATGAAGCGGTTATAAGTTTGTAGATTGAATACGAATTAGAACAGAGATCGGGTATTTACATTCCTCGATGAGAAAGTAAACAAAAATGTGTCGACGCGTCTGGAATATATTTCTAAAAAGAAGGAAGCTCCTTTTCGTCGTAAACTGAAGGAAAGACAGTACACAATAAAAAGTAACCAGTCTTCTTTTAATAGCTAAGGGAAAAGGCCGCATTATTAGTAAAAACTGCAACTGCGGTCCAACTTTACTCTTGTATTCGTCATTACAACCGCAAGTTCAAAAGTTGTAAATTTCACGCAAGTACCGTTAATGTTTTCAGCTCTCAAAACTTGCCATTTGAATTGCCCCAAAATTTTATTTCATAAATTGAAAGAAGAAGGATTGCTCTTTCTCTGGAATAGCATTTGCAGAACGAAAGCCATGTACCAGGAAGGGTTTTTTGCCGTTGAAAAATGGCAAAATTGATAGTCGCGATAAAACTGTTTAAGAGGGTGATTTTGAAAAATAATTAAAAATTCAGACTGAGATCGTTTGAAATTATAACAACGTTTTCATACAAAGGAAGGGTCATAAAATCATCTTATATCGCAATAGTCGTGGTATTTGTTTCTGTTTCAATTCACAAAGCGAGGATGCGAAGCGCATTTTTCGGTGGTTTGAGGGCCTCTCGGAAGTGAAATTTCAAAAAACTTACTATTTTAGAAAATACAAGATTCAGTTTCTTGTGATTGATATTTTCCAAAATAATTTCATAAGGGCTTTAATGTGACAAAGTTTGGGAGATTTCGATTTTTTCATCTTGCACACCTATCCGTGGTATTTACAGAAAGTCGCTCTTAATGATTTGGCCACGATTCCATCTGCCATGGGGTAAATTGTCCTCAACCACTAGTACCAGGTCTCCAGTTTGGGCATCAGTTTCGGATCTGCTTCTCCACTTCCTCCGCTCAGTAAGTGCGGGCACTTACTCACGCAACCATCTTCTCCAGAAATGGTCTCTTAGCATCTGGGCTTGTCTCCACTGCTTTCTGGAATTCAAATCTCTCTCTCATCAAAGACATCGGGAGGTACGTTCGGGCTGTTCCTTCCAATGAGGAATAGCCTGCATGACAGGCGCTTTATGAGCCAAGTGGGGCGAACGCGATATTTCGCGCGGGGCGCGACACGAGCGTGAAGTGCAAGACGAGGGGAAGAGAAAAATAAAGCACCTGTTCACAGTCCATTGTTCTTGCTGTTCTGCCCACTTACGCCCACAAATATTAACTACCCGTGGTGATGTCAAAAGAACCAATCAAAACACGATCCTGTATCGCGCGAAAATTGTCACCTTTCTGGCGCGAAGCGTCTGCATTGCAGTAGAAATGAGGAGTTACGACTGTTCCCATGGCTTCGCGAACTCCTACCAAAGTTTAAGGGCCTAAATCATTTAATTCGTTATGTAGGACAGTGTTAAACAGCAATAATTTATTTAGTTGTCACATCTAACTAAAACACCAAACTGAATTTGATATGAAAATGTCATTCTTTACATAAACTGGAAGCACTTACAATGCGTAATGTGGTATTTCTGACAGTGTAAATCTACATACAATTCCAATTTTGCTACATCAATCATTCACAAAAAACTGTAAAGTCAAAAATAAGTCACAAAATCACAAATCACGCCGTCGCTATCGGTTCAAGGTTACAAAGGTTAAAATCTGTTACGGGAAAAACTGCGAGTCACGAAAACAAAAAAAACCTTCACTGCAACTTTTGATCGCATAAAGCTCAAACAAAATCCCGATAAAATATTCCCTAATATTTCCTAAAGAGTTCTGAGCGAATGTTCCTGAATTACTTGCCAATAAAATCCACTTGCAAAGTCCTTGATCCACGAAAACAATGTTCCATAAATAGATTCCATCCAGCGGGCCTTTGATGACAAAACTGGAAACAAAATCCGCATTAAAAGTTCCTGATTCGTACTTAACAACTTAATCGCTTAACTGTGTAGTCCAAGTCTTTGGCAGTAAATGGGACTAAAGGTTGTTGGGTGCACCCTGGAGTAAAACAAGGGTGGCAGCAACACACCCCATAAAGTGCATGCAATAAGGGTGGCAGCGACACACCCAAAACTGAGTAGAGCAATAAGGGTGGCAGCGAAACACCCTAGTAATATACGTAATGGAATGAGGGTGGCAGCGACACACCCTAGTAATATACATAATGGAATGAGGGTGGCAGCAACACACCCTAGCAATGAGCAGTGCAGTGAGAGTGGCAGCGACACACCCTGCACGGTAACGAACGAGGCAAGGAGTGGAGCGCATCCCCACCCAGGAGTGAATAAACTAAGGTGGGTGGGAGCCCCACCCGGCCTGCTACGCGGAGGTAAAAGTAGCAGGTGTGCATCCAAGCCAGTAGTCCAGCTTTATTGAATTGAAGGGCGGGTGTGGCAGGGAAAATCAGAAACTAATGCGTAGTAAACTACTA
>CALNXK010000078.1:317500-372500 GCA_942486035.1 Porites lobata | reverse complement strand
TTTGGTCACATTTACCTAGGGGCTAGATACCCAGGGGACATTTATTATTTTTTCATTTTCCTGCCAAAATGATGCTTGAGTCAAGCATGCAGAATTCTTTAGTATTGAAAAAGCTTGTCTTTGTCTCAGAATCTATTGTGACAATCAAAACATATTTTTTTAGTTTCAACTTATACATTTCTTAGTGTCAGCAAATGTTAAACGGCTAATGAAATGACCTAGGAATGGGGTTAACTACAAGCTTATCTACCCCATTGAATTTTGCTAAAGAGCAAGCAAATTTTTGTGCTATGCGCTGAACTGGCATAAATAAAGAAGGTCCACAGTGTTCATAGTCACGTCTCCAAACCTCAGCTGGTTTGCCAAAGTGCCCTTTGTCATTGTCAGTTTTGTACCACCAAACAACAGCAAAAACATGCTGACAGAATTGTCCATTAAGCTTAATACTGTGCAAAAGGTACGAATTAACTATTCCAGGTCTTCTTGGTGCAGTAGCTTCAATTGAGCCATTATCAGTAGTCCAGGAGGCCATTATTCGAACAGATCTCAGTTTGCGGCAGTCCATTTTCGAGCCAAATTTCTCAGTTCCAAGAACAACACTAGTGAACTTGCGTGTGACACATGATGTAAGTTCAATTTCTTCAGTAGGGTATAATGCCTTATAGCATTCCAAAAGTACCTTTACCTCATCTTCATCCAATGCAAAATGCTTAAATGAGCTGGGAAGACTAACAAGTGTTAGATCACTCCACTGAAAGGCTCCCAGACTCAAGCAACAAGCACTGTAAAACAGTTCAGAAGCTGTTTTCACAATAAAGCTCTCAGGTGAACCATTTCCCTCTTGAGCAAAAAATGGCAAAAAGTTCTGAAAGTCACATGGAAATTGAACATCCCAGACGAACCGCCCAGCTAGAAGTTTACGCATTAACTGTACCTCAACAGATCGTCCATTCACTTGCATTGATCCAAGAATTCCATTAAAACGCTCAAAGCTAAAACACCAAAAGGAATGCACTGGACCACAGTCAATAACACATTCTTTTAAATGGCAGTGGAGATGCATATTTGGTGTCACAGCCTGTTTGCCATACAAACATTCAAATCTCTCTCCAAACTTCACAAATAGCAGATCAGCTTTCAAAATGTCAGTCTTGGACAGGACTGGTGTACAAAGATACTGGCAAGCAAGAACAAATGTCTGCCAGCACCTTAAATGGCTTTCTGGTAACAGGCCTTTTAAACAAAACATGGAGTAAATTAAGGTCCAGTTCTTCCATTGTGATGCTGTGTAGCCACCATAATTGGATGCTATTCTTTGTGGCAATCTTCCGATTCCTGTTCCAACATCAAATGAATTTATACGTTCTTCCAATACTTTAAGATCTTTCTTTGATAATAAGTTTTTCTTAACCCAGAACTTGAAAACATTCTTTGCAGTGCCTAGAAACAAATTATGCATGGGGTCAATTGCAGTGAACCTCACTGCATCAAAGTATTCAAGCTGTAACAGGCAACTATAATAGACCCCATACTTTGTAGCCAATGACTCATGCTTTGTTTGGGTAGAAGCTTTTCTAACCATCTCTGCGTGTAAGCGATGACTGCTATTATAGCGCGGAGGCCACATGTTTCTATCAAAGCCAGAGTAGTCCGTTTTCTCGCCAAAGCTCCCTGGAAAATACTTAAAACATTTTGAGCAGCCTCGATGTGCTGAATGACCTTTGAAACCGCACAGTTTCCGCACAGCAGGTAGATCGGCTGAAGCAAGAAGGAGGGCACCTCGGTATTTTAGGGGTATTGTACTCTGTCTAGTTGAAAGTTTAACGCCTTTCCAAAATGCCTTGAGCTCATCAACAATTGGTGCCAAAAATGTGTTTAATGACTTGGGCTCTTTACTCATTTCAGGTACAATTCCAGCTACTATGACGTTCTCCCATTTGAACCGTTCTTCTCTTGGTAGATTTAGTAGAACTAAATAAATTACACCAATGGATCTGTCACATCTTCTCTTGAACGGCTGAAACCAGTCCACATTGATCGCGAATGCAAGATTTCTAGGGGCATTCAGAAAGTTACTCCCTTTATATGTAAGGAAATCTCTCCAGATGCTACCATCATAAACATCAGCTACAATGTTGTCATCGATTTGACGTTCACGCCACTGCTCACACATTTCAGGAAGTCCTGGTCTTTTAAGTAATGCTTCCACTTGATCAATAATACTGTTGAGACAGTAAAGTTTGTGTGGATAAAAACACACCTTTCCACTGCCCAGGACTACTTTTCTTGCCAATGCTGTTCCACACTCCCTCTTTGAACCCTTTTTAAATGGTTTGTGGGAACAGATGTTTGAAACAATCTGACCTCCAACATGCCTTGTGCAACTCTCCAGCTTATAAAGTGATGCACATTTTGGACAGACTGCAAACTTGACAAAGTTATCCCGCTTTAAGTTCACAAACTGTCGAAGTAAGCACAGCGAACTTGGCAGCATTAGAGCCATTTGACAAAGGTATTCACTGTTACAAGTGATTCCCACTGCATGTAAAAACTGGAACATAAAACGCAACAGCCACTCTAGACCATTGTCACTTAGCTTGCATGTAGCTTGCCAAAATAACAAAAAATAAATCAACCACTGAAGTAATGTAGTCAGTGTCTGTGTCGTTGATCGGTGCTGGATTGGTTCTGGTAGGGGTTCATCATGGCCCACATCTTGAAGAAGATCATCAACATCTTCGTGCCATTCTTCAGTATCTTCTTCGTCACTACAACCACTTTCACTGCAACCACAGTCATTTTCGCTTTCAGAACAATCAGTGTCAGAAGACAAGACCTTTATAAGTGAAAAAAAAAAATGTTTATTAACACATCAAGTCCTAACAAGAAGCTAGCTTGAGGGAGCTTTAACTGTAATGTTAATGTATGGTTCAGTTTCAACTGTTTCCCCCACCCCCCCGATTGCATAGGTTGGTTCAACTCAAGTGTTGATGTGTAGGTTATTAAGACTTGTAAACAATTTATGTTCACCACAGTTTAAACAACTGCAGCTTTTAAATTTTAGAGATAATTCTTGTCTTACTAGTCAGTTAGAAATTGTAGAGAATTTTTTCTGAGAAATAGGCAATCTTCTCTACGGTAAACCGAGAAACAGCGTACTTTGCAAGAACAACGAAAAGTTTAATTTTTGATTTTCCCTACCTCGGTACCCCCCGGGACAAGACTGCTTCAAACGGTTCGCGGGGTTGCCTGGGGGGATGGTTACAGGTTGAATTGAACCATACATACAATGTAAATTTGAGCCTGATTTGTTTAATACTTGTTGAGTGATCTGGATTTGAAAAGGTAAATTTTCACAAAGAATGTATGGGATTATTAGGGGTTTTGCCACAGTTTTTGCAAGCTAATACCTCCTTAATATCGCACGAAAATAGCTTTCAGAGTCTAGAGTGAGTTTGTCGCGTCGCGTTCTCCAAGCAAAGCTGTATGCTCAATGACGAAAAATGTAAACAATGACGTCAGCACCAATCTGCCTATACTTTAGATGTACCTGACTGGCCGATTCACTTTCTTCTACATGTATGTCATCATTCATTGCACTTGAGAAATCAGCGTCATCATCAAAGCTGGAGATATCTTTATAATCATCAACCTGGTCGCAACCTGTCAATGTTAAAGGGACACTATCATGGCTGATCATAGAAATCTCTATTTTCTTATTTCCACATTATATTGCCAAATGCCACCAAATATACATTCAAATAAATTAAAAGATCCCAATAAAATTTATCCAGCCTTCATTTTGTTTCAGTTTTGCTGCAGAAATGTGAAGTTGAAAAGAGTTCAAAGCAATTTCGTGCAGTGTTCAAATGGTTTCATGGAAGGGTTGCCTCCCAAGTGATGATATACATTATTATAACTCCCGGCATAGTAAATCGAACGTTCGAAAATCGAACTCAATCGAACACCAGACTTTCAGTGAGTTCAATTTCTGAACAAATCGAATTCAATCGAACAAATCGAACTAAATCGAACTCAATCCATCTGATTGTGTTTGATTGAGTTAGGTTTAAAATGGATTGTGTTTGATTGGCTCTACCTATACAAAGCAAGTCCAAATCAAGCCCATCAAAGCAGGTTTTTTTAATTTATTCAATAACAGAAACCATTTATAAACTGTGCACGGCGGTTAGAGAACAGAACAGAACAGGAGAGAACAAAGCTCTCATCACTCCTGCAGGCGTATTCCGAAATTATTATACCCTTTCCTATTTAGCTAACTTACAACTGTGGCAAGACAACTCGAAGGATTACTCAAGGGTTGCAATTCGGAATGCACGGCCTTTCTCGCCTATTTTCTTAAAAACGTCGCCATCCTTGATGTCAAAGCGGCATTCCTGGTAGCCTTTTACTATGTACAGTATTTGAAGGTTACAATCCACAGTGCATTTGAAGCCATGAGGAATTTCTACGTGCGTTACACTCCAGGCTGAAGAAACTTGTGCTTCCAAGATCTGGTTATCAATTTTCAACACCTGCTACACAAATCACGAGTTTAAAAATCGAACGTTCGATTGGGTTCGATTGATTTTTTCTCTTTTCGGTGAGTTCGATTTCGTTCGATTGCCAAACTCAATTGAACTCAATCCATGAATTGAGTTCGATTTCATTCGATTTTAAAAGTTCGATTGAAATTCAGTTTGATTGGGTTCGATTTGCTATGCCGGGTATAACTAGAAGAGAAAAAATTGGCATAAATTGGATCTGCTCCTGCTCAAACCAACTCAGCCCTATCTTTCCCTGTACATTCAGTCATCAGCAGTTACCACGGCAACAGTATATGATTGTATGACTGTAAAACTTTCTCTATGGCACCATACATGCTGATTGGAAAACATTTTTCTTTAACTTATAGTAAAAAATAGTTTGGGGGCTAAAAATGTTGTGAAAACGTGATTTACCCTGAAGAATGGACGAGAAAGCCTTCTGCAAAAAAAGATTATGCGCCGCCATGCCTGTTTCCCGCGAGTGTCGTGCGTGATTCGCGCAGCTAGAACCCAGTCTTAAAACTGAAACTGTACGTCCAGACGACACTACTGCATACAATTTTTATGTTATGAACGGTAAAAATAGTTTATAACCTCTACATACCTTCCCTAGATAAAGCTGCTTCAAAATCTTCATCACTGGAAGATTCGGATGGCTCATCACGGAACTCATGCATTTGATCATCAGGGTCATGCAGTCTTGCTTTCTTTTCATCATCTCCCAAACTGTGCAAACGTCCCGCGTCATCTTTCGTTATCCAACGTTCACTTTTCACATCATAATAAGCCTGTCAATGTTTCCAGAAAGTCGACCTAGATAAGTATTCATTGCAATGTCCACACCACACTCTAGTTTGTTTTCTCAGACGGGAAGACATTTTCCAGCGAAATACATTCACGCTCGCGACAAAATATGCAAGTTCTCAATGATCACTCGTCTGGTGCGAGATTCTGTTCCATGTCATAATGGCGTGTTATCGGCGTGACATCGTGACAAGCCGCCAACCAATCACGCACTGTCTTTATAGCAAAAGCCAATCAAAAACCATCATTTATGGCGCGGATTTGGCGGTTCGCTTTGTCGGCATTTGTCGGCGTGACATGAAAGCAGTCGTATTTCCTGTGTTGCGCGTCCTTTCGTCAGTTCAGAAGCCTCTTGCTTGAGTTCGTGGCCAGATTCGTGATAGACTGCACTCTTCATAATGGAAGATCAATATGTCGTTTTACTTGAAAGGGTTGTGGCTGAAAATGTTCGTCTCAGAGAAGCAATGGAAGCGCGAGACAACGAACAACGACGAATGTTTGAGGAACTTGCTTCAAAAATAGAGAGCTCTAACACTGAACCAGAAAGATCAGGACGATCGAGTAGGAAAAGAAGGAGGAAAATCTCAGTCCCGCAGCAGTGTCGCGTAAGTATAAATTTTTCTGTTACTTTTCTGTTATCAGAAATACTTTGGAGCGACTGATTGCGACCACGAATTGTAAATTCAAAGTTTAAGTTTACTTGCTCATGCTCGATTACTCGCTGGGTGACAAACAAAACACAGCGTGACATGGATTGAGCTTCGATCTTCATTTATGTTCTCCGTTCTTTAGTGACATTTGTGACAGTTTATGCTAAGCGTTCGTTAGTACTATATCCTCACTGTCTACCACTTAACACATCGTGAAACTAAGTTATGGGAGAGAGATCCGCGGATTGTTGTGGAAAGAGGTAGACAGCAAGAATAGATCACGATATGTGAGGAGTTGTCAACCAACACCAGGGGAGGAGGGTGGGGCGAACCTTGATAAGTCGTCTCGGCGGTCGGCGCTGTGACACAGTGAAATCAAAGCCACGTGGTGTATTCTATTTATCAGGGGAGCCCGCAGTGCATTGATGCGTCCCAAAGGACGGCGGAGTATTTTACTGGTCGTTTGGCGATGCGTTAATTCATTATTCAGTGAGAATAGTACTATATCCTCACTGTCTACCACTTAACACATTGCGAAACTAAGTTATGGGAGAGAGATCCTTTCCTTGCCATTCCCTGAGGCAGCCTGCTATAACCTAGGTCTCCGACCCTCCCCCCAAAACACATCGACCTTATAATTTCAATACCCAACACTCAACACCCAATACTCCATAACTCAATAAAGATTTATTAACTGACAACAAACTAATAACCACCGGAGAGTACTGGGATGAATGTCCCTTAGTCATGAAAGATGTATTAATTCAACTATACGAAATTCTCTGCAAATTTCCTTGGTGGGAAAGTTGCAGGGCGGGCGGAGAGCTCGTAGAAGTAAGATTGAGCGTAACCCGTTCTAACAACTGCAACGAAGCAGAAGCACTGGAGCGGCGCGTGTAATACAAAGCCATTTCTGTGCTCCGCCAACCCACGTACTGAGCAATCTGCTCCGGAGTACATCCCAAACCCTTGAGGGTGTATGAAATTCCTACATGAAAGCTGTGAGGGGTCTCTCCGTCATTAATGTTGGCAGCCTTAAGATACTTTTGGAGCCGTGCAGATACGGCTGACCCTCCAAACAGACGATGTGACACAAACTTTTTATGCTCCGAAGACCTAAAGAGGTACTCACCATGAAGAGGGACACCTAATGCCCCACACGCGGCAATATAATAGTTCAACCAAAAAACCGGGCAGACAGGTACATTTGGAATACGTAACAGAGCAAAGGGGCGAAACTGACCTGCACACCTCGTTTTACTAAACGTAAAGTTGAGAAGGAACCCCTCCCTATCCTTAAGGCGAAAAAGCTGATCTGCCTTCAAACGGCCCAAATCGGATGCTCTATCACCAGTGTAAAAGTCAATAACAAAGAATGTTATATCCCTGACCAGGAGGTATCTATTGAGAGGAGAAAGCGCAGAGCCTTCGGCAATAAGCCCGCGAAGATAGGCAATTAAACGGGTGAATTTGTCATAGAACAAAGGGACAGCCTGACGAGGGGGCAAAGGTTGCTGGGCTTGCTCCTCTCTTACAAACTTAAGATATTCCTTAACACAAGGATGTGCCAACGGGTTAGAAAACCCTGTACGGCCTAACCTATTGAAAATCGCTCTAAGTTTCCCTATATATGAATCGACAGTTCCGGCCGCTAGACGCTTTAGGGCAACTACAGGTCTCACTAGAGCAAGAGCGCACATGGAGTTTCTGTTTTCCCCCGCATCCTTGCTAATCAAAAACTTTACGATGTCTTCAGCGTTGCAGCAGAAACTTTCTTCGGGGTACAAGAGAGCACAAGAAACTCGACAGCTGAACTTCTAAAGAGTCCTTTTGCCGTTCATAAGGTTTGCTCCTATGCGATTCTTGGAACTCTGTAAAGCGCTTGTTGATCGAAGGCATGTCCGCATGTGGACGGGTCCCTTGCGGTGGCTCACGCGACAGGGGTTTACCGCAGGCCTGGCAAAAGTTCGCTTCACTGTCGTTTGGATAAGAGCAGGCGGGACATCGGCAGGCAGGCTTCCATGGGCGTTCGATCTATAGAGACAAGCATAAATACCTAGCTTACCAGGAGCAGACACAACGAAAAACCCACAGATCCCAAGGCAAGGGCCTAGCAATGAAATCGGGGGAGGTGCGGGAAGGGAAAAGCAACACGGCCGGGTCACCTTTCCGCCCAAGAAGAAAAGAATCTACTGCCATTGCTTGGAGTATTGCCCACCAATAGCGATGCGGGCGGAAACGAGGGACAACGATGGTAAAAGCGAAACGCTGGCGTTGATCAAAAAAGTACCGCAGCAACGGTCCCACGAGAACGAAAGGGGGAAAGACATAGACGTTATGTTCGATTGGTATCGGTTGTGCGAAAACATTAACGCCCAGAGAATACGGAGTCGGCCAAGGCGAGTAATGAGGCAAAAAGCTCCCATCCCTTCCTCTGCGACAGTTGCTGTCCAAAGACATCAAGTCAAATGTGTGTGGTCCAAACCGCGCTTGAACTTGGGCCCACGCCTCCTCGGACAAGGAACAATCAATGTCAGTCAGAGCACGGGAGGGCGCGTCAGCAATGTTTTCACTCGATGGGACATATTTCAAATGCAAAACAAAGTTTCCTGCTCGAGACATTTCTTCTATTTTTTTCAACTCCTGATTCACCAGAGAACTCCTACAACCGCCATTTTCCCAGGCTGCTCGGAGAGTCGCGTTGTCCGTCCACACATCGATTCCTGCGTTTCTGATAGAAGGGAAAAAAGAGCTCAAAGCGTTACATAAAGCCCTGGCCTCAAGGGTATTGATATCACCTTCAAGGTCGATCCAATAATCTCGTATTTGCTGGCGTAGGCCATCCTTAACCAAGACTGCTCCCCAGGCCCTCTGGGAGGCGTCACTGAACATTGTGACAGAGAGATGATGTTCCGACCGCCAAGGTAAGTGACCAGACCAATTGTCCAAGAAAATCCATTCCTGAAGTTCCTCTCGCAAAGGTCCCAGGATTGGAACAGAGAGCTTCGAATTCTTGGCAACAGCGCTGATAGCCTTGAATACCTCCCGCACATACAGCTTACAAGCCGGGATTGCGAGACTAAACGATAGCGCCTTTTCCCCGCAAACGCTGCAAGCTCTTTTGGGACGCAAAAAGATGATTCCAGGAGTTCGTCACGCAAGGCTTTAAATTTCTCCTTTTATCCAGTGGGACTAAAAAAGCTTGCAAGACAGAATCGGAGATGAAACCCAGGAATTTAACAAAAGTGGATGGCTGTGGAGAGCTCTTTGCAAGGTTAACAAAATACCCCGCTGAGATCAAAAGGAATAACAAAAGAAAGGCTGCTGCTCGTGCGAGTTGGCGACTAGGCTGGCAAACCAGTGGACCGGATAGGAATAACTGGCCCACATGTCTGTCATCAATATACTGCGAAACGGGTACGCCCAAAGACCGCGCGGCACTGGTGACGACAAGGCCAACGTTATGATATAAAAAGGCACTTGCTTTCCACCCGAAAGGTAAGTTGCAGAAAGAAAAATAATAGCTCCTCCAGGAAAAACTGAAGAATTCCTGGGAGTCCGGGTGAATCTTGAGGTGTTGGTATCCATTCTTATCATCAAGTGTTGTCTGGAAATGCCCTGGGAGGACATAACGAGGCAGGTCTGGGAGGTGGTCTAACTTGAAAGGGAGATCTTGAATCCATAAATTAAGAAAGCACTCGTCGTGGCATAAACGCGGCTTAGATGGTTCGACTGTCAAGGGGAGGACTAAATGAGGAGGAGAGCATTTGCCAATCTTGCCGTAGACTTTGATAACACCCTGAGAGACCCAGGCTAAGACTGTAGTGTCAATGAAATCGGTAAATTGATGGCAACAAGGAGAGTTCGGGAAAATAGAAATCGGCGGTACAGCGGAATCATAACTTTTCCCTTTGAAGTTGCCCTTGAAATGACGGAAGAAACTATCGACCCTCACTCCCTCTCGGATTATCTGTAGCAAATCAACTTGAGGACAAGTGTAACCGGCTGAAGAAAAGAGATCCTCCCAGAAGTCAACATGATTATGTAAGCTGCCCGCTTGGAAATAATCTGGGTGTCTAAAACGCAATTGGGCCAGGTCTGCAAGGGATGGATCTTTACTAACAAGCTCCGCCCGATGCGGTGGGGCCAACGAAGGATAAGGGTTCCCCGTTTATGTCACACCATTTGACGTCACGGCTCGGGAGCGCAAGGATTGCCCGTAGTGCAACCGCGAAATCCTGGGAAAACGGAGAACGAAAATCCAAAAATAAGAAGAGGAAGAAAAGAAGGTGGGATCCCCTATCCTTCGCTGACCCCAGCTCTGATCATAGACCAGAATAAAGGCGCTGAGAAGGCCCCCCAGGGTCAACGAAGAAATGAGGCGAAAACCAGAAAAAAAAAAACTAGGACGCTAATAACTAGGGGAAAAAATCTTTATTCCAGCCAATAAACAAGGATAATATAGGAAAAAACATATCCCATACCCTTACAATATTTACACGATGCTAACGCCTAGAATTTGCGCGGCCACAATCTCTGGCGAAATGCCCTGGTAGACCACATCTGTAACAATTAACCGAACTGTAGACATAAGGGCGTTGGCGCCTAAACTGGCGAGTACTATTACGACCTTGAAACCCAGGCTCTTCACGCTGGATAGTCTTGAGAAGCGCAGAGGACTCCTTTGCAACCTTGGCTCTAACCGGATCGCCTAAGAGGCCCATGAGCAGCCGTTTATGGGCAGAGGGGGAGAGGGCATTAGATCTTCCTTTTAATTCATCCAAAATGGCCGCGTAATAGTCTGCCTTTTCGTGGGCGGACGACCTGGCTGCCCGCACCAGGGCCTCGACGTGAGCAGAAGCCTCCCAAGGGTCATAAACAGCTTCCGGCTTCTGAAGAGCGTTGCGAACAGAGGTAAGAGCAGTGGTGACCACGTCAACGCCCTGCTTCTCCTCCAAAGCTTTCAATTTGTCTTCAAGAAGCTTAGTTCGATCGTCCGCCTAAGAGTGACGCAAAATATGAAGTATATATTAACGTCTGTAAAACATTTATATGTTATTAATTTCGGTCCCAAGGCAGAACCGAAAGATCCCGAAACGAGGATATGCCAGATCCAAAATGGACGGTTAGGCCGTATAACAATAATCATTGGTAAATAAAACCGGCTGCCGGAGCGAAACGGTTCCGGACCGCATATATGACCAATACAGGCGCCCGGAGCCGAGCGGACCTAGCCCGCAAACACAATAAACATGTCACCCCAAACAAAACGGCTCCCGGAGCCAGGCGGTCCCAGACCGCATACACAATAATATCTCACTCCAAACAAAAGAAAAAGAACCGGCTCCCTGAGCCGACCAACAAAAAATTCTTTCTAAATAAAGAACAGGCTCCCAGAGCCAAACGTTCCCGGACCGCATACACTAAATACGTGGTTTTAAACAAAACCCGGCTCCCGGAGCCGAACGGTCCCGGACCATATATAAAACAATTCGTTCCGAAACGAAAGCCGGCTCCAGAGCCGAGCGGTCCCGGACCGCATACACTAAATACTTGGTTTTGAACAAAACCCGGCTCCCGAGCTGAACGGTCCCGGACCGCATACACCAAATACTTGGTTTAAACAAAAACCCGACTCCCGGAGCGAACGGTCCCGGACCGTATATAAAGCAATTGTTCGAAACGAAAGCCGGCCCCAGAGCCGGCGGTCCCGGACAGCAAACGCAATAACTCGTGTCTTGGACAAAACCGAACATACAAAACAAAAATATTTCGTCCCAAACAAAAAATCGGCTCCCGGAGCCAAATGAGACACAAACAAGCGAAACAAAAGGACCGAGTAAAATGAAATACATATACGAACAAAGCTAACAAAAGCGAAGAGAAAAACAAAAATATGCCCTAGAGACACGTGGAACGTTAAATATGCTAAACAAAGTACTAGAAACGTTGGAGAAAAACACGAAATGCGCACAAACGGGCAGCCAAAGCTAAAAAGCGAACGAAAAGCACCAGAACTAGAAATTACCTGATTAGCAGCCGCGGGTTGCACCGCCGGTTCTGCGAGAGCTTCTGCGAGAGGTCCTGCAGGAGGTTCTGCGGGATGTTCTGGGTTAGCAGGCGGTTCTGCCGCCACCGGAGGTAAAGGCGGTAATTCTCCCGCTGGTTCCGCCATGTAGTCGAAGAAAAGACGGTTTGACGCTAGCAGAAAGTACAAGGAAACGAAGGCGGGCTGGTGTTGGTTGACAAACCGATACAAGCGAACCTCGATAAGTCGTCTCGGCGGTCGGCGCTGTGACACAGTGAAATCAAAGCCACGTGGTGTATTCTATTTATCAGGGGAGCCCGCAGTGCATTGATGCGTCCCAAAGGACGGCGGAGTATTTTACTGGTCGTTTGGCGATGCGTTAATTCATTATTCAGTGAGAATAGTTTTACGTTCGTTTGTAAGATGTAAAAATCATAGCAAGGAAAATTCTCACATTAAGATGGGACAAAGCCATTCTCGACCCCAGAGCCCTTGTCTTTTATCACATGACCTTACGGCTACAAGGGCTCTGGGTAACTCTGCGCAGCCGTAGCCAAAATCTGGCTATATGGGTTTCACAGCGCATGCTTGGGCAGTTGTGGTTTTATGCAAATTTAGATTTGGCAGTTGTGGTTTTATGCAAAATTAAATTTTAGTTATTATTCTTGTGTTGCTAGTTAAGTTAAGCCAATTTTTTCAAAGTACACGAACAATGACGTACAGAATGTAGCTTCTTTAAATATGAACAACATACACAAGGATACCGAAAAAAGATTTTTTCTTTTGTAATTGCAGCAAGACGTTAGAAAGATGTACAAAGCCCTTTCACAGAATGAAGATTTTGATGGCTTTAAGTTGGATGAGAGGTAACAATAGCCATTAAATACAATCATGTATATTGGGAGGCGTATACATGTATACTGAGCAGGAGGTCTGTATGGGAGAATCTTGAACTTGGTCATGAGTACAGACCTCACTGCGTTCAGTCTGTACTTCTGACGTCCTCGGTCAAGATTCTCCCATACAGACCTCCTGCTCAGGCTTTGCTGATGCTAGGCAGCGCGCGCACAAAGATTACAAAATAACAAACATGGCGCCGATAAAGCGAGGTTTATTTGTTTTATGCCTGTGAAGTATGTGGTATTTTCCTTCTTAAAATGACACACACTGTGTCAGGTTTGATCTTTTGTTGGACTGTTATGAAATAAATATTCAGCATATAAAAAATCCAGCATTTTTTTAGGATATTCGCCATTATGCCAGAAGCCAATCGAATGCAGCGCATGCGCAGTTGGACGAAAAAATGCGAACGCATTTTCTAGCAGAAACGCGCAGATTTCTCAAAAATCACTCGTTAGAATTTCATAAAATTTAGCAGAAAGATACTTTAGGAAGCAAGTAAGTGGACGATTGCAAAAAATTTTAAATTTAACAGAGGAAATTGTAAATAATCTAGTTTTCCTTCAACAAAGGATAGCTCAAAATCCCTCTGTTAAATTATCATTGTAATAGTGCTGACATGCCTACATTTTAACAAGTTTCTTTCAAGCAATTAATGAAGACAATCTAACGACTAGATTTTCTGCAAATTAATAAAACCCGATTTTAAAGTCATTTTTTTATCAAGTTGCATTGCCATGGCAACAACACACACGCCACCTTAACTATCAAATTACGAAAGCCCATCCTTTTATCTAATATCATGCAAAGTTTGGAGACTTAGAGATCAGTCGTTTTAGAGAAACGGTAAATGGGGCGCAGGTATCATATAAACTGTGTTCAGCCACCTTAATAAGAGGTAAATATAATATAAATATACAAATAAATAAATCCCATTTTTACTTTTTTAGCTTTTTAGCAGAGGCTAACCAGACTGCCACCAAGACAAGATGACTTTTCTGAGGATGAAAGTGGTCAGAGCAAGTTAAGCAGATACCTTGTCAAAAGGCTTCCATGGGAGAGGACTTCTCTAACTAAAGCTAAGAGAGAGCTTGATGAGGCTTATTCCAGAAGCCTCGAATCCAAAAGGGTACACCTGGTGACAAGACGCCCGCACCCAATGCCATCAACAAGACGCCGACCCACTGAGCCTCTAGAATGGGCAGTCAGGGCTGAGAATCCAGCCCCTACACCTGGCACCCGGCCATCTTCATCTACATGTACTAGAACTCCAAGTCATCCTACGCCAGCAGTTATACCACCCACCAGCACCCGTCCTCCTTCATCTGGAACTCCACCTACCCGCACCCGTCCTCCTTCATCTGGAACTCCACCTACACGCACCCATCCTCCTTCATCTGGAACTCAACCTACCCGCACCTGTCCTCCTTCATCTGGAACTCCACCTAACAGCACCCATCCTCCTTCATCTGGAACTCCACCTTCCCGTACCCGTCCTCCAACAACTGGAAGTCCACCCACCCCCCTTCTCCTTCATCTTGTCCAGCAAGAACTACAACTCCATCCCCCAGTACCAGTTCTGCCCGTCTGCCAGCAACAGTGACGCCACCCCCCAGCACCCTTTCTTCAAGATCTGGAACTTCGTCCCTCTTACCTGACTGTAGCTCCATTCCCAAGACATCCAAACCAAAAAAAACTTTAAAGTCAAAAAAGGACGTGGCCCATAGGCGTTCTGCTTTGCCAGCTTATTGATATTTTTACAAGTACATTCTTTTTTTTAATTTATATTTTTGTAACAACTTTTTTTGCAGTGATGCTACCAAATAGGTAACAGTTTCTATTTTTACTACACTTGGGATTGCATTTTTTTTTATTTTGACACTTGTTTCAAGGCATTTGATACAAACATTGATACAAGAACATGTGTTAAAGTTTCTGTTCAACTTGTTTTTTAAAAAAAGAACGAAGTTTTCAACTTTACATATAGTTGTGCATTTCAAGAAAAAAGCCTTCAATATTTCAAGCAAGAATTAAATTATAAGACAAGGTATTCAAAGATTCTGCTTTAGGAATGAAGTTTTCAATATTAGTGGTAACTGATGTTATTTTGTAACAAGGTTTTCAATTTTGCATTTGTCTGTTACAGTTAGACTTAAAGAGATGATAGAACAAGATTTTAAATGTTTCTGTTCAACTTGTCTTTAAGATAAGAATGAAGTTTTCAATTTCACATATAGTTGTGCATTTCTAGAAAAAAGGTTTAAATATTTCAAGCAAGAATTAAATTATAAGACAATTTATTCAAAGCTTCTGCTGTAGGAATGAAGTTTTCAATTTTACTTTATTTTAAGTGGTAACTGATGTTATTATTGTAACAAGGTTTTCAATTTTGCATTTGTCTGTTACAGTTAGACGTAAAGAGATGATAGAACAAGATTTTAAATGTTTCCCCTACAGTATGAAAATTGATTTAAGTACAAATGGTGACATATAAGAAAATGATTTTTGAACAAATAAAACAGAATTTGATTGAATACAGCAGATTGATTGATTTAACTGGCTCCTTTCCTTCCCAACGTTGTATTTTCTCATTTTATTTTCCCTCTAGGGTTTAAAATAATTATGCAAAGAAGAAAATAGCAGAAAATGTAATCATGTCTGTTGTTGAGCTTTGCCTTCCAGCCAATACATGAGCATGTTGCAACTTTACACCAGTTATACATTTAAATCTGGCTTACTAAGATGCCTAAACGCTTTATTTAGATGTAAAGGTGGCGTAAATGTGGAGTTTATACCAGCTATGCGTATTATGTCTGTTGTCGCGCTTTTTCTGCAAGACAAGAGCATGTTAACTTTACATCACAGTACATATAAATCTGGCCTAAAGATGCCTATACACTTTATTTAGATCTATGTAAAGGTGGCGTAAATGTGAAGTTTATTCAAGCTTTACGCTGGCTTTTAGTCCACTTACAGGTGTTTCTTTACTCCAGCTTTACGCAAAAGTGTAAATGTAGCGTAAAGCTTAACTTTACGTAATGTAAAGGTCGTGTAAAGGTGTGTAAATCCAAACTTTACACCAGCTTTACGCTCACATTATGCTAACTTAAATTTGCCTTTTCATGCTGTGAAAACAAAGGAGCACACAGCTAGCATTGATGGATATAAGTAAAACATAGTCTTGATTACAGCTACTAACAATGAAAACTTGTTATCACCGAAGTTTTTAGAAACAACTGAAGGTCAGTTATTGATGTAATCTAAGATAAACAAGGAGCTCATGAACCAGAGCTGAGTCACGCAATGTTCTTTATGTGCGATAGCAACATATTTGCCACCCAGGGCAAAGTAAATCATAATGAAACAATGGCTGAAGTACGCTCTAATTAGTTAACTCTATTTTACGAGTAAAATGTCCATTAACAGAATCCAGTTATCTTGTGAAAGTCAAATCCAAAATTCAAATCCCATGAATAAAGGCAATCCGTAAATCCATTCAGTGACAATCGCCGTTACTGAGTTAGTAGTTCGCACGTAAACATGTTTTTCAAAATCCAAAAGTTTCCAGAAAATCTCAGGGCGGACTTCTTGAAGTTATTTATCCAGGTCTTCCTCAGGCACATTTCTGCACTGCCAAGCACCAACTTGTATTCGCCCTTTAGCATATTTTCATCCGTTTCACGGCTATCGCCAACAGCTACAGCTGATATGCCTATGTCGGCAAGTTCCTGAAGCTGCTCTTCTGTTATAGCATTCAATGCGCTAACAATGATAATGTGACAATTTTTCCTGCTGTTCACCAACTCGAAGATTCGCGGATATGGTTGGAAAATTAAGCTTTTACCAAATCCTGTTGGTAACAAACCCAACACGTCTTTCTTCTGTACCAATGCTGCGATACATTTCTTCTGTTCATCCTTTAAACAATCGATATTGGGAAAACTTTCGAGAGCGCTTCTATCGCTTCTTCCAAACTCAAGGGCGCCATTTTTGTTTACTCATCTTGATCTGAGACCCAGCCAGACTTCACTTTTAACTTCAGGATCATTGTCAGTTGGTTGTTGGCAAATAGACTGGTTTCGCCAACAGTCCTCACCTTGCGAGAGGACGTTTGGGCCGTTAATCCACTGGCTGTCTTGAAGAAGGTCTTGAGCTGAAAGACCTCTTGAACAATCGTCCGCAACGTTAAGGCGTCCAGGGACATGTCGCCAGGTTTCAGGATCAGACACTTCCTTTATTTCAGCAACTCGGTTGGAGACGAGGGTATGGAACCTGGTCCCTTGACTCTTGATGTAGGGCAGGATTCTGGTAGAATCTGTCCAGTAAGTAATTTGGCTGGGTATCACATCTAGCTCTTTCTGGAAGGTCTGACTCATTCTAACCATCATTACAGCAGCTTGAACTTCCAATCGTGGGATCGTTAGGGGCTTAATCGGAGCGAGCCTTGTCTTTCGGAAGATGACGGAGCAATGATAGGAGTGATCCTGTGTTCAAATCTCCAATAGGCAGCGGCACCAAAGGCAACCTCTGAAGCATCAGCAAAGACGTGGATTTGTTCGCCGACATACTGGGCACTTGGTTGGTTGATAAGGTAGCATCTGGGAACTGACAAGGTCACAAGGAGAGGTAGTTCTGCCCTCAAGGCCTCCCAGGCATCTAGTAGTGGGCCTGATATGGGTTTGTCCCAATCAAACCCGAGTCTCCACAGCCTTTGCAGAATCAACTTAGCCCGCAGTACAAATGGTGCTACCAATCCAAGGGGATCGAAGATAGTTGATATCTGCTTTAGAATGCCTCGCTTGGTTGGGGCTTACTGCTTAGGGACTACTTTAATTTCTAGAGTGTCCTGCTCCACATTCCACAGCACTCCCAAGGCTCTCTCAACTGGAAGGCTGTCCAGATCCAAATCAAATGGCTGTGAGATCCCAGGGCTGCTGAGAATGTTTTTGGGAGGTAGCTGAGCTAGTACATATCGGCTAAATTGCTCATGAACTTAGTCAATCGAAAGCCACCCCTTGACAAAAGCTCAATAAGCTGGAGGGCGAGCTGAGCTGTCTCATCCTCAGAGGGCAGGGACTTCAAGAGGTCATCCATGTAGAAGTCTCTTAGGACTGTACTGGTATTTTCTTCATTGCTAGTGTTTTGTTTATCAATAGCGGTTCTCTTCAGACAATAATTTGCAGAGGTTGGACTCCACTTTGCACCAAAGATCATGGCCTGCATCTGATAGACGTCAGAGGGATGATCTCTATTTGGACCTCTCCAAAGGAATCTCAGTGATTGCTGATCTTTCTCAATAACTGGTACCTGAAAGAACATTGCTTCAATGTCCGCAATCATGGCAACAGCATGTAGTCGGTGTCACAAGAAGATTCACTGCTCTAGAGCACTGCAGAGTTCCATTATTTTCAATGTTTCCCAGGCAAAGTAGTCGCTCCGGTCCTTCAAAATTCAGCTTGTCGGCAATGTCTCTTCTTATCAAGGTGTCTGAGCTGCCGTCATCCAGAATAGCAAACGTTTCGATCGTGGCCACCCTGTTTTCACCTTGTATTTGGACTGGGACAACTTTGAAATAAACCACTCTCTCTTTGGCTGCGAGGGCGTTGGGGGTTGCCACATACGGCAGGGCATTCCCCAGAGTCAGCGGGGGCTGAGTTTGTGGGTCCTGACGAGGTGGTGGCTGAGGTGTTGCACGTTCATAGTGTAACAGACTGTGATGATGTCTCTTACGGTTAGTGACTTGGCAATGAGTTTTGTTCGAGCATTTATTAACGTGATGTCCCTGCTTGAGACAATTAAAGCACACCTTGAAACATCTTGGCCACCTCATAGCGCACAGGTACAGACTTTCTTTTAAATTCATTACATCTGTAAAGTGGGTGATTCTGATTACAGCATAGGCAGCCTGGTGACTTTGGTTCTTTATTTGTGGGTTCTTCTCCCTTTGGCTGTGGGTCGCCCTTGATGTGCAGTGTAGAAGAGTTCATGGGTGGATCCTGTTTTGGTGGTTTACGCCTGTTAGGTGGCGGACATTTGGCTAGTTCGTCATACACCAGGTGTTGTCTTGCTCTGACATGTTCTGAGAGCCATCGGTCCAGTTAGGCTTTCCCTGACTTTCATGTTTCTGAACTTCCATCGCCCACTTGGATTGCAAAGGTCCAGGGAGCTTTTGAACAGCAATATTCAGATTTGTCTCACTTAAGAGATCAGCAGTGAATCTCTGTCTGTGAGGGGTGACGACAGTTGACCTCAGTGCTTGGTACAGCTTCATAAGACCAGTATGATCTTGAGGGCGTGGTGATGGTGTGTCCTTAAGGGCAGTAATGGCTGCATTGTAATTTGCACTATCTTCTCCAAGGAACTGGATTTCTGACTCTGCAGCACCAGTTACAGTGTTCTGAAGATATGCTAAATGCTTGCTATCATTCAGAAAGGGCTGATCATGCACAATCTTTTTTTAAATCTTCCAATCCACCAAGGCCAGTCAAGCGGTGAGCCATCAAATTTTCCAAGGTCAAATTTGGGCAGTGAGCGTTCCATGGCAGAAAAGCTACAGTGGTGATGTGCTGTTAGTTGAGGCCGAGAAGTGACGCCATACTCATGAAGTTGATCTATGCAAGCATCTGGAGGGGGTCCTGGAAAGTCACGCTTTAGACCCCATCTTGGGTGTGGCTGTAATGATGTTCCTGGTAAACTGGGTCTTGGTGACACAGCTTGGTTGGGTACAGTCCAGCCTCTCCAGGAGAAGGTTTGTGAAACTAGTGTACTAATCTGTTTCAAGTCAGATGGGACTTGATTGGGTGCAGTCGAGCCCCTCCAAGGGGAGTTTTGTGTAGCTGGTGTACTAATTTGTTCCGGGTTCAACAGGGCTTGATAGAGTACAGTCCAGCCCCTCCAAGGGGAGTTTTGTTTAGCTGGTGTACTAATCTGATCTGGGTTAGATGGGAGCTTGTAACATGCTACAGGAGTTGAAATTGAGTCGGTTACTGTTGTAACTGTTCTAGGATGAGTAAGAGGAACTTTGGGTGTGGTATAACTTGTAGCTGGCACCGTGGTTAAATTGCTTGTACTGGTTGTATTATGCACTTTATTTTCAACAGTGGTTATGGGTAGCTGCATTACTGGACTAGTTCCAGTTTCAACTGGCTGATGTACAGGTGGTGACGAGATCTGAACAACTGAGGTTTGAACTACTGGGGCATCACTCGTGGAGTCGTCATGGCTAAGTAATTTGTCAACATTCTCTTTTGAAGATTTCAAGAGTTCTGGTACTGACATTTCATCCACTTCTTTCACGAGTTTGGCCTCCAACATAGCTCTTTCGGCATAATGTATCTCAATATTGTCAAAACAATCATAAACAGGGGCAAGGGTTCCCTCCATCCAATACTCTGGTTCATCGTCATCGGGATTAAGCTCAAACAAGGCTTGATTAATATTCTCTAACTGAGACACAGCTTTCTCAAGGTCTAACTTCAATGAAGCAGGTGTTTCTTTGCTTAACCGTTTGCTAATTTGAGGATTTATCTGATTGACTAGCCTCGATGCGTGTGCTTTCTTTCCACACCGAGCTCCTCGAATTGTCCGAGCTTCTTCATGGGCTACATTATCCCTTGTTCCAATGACGTAATCCTGAAAGTCCTCAGACAGAGAGCAACTCAAGCTTGGCAAGTAATCTCGATGTGTTTGTCTTCCAGCTTCATGCAAGTAATCCTCAGGAAACCAGTCAGGGCCTGGTTGTTTATCCCACAGCAAACCATTTGATTCGGTCATCTCGCTCGTTTAGGATATTATTTCCAGTGAAACATCCGGCTCGAAGGACCAAACAATGTGGCGGAGGTTATACAAACAAAATAAAACGTGGGCAGCAAGCGAGAACAACAAAGATTTTAACTAGCGATCCGAGAACTACACAGTAACACAACAAAATGGCGGATCTCGCGAGCGCATGCTTGAGTCTCTAGTCCATGGTGACTAAGTCCTATTTTGGTAGAATCCGCTGGCTAAAGGGCAGTCGGCACCAGTTGCCATTACCAATAATGATAAAACCTTTGCTGATTCAATCGGAGCCAAATGACAGTCCGATGTTTATATGTGTCATCATCATATTATTTTATATGATATAAAATGCAATCTTACCTTGGAAACATGTCCTAAAACTAAATGATGAAACAGTCATTTCACTCCAAATCACTCATTTCTATACAACCGTAACTTTTTCCTACTCCGTAACAAATAACAATAATAACTTTGGTGGATTGTATGTTCCTTTATGTTGGGTTCAAGTTTGTTGAAAGATGCGTTTTGCAGAG
Source organism: Porites lobata (assembly GCA_942486035.1). Taxonomy (NCBI): domain Eukaryota; kingdom Metazoa; phylum Cnidaria; class Anthozoa; order Scleractinia; family Poritidae; genus Porites; species Porites lobata. The sequence continues at coordinate 351,259 of CALNXK010000078.1, read as the reverse complement.
GTATTTCCTTCAGTCGATCACAAACCACTTAGAAACTTTTCCATGCTGCTCTTTAAAATTCTTTCTATGAAAATGTAAAAGGAATTAACAAATATTTTGACGAAAAACACCACTCTTCTTTGTTGATACATAGCAAGCAAAAGACCATCTTTGTGTTCTTTACTCGATACTTTCTAACAATGCGATCCAAATACATAACCAAAACTTACTTTCTGGAAACATGACTGGATGCAGAAACCATGGGTAATATAAAACCACAGGATAAACTATTATGGAATTTTACGATCTGAGCAAGAAATACCCTCCAATTAGACTGCAGCCTTAGATCGTCTCCAGGGAATTAGTGATAATAGAACTGAAAGATTCCCACACTCGAGAATCACAGAACAAAGTTTCGTGCAGGACCGAAGTTGTTCTGTGAGCTTGAACATGGTGCCACGTGAAATTGCTTTGCACTCTCAGCACTTAGGAAAATTTGCTCTTGACTAAGGTGGCTGACATATTAACAAAAATCAGAACCTCACTATAGTGTTCAACTAAAGCAAACTGTGCATACATCCGGTAAGTTTGACTCAATCAACGGAAAGAGAAAACCAGTTGAGGCCTCCTTAAGTCACTTTCTTGAGTTGGTATGCAACCAAATACACAACTTGCAGGCTAATTGTCGGACGGTGTCCTGCTCTCTCCTGTGGTAGTAAAATGTTAAAGTAACATGGTATAAACGGTCAAAGAGCCATCGACCACAACATTTGCATTTTGGTCGTGGATGTTTTGACTTCTTTCTTCTTTCTTCTTCTTCTTTTCACCTAAAGTTCTTAAACTAATAATGCCGATAAAGATTCTTGTAATCACACGTTCTAGGTAAGCAGAGGCTCAAGCTATTTTAAAATTATCATTTTGAGATCATGTACGTAAACATGCAATGTACACTGCGCTGCCATTCACTCAAAAGATGCTCCTCAGCGTTGTTGAATAACCCGCTGTTTCCTCTCATGCCCATTTTGATTATCAAATTTAATCACACAAATTTGATCTTGTCTGGTCATACTATGTCATTGGAAATAAAGGTGAATGTTCGAAAATGTGACTTTAAACTTCGGTTGAAACAAAACTTCATTTATAAGAAAGATAAGATTAGAAATAGTAAGAAACAGGTTATCTGCTGGTTGGGGCGTACAGCAAAGCCGATTTCTGATTACATTACAATAAAATGGCTAGAACGAGTTTATAGATGAACAGATTAAGGAATAAAACGATCATACCTAAAGGGTAAAACCTGGCTTAGTCAAAAAGGCTTGAACTGTCCGTAAGGAAATTACTGACCATAAACCGTAAACACTGACCAAAAACAATTGCTGTCCAAGTGTAAATTGTTAGATCTACTTGAGAACGAAAAACTAACAATAACATAAATCATATATTCAAAGGGTTTTGCTAAAAGCAGGCCCATGGCCCAGCAGCCCACGGCCTGTGACGGCCCGGGGGCCCAAAGGCCCAGTGGCCTGCGATGGCCCAGTGGCCCAGTCCTGATTTTCCACAGTTTTTTTGTCCAGCTGTAAATCTATGCGCATGCACAGATCTGCATCGGGTTTGGGCATGCAAAATGGACGACAGTGAGTTTGAATTCGTGTACCATTTTAATCATTTGGATCCTTGTTTCCGTTTGTTGCATGTTGTTCAGATAAGAACGTTTTCATTCTCTTTTCATTCGTCTCTTTACAGAAACCAATAGAGCACTTTCATTGTCGAACGATGTAAGTTATTTTCAAACCATACCTTGAAAGTGAAAATATCATAAGTAATGAGATATGTGAACTGCAAATCTTTTCTATGCAGAGACACGTCGGTCTATTTACAGGACCCCACCCCAAAAGTAGAGCGTGTTGGCAATCATTGCTTTCGGGCGATGTAAATACCATTCTTTTTAATACGGTGAGTGCCCTGGGCGCTTATTAAATTTTTGGTCCTCAAAGGCGGTGGGCCCTTATTCGAGGCTGGGCACTTTTTAAATTTGCACCATTTTTAGCAAGTAGCAGAATTTTAACCGTTCATTGAAAGTTTTTGTAAAGTACTAAGGAAACTCGGTGTTTGGGTAAGTCTCTTAGTAGTACTTACTCAATTTCAATCTCATTGATCTCATCACTAAGGTCAACAAGTGAACTCTGCTTCTCAGTCGGGCGACTGATCGACTTGCCGTCTTTATGCTGTCGGAGATCGAGGAGGCAGCTCCTTATTCAAGGTTGGGCGAAGAAATAATGGTACATTATTTCGAGTGTAAAAGGAGTAGTTTTCGATCACGGCAAAAAGTGAAAAAATCAAATCCCGCCATCAAGAAATTCAAATTTGTTGTTTGTGTTGTGCTTCAATTTTACCCTTGGTTCATATTTTCTTTTCCTTTGTTTCAAACTCATTATCATACATTACCATACCCCTAAACAAAGGAAAATAAAATTTGAACCAAGGATAAAATTTAAATTCCAAATGAAAGAAGGTATTCTATTTGAACCCTAAACCTTAAACCCTACGAAATTGTGTACTCAGCAAACCAAATGTATTTAACGTTTTATTTCAGATCTAAAGAACACGAACAAACATGTTGTAAGAGTTTCTTGTGCAAAGTGGAACTATTGCGAAAGTTTTTCTAAGTGAGGCTAATGGTCTCAGTCTTTATAGCCCCTGTGGACAACTGACTAGCGGACACGTGCTTTGGGGCATCGAACAAAACTGAGTAAAAGAAACTCTTTAACAGCATGGAATGATGGAATGATGCCAAGTTTAGGTGCTGAGAACTAACACAACTGGCTGACGATAAAACAACTAGCTGAAGGAAAAACAACTGGCCGAAGGTGAAAACGGATCATATCAAGTTCAGGTCTACCCAAAATAGGACCTATTCAATTGTAACAACACAAGTTGAGTCTATTTAAATCACGTTTTCTCTCACAGGAAGCATGATGAGAAAGGGGTGACAGGACTCACGCCATAGATAGACTGAAGCGCGAGTTGGCTCTTCTGAAGACTGTGCAGGTGATCGTCTCCGTTTTCTTTTTTGTTTGTGGCTTTTCTTCTTTCCGGCCTGTGGTTTGCCCGTACACAACGCCTCCAGTCGTCCTTTGGGACTTGTCTTAAGAGGCCTAGTTGTGTGCTCTTCCATTTTGTTCTTGTCCTGCGCTGCAGCCACAGTGTGTGCACACACGTTATTTGCTTTGTATTGCAGACAAGAATCGTCACATTGGTATCCAAAATGTTTGTGGGGCTGCACAAGGTGGGGCTTATTGGAGGAAAAACTCTTCGCAGAACGACTTTCGTCCCCAGAAAAGGTTCTGGTCACAAGACCACCAGCAACCAATTTGTGCGCTTTTGTTTTGATAGTATCTATCATGGGCTCAGAAAATCCAAGTCCTACAAAACGATCAAACTGGAGCATGTCTTTGCTTTCTACGTTGTTGCCCTTCACTGATGCTCGAGCATCGTACATTCCAAGTGGTTGGAATTCGTCTACTTTACCTAACACGTCGGAAACGTTTGCGTTTAGCATCTTTGCCTTTCTCCTTTTCCTTTCCTGTTCGGACAGATCAGGGTTGATTAGGTGGTCAGCAAACTTGGAAACAAAGGGACAAAACTCTTCTAACACTTCATAAGGCGGTTCCAGACCAGCAAGGGCTCTTGCCGCGTCATCTTCTTCTCTCATCACCATTTCTTTCAAATCCAGGATAAAGGAGTCAACATCTTTCTCTGTGAACCCTATCCAGTTCTTCAGCATGGCGTTACCATACTCTAACACGTTGTGTGTAGAGGACTTTACTGAACTGCGGAAAGCCTGCAAGCTCTGCATTTTCTGAGATCGCCCTGTCACGAACTACTGGGATGATGTAACGCGAGTCTTAAGAGCAGAGGCGGTGCATTGGCTCCTTAAACCCAGCATTTGCATTTGGTTGCCAAGTTTGTGGCTCCAGATTCGCGTGTTTACGTCAGGCAGACATTTCGTAGCTCTTCAATGGAACTTTCCACGGTGGGCCTTGGAAGACCTATCTGTCTTGCTTTGTCTTGTATGTCATTGAAAAGATGATTGGCACATCTAATCTAAATCTGTACGCTTGCTGAAAGGTGGAGTCCAACATCTTCTCCAGGTTTATTTCGCCATCCAATCCACAACCTTTTAACGACTGAGAAAGTGAGGGTTCTTCTGAAACCAAGGCTTTAAAAAGGTGGCTGTAAGACGTTTCTGTCTTGTCTTTAACTAGAGCTACCGGCCCGATCATTACTGGATAGTTTTGCTGGCCTTTGCGTCTCAGGATCAGGTTCTGGTATGTTGTCACTACCGCCCAGAATGGTCCCAGATTAAAGGTTACTTTGACAGAACGAACCAAACTCTTGCCGAAATCTGCGCAGAAGTTTTTTGTCATTCACTTGCCTGTGGTTGAAGAGCAGATGTGTGGTAGTACCAGCTGTTTTGATAAACTGCTGGTGGAAGCGTTCGTCATCTTCCATTTTCATGGAATTGACGGACCACAACAGAGGATCTTCTCTGATGTTACCCATGGATTTAGCTTTCATGTTCTTCACATTATAGACCTGTTTCGTGCTTCGTGGAAGCTGAGAAACTGCAGAGGCGCCTGTTAGACCCCCAACCTTTTTCTCTACATTATGAAAAGCCTTTCTAGCAGACGCCTTATCATCAGTTTCCTTCTTCAATAGCTGCATAGTTGAAGGATTGACCCTGACGTACGGCAATTGGTTTCCTTTGCTGTTACCATGTGGAGGTAAATCAAATGAACAGGGATCTCCCTCGAATCCGTACTGAATAAATACGTATGGGAATTCTTCGGGTTCAACAACGGCCTTGACGAGGTCTTTCCATGCTTTGTTTCTGTAGGTTCGTCGCCTGACCATTTGACCCCTGCAATTCTTGCACTTCGATTTACTTAACTTCCACACACCCATAGCATCTACGGCTGCATCTGATGAGCTCAAGGTCTTTGTGCTGATCAGGAAGCTGACGTTGCAAGAAACCCTCCTTGGACGTCCTCCTTGGACGCTGGAGGACAGATGCTGACTGTTCTAAGAAGCCATGAGTTCTAGCACTTCGTCGTTGGTTATTGGATCCGTCCTACCATGAAATATCCCAGGTGCATGTTGATGGCATGATGATAGGTCGCAAGTAATAGGTGTTCTGTTGATTGTAGAGAGAAATGTCAAATTTAATTTGGGCACATGTAGAAGAAAAATATACTCTAATCATGAAAATAGCCACATCTAACATTTTGTGGGCCTTGAAAATAAATCAAGTATAATAGGCTTCCTACAAGATCCCAAAGTTTCATTTTTACTCTCTTCACTAATGCTCTTAACATTATCGAGCAAAAGGCAGACTAAGCCACCATTCGGTCGCTCCCCCACCCCCACCTCACGTCTCACTAGATACAGTTTTTGGAATTATAGAAATGGTTAACAATGCTTGATAACTACCCGACAGACCCTTTATAAAATCACATGAGCTGAAAACTTTACTTAGTGCAGCTTTTTTTTTTTTAATATTTCACCTTTCCGGAGAGCTGCCTGATGGGCTGTCAGAACTTTCAGAACTCGTTCTGTAAAACTTCTTTTTCTGTCATGTGGGATACAAAATAGAAAATTAAACAATAAAACATTCAAGTTGCATGATAACCATATCTTTCAGTCTTATCAGCTGTAACGGATGCTGTAACTGATATGTTAAGAGAAAGTTCACACTAATAACTGCAAGGTCATAAAACAATCTCAAAAGGCGCTGTTAACACTAGCTCACCTGCGAGGCACAGGCAAATCTACCGATTGGTCTTCTTTCGATGGAGAGCTTAGTCCTTGAAAGGTTTTACTCAGTTCTTCAACAGACTTGTCGCTATCCTGTACATATGGAACAACAACATCATCACTTTCCTGTGAATGAGTGAAACTGTCTAAAGAATTCATTGAGACTGGAAGAATGAGCAAATTGACTGGCTTTAATCATATTTTTGCGTATCTGCTTCTTTTAACGAACCCAGTTGGGTGTATCAAAGCTAACCCATGTGCCCTCCCACAGTCATCTTGCAGTTTATAATGGTGTCCCAAAAGACTAGGAAACTAATGGGCTCCCTGAGAAATATACAGAAATTGTAGGTAAACTTTGGTCAACAAGTTGTGACCATTTTCTTGAGAAGAAAGGTTACCATAGCAACAGCATAACCTTTAAAAAACACCCTTAATTTAAGCTTTAGTGCTAATAACTCAAGAGCGAGTTCAGTGACCCCCATTTTTTATTATTGAGCTATGATGCACACGTCATGATACTATGTTTTGAAAAGTTGAAAAAAATTATCAGAGGTGGAAAGCCACCTGACAGAATTTTTTTATATGTCGCAAAAAGTTGTACCATGACATATTGATCATAACTCAATAATAAAAAATGGAGGTCACCGAACTCATTTTTAGTTCTTGGCACTTTAATCTTAAATTAAGGGTGCTTTTAACAGGTTATGCTGTTGCTATGGTAACCTGTTATTTCACAAAAATGATCGCAACTTATCGGCCAATGTAAGCAACTGATAAAGAGTGGTAGTAATGGAAACCGTAATTAGCCAACTTCAAACACTTGTTAATTGATGGAACCATTTATTAACAAAGCTTTTGTAGGAAGTCAAGTATATTTTCCTTACCATTCCATCACTTACTACTATTACATGAGGTTCACAACGATCTTTGCAGGACTTTTTGAGGGTTACTGGTAGCTGAAAGATAGCAAATAATATCCTTAGTGCAGGCTCCACAACAATTAAAAAAAACACACAAACACAAAATAGTGAATTAAATTAAACCAGTTGTTTAACGCTTAACTAAACTAAAATTTGCGCTAAGTACTTACATAGACAGTGGAGCATCAAATTTTTCTATGCTCTTTGCTGAAATGAGAAAAAGATTGCAGATTAGGGTTTTGAGTAAGAAAAAAATGTAAAGCTTTATTTTGAAAAAATGAGAAATAAATTTAAAATTACCCAACTTGAAATGCAGAAGTAATCACATTGAAGTAAAGGTTTTATCATTACGAACTGTCGTTTACCTACTTTCTTCAATACTCAAGGCAAGTGCTTTCCTGACAGCCTCACTTTCAGAATATTGACCATTGATGCTGAAAACAAAAGTTCATTGCACATTTCCATTAAAAAGTAACTTTTGCAACATCATAGAGATCGTGAAAAGGAAAAAAATAGACAAATCTAGAAGCTTACCTATCGTTCCACAGCAACTGGAATTAGGAGTGAGGCATTCTCACCATTTTCCTAAACATAAAGAAAAGAAAAAAGCAAAAAGCAGATGTGACTGAAATGTTTCTCTTAGAAAAAGTACAAATTCTGCCAGTGGGAATGAGTCGACACAACGCAACTACTTACGCTGTCATTAGAATCTTCGTGAACATTGCTGTGGAGAAAAAATTATGTGAGAAGCTAGGTACAGTCTTATTAAAGTTTCAGAGTTGCACAAAGAAAGCGTGCAAACGCAAATCGACTACCTTAATACAAAACCTTTCAAAACTGATGCCTGCCATTGCATAGAATTACGGTAAGATCATCTGACTACAAAGTGAGAATGTGATTGCCTGATAAACTGACAAACGCAACTCAGTGACAATTCGCAGTTCACATAGCTTATGAAATCTTCAATCTCAAACTGTGGTTTGACAATAACTTACATCGTTTGAGAATGGACTTCCTCTCTATCGGGTTCTGTAAACAGACAAATAAACAGAGAATGACAACCTTTTTCACTTAGCAACATGCAAGGAAAGAAAAGATCGAAAAGGATTGAAATGATTATTAAAATGGTAAACGAATTCAAACTTTTGCACGCCCAAACCCGATGCAGATCTGTGCATGCGCGTGAATTTACTGCTGGACAAAAAAACTGTGGAAAATCAGGACTGGGCCACCAGGCCCCTGTGCTGCCAGGCCACTGGCCCTTCAGGCCGCCAGGCCCCTGGGCTGTCGCGGGCTGAGGGCCCGGACCTGCTTTTAGCAAAACCTCGTGTTCGATTGCTCAGTCATTTAATGATCAACTAACTCTTGCGGTTAATGTTGTATATTGTTCATAATAAATCCTCTCCGGCACTATTTGAGATGGGTGTGAGTCTGGGCTTACTCTAACTCCACGATAAACGCAGCATTTCTGGCACTGATCGCCTCAGTTCTGGATCTTTAGTTTTGACGAGGACATTCCTGACCACACCATCTGTTCCTGGATAGACTTCTTTCACGGAGGCAAGTTCCCATTTTCCTCGTGGGATGTTGAAATCGACAAGAAAGACATGGCTGACTATGTTGTGAACAAATTGGAAGACACACTGTGACTCTTGTGAGCTTCTGCCAACTCGAGTAATGTTAAGGATCTATCAGTGGTTACTGATTGCTTAATAGAGCGATTATTTTTGTCTTCTTTTTCTGAGGATCGTCTTCTGTGCTTTGACAAACTGACTTGATTGGCCCCTCTTCCTTGAGGCCTTTTAAAAATTGTGGCCCATTCTTCCAATGCCCATCGATGTCTTCTAAAGAGATGCCTTGGCTAAGGTCGTCAGTAGGGTTAAGGTTTGTTGGAACAAATCGCCAGTACTTGGGGTCCCAGGTAGACTGTATGGCGGCAACACGAACTCCCACAAAGGGCTTAAACGAGACTGACTCAGAGTTCAACCAATGTAAAACGATCCTGGAATCTGACCAAAAAGTAACTGACACAGGCTTAAACTTTTAAACTCGTCACAGATGATTTGGGCAAGTCAGGAAGCCACTAGGGAAGCCATCAGCTCTCGTCGTGGGATAGTCGTCTGTCGCAGTAGTGCAACTCTCACTTTTGCTGCAACCAGACGTATTTCTGGTCTGTGTACTGTTGGCCACAGAAGATAAGCACAGTTCCAACACAGCTACCGTTGAGTCATTCAGGGTTGAACAGATAGGTACTATGTGGTCACCTTTGCATATTGGACACTGATTTTTTGTCAATGATCCATTGGGTGGAATGAATCCTTTCTTTTCCTCGGCCACCTCCACCAAATTCAGATTGGATGTCGCCAAAGTCTGGGTCGAATTAGGCCTTGACGTGTTTCCTCACAGTCACTTATGTGTTGAAGTGTGGGAACCTAGCCTCTTTCTCTGATATCCACCACCACCCCTTTCCATTAGTCCACGAGATAGTCAGGAAGACGCATGACAATTCTCCTCAAGTTACCGTTGGCGTTTACATCTGCATAATAATTGTGGTGGTGCATGATGGAAAGGCAATTGAGCTCTGGCTGTGACACTCGGCTGGCCAAACTGCTCTTTAGACACTTTAGAGCTGTAGCATACATTATGCCCTTTGATCCCAGGCCGGAGATCGCTCGTTCAGCTTCACTCTTTAAGAGCATGCATAACTAAATCATTTGGGTGTCATCTTTAAGGTGTACCTTTTCATGGATGTGGATCTTGAATTGATCTATGAAATCTGTGTAGGAGAGAGGACCACCATCGAAGGAAGGTAGCTGTATTGAAGAAATGTCATTATTAACTTCTAATTTGAAAAGCACATTGGCTGTCGTGAAATTTCCTGCATCGGACTTGGGAAGGACTGTCTCTTGAGACTCAAAAAGGTTGTCAATCCAAAAAGGCAACTGAGCGGGCATGCTCCAGCTTGCTTTTGGGAGCTACATTTAATGTCACTTCATGTGAAACAGGCGGTTGTTTTGAAGTCTTTATAGCCTGTTGAGCTTCAACATTATTAGTAGGGGTGTGACCAGCATGATTTTCCACGAGTGTTAAATCCTGGCCAGGAACGGGCTGGACCTGGCAATTTGCCGATACATTAGTGCCACTTGATTGTCCTGAGTTCGGCACAGAACTACAGTATTTGCTTCACTTGCGTTACTTGCATGACTAGCCTTTCCAGTGGAATCGTCTGCGTTACTTGAGTGATTCGTGTCCCCCACAGAAGCACTTGTGTTACTTGCATGGCTTGCATCCTCTACGAAACCGGTCGTGTTAACTTGAATTTCGTCAAGCACGGTTGAAGAAACTTCCACTTCTTCAATGGAAGATACATCATTAGCCAAATCATTTTCCCACTGATGCAGGGTGTCGTGTTCTTCTGCCTCCACTAGACCATACAGCTCACCATTCTGCTCTCCAGCAATTTCGTAGTCCTTTCGAAGCTGTTTGATTTCTTTCCCCAGGCGTGCTTTTTTCGCTTGAACTTCATCTTTATCCAGTGTCTCATGAATACGCCTAATAGCCAAGGTTATTCTTTGGCGACTTTAAGATCTTTGTCTTCTTTTCTTCTTAAGGGTATTCTCCAGGTTTATAGTTTCTTCGCTGGTTCCTTCACCTTTGGCTGCCATCTTTCATAAACAGAGGATTATCTACAAGGGTACCATACCAACTGGCCGACTAAATCAATGCTCAAATCCTTCAGAAATTTTGGTATAGACCCCAGGAGACAGCAACCGAGATGAGAAGTCCTTTAATAGCCTTAATAAAGTAGCAATTCTGAAAATCAAGGTACAAATGAATGATTCTAAGATTACATTCCGATCATTTTTGGGACGTATAGTGAAGCCGATTTCTAATTACATTATAATAAAATGGCTAGAACAAGTTCAAAGACAAACAGATTGAGGAATAAAACAATCGTACCTGAAGGGTAAAACCTCGCTTGGTCGAAAAGGTTTGAACTGTCCGTAAGGAAATTACTGACTGTAAACACTGTACGAAAACAATTACTGTCCATGTGTAACTTGTCTGAGCTACTTGAGAATGAAACACTAATAATGAAATAAATCACTTGTTCGATTGCTCAATCATGATCAACTAACTCTTGAGGGTTATATTTAAATCAAACATATTGTTCGTAACGGTGACGTGACCGGTTATTTGAGCTGCCAGATATTTTTGATGGCCTATGTTAATTAAGACCCTTTGCCAATTCCGTTTCATTCGGTACCAATAATATCAGGTCCAAGATTCAACGGAATCGCAAAAAGTCGGTACCCGATTGATGTGCATTGGTGTGACCTGATGCCAATATTTGGACGCGTTCCCTTAGTGGTGCAGCTGTAGCTTACTTTATGGTTGTTTTTGTTGAAGATCTTGTGCAGTTTGTGTGATTTGGGGACATTTTTATCAATCAAGGGATGGAAGGACTTTGCAACATTTGTTTGCACATTCTGACTAAAACGTGGATTAAACCAGAAAAGTGTTACGTGATCTGGTTCGATTCTTCTTTTTTGCTCAAGTTTGCCGGTTTTCCTCTTACTGGATTGTTTCATCGTAAGCACTGGATCTAAGGGCATCATTGTATAACTGTGGTGATTTAGCAAAGTCTGTGGGTCACAAGAGAGTGATGATATTCTCGTGCTAATGGAAGCTGGAATTTGCCTAATGATAGAGGGTGGATGGTTGGACTTCGAGTTAATGTACAATGGATTGTTGTCTGGCTTTCTGAAAGGATAGTATTTTACGGTTGTGAGGTTGAGTGTGACATCTAGGTAGTTGACGATTTTCGTGTTGCTTTGCACAGTGATTTTTAGGCCAAGGTCTCTAAGAATCTTACAGAAAGCGTCCCGGGCTTTATCACCTGATCTTGCATTCGTGTTCTTAAAAACGGAAGTCCATCATTCCTATACAAGCCAATGCTGTCATTTGGGTATTCTGATGAGAGTTTGCTCAGAATATACATATCTATTTAAGTAAATGAAAGTTCCTCCCCTCTTATGGCCACCGCCTGCCCTCATTTCCTGGAATTGATATGACTCATTATAAAATTTTGTTTCCGCCTGACAACAAACTAATTGTAAATTGACAACGGCAAATTATACAAAATAGTGTTAATGAAAAATAATGGTAAACAGGTAACATCATCAACATCATCATCATTATTGAATTATTAATTTGTTTATCTATCGTGTAGTGTATTGCGTAAATTTACTCAATGTTGCACGTTATTTAGGATACCAACCTATGCCATAGGTTTCCACCTATTCCCTTATGAACGTAACATTTACGTTGGTCCATTCTTTTAATTCCTGTCCTCTAATGGCCACTGCCTCCCCCAAGGGCCCCTTCCCTGGATCCACCACTGCATCTTGTATGGTATGGTAACTTTATTTATACATGGTATTTCCTTCAGGTACATTTACATTCAACTATTGAAAAACTACCTAACTAATCTAGAATCTAATACAAAATTTGACTAACCATAATTAAAGTTTCACAGCAGCTTTATGTGCTACATTTTACGAAACCAGAAGATGTTATAGAAATCCACCTTTTATTTCATTATACGGTTCACCTGAAATTTAGATTTCCTTCCCAGAAATTTCTTAAAACGTTTAGTTTTTAGATCTGAAATTTTCAGTTTCGTAGATTTTATACACTAGCAGTTATAGCTTTATGGAATCTATTTACATCACTGCTAGATATACTCTGACAGACCAAGTGCGGAATAGAATGCCTTTTTCATTTGTAAATTACCGTAAGAGATATTTTTAAAATGTCTTATAATATCTTTCCTTTTTATACTTCTGTGACATAGAGATAGGTGGTGGTTTTCCCCCACTCTTGTAATCTGCCATTAAACTTTTTCACTTCAAGTTTGGGCAGTTTTGCTGTAGTTTTGGGTGGCACAAAACTACTTGGCGATTGTGTGGACCAGTGAGTCCTGGCGTAAACATTTTCTCTTCTTTTTTATTTGTGGTTGAATAGGGGACAGTAGTGAAAATTGTCTTAGAGCGTTATGTGTGTTTGCTCTTTGTTGGCCCAATTTGTTCCAGTTAAATATTTATCATGTCTTGTGTCCTCTCTGCATTCTAAATGTACATTATTGATCCTATTCTACATGTTGGCTTTGTCTATTTGCGGTATTGGTTGCCTAGGAGCCAACTCAGGGCCGCCTTTTTGGACTGATTTCTTACTAGGTTCCATTGGCTTTACAAGAATCAATAATTGTATTATAAACTGTATCAGACCATATGTGTGGAATTTAATTATTGAGCTGGGAATCACAGTAGCAAGTGATGTATTGTTCGTAGAGAGGATGGGGTCCTTCATCTATCCTGCAGTATACCCTTCGGTCAATCTTGACCAAAACTCACAGGCTTCCACGGGTTTATTCAAACGCGATCATGGGTCCCAAATTTAAACTCACTGATGATGGCTCTTTTGAGTTGTTGAACTGAACAATACAGGCGTCGTGTGCATTGTTGAATCCTGACTAAGGGCAACAGTCTTAGATGGCATGGCTAATCTCAGTGGGATTTGCGTTTTTATGGGTTTGTTTTGTATAGAATTGTCTATTTGTCAGGGCTCAAAATAAATTTAATACTGTTGCTGGTCGTGTTGACCATTCAAAGAATTAACTCTGTCTCGTGTCTCTTCTGACAGACCAAAATAATAATAACATGAAATGATAATACCTTACTTCCTTTACAAGCTCTAGGATAAAGTGAAAATGATGCTTGCCCTCTTGATGGTGTGAAAACTGTTTTTATCCTGAGTGGCTAACAATTATTAGACTTTTGCTTACATGTACAATTTACCTTGTGCGGTCTTGGCAATTTGGTTATTAACTCTAATCTTAGTTCTATGTTGGTAAAGAAACCGTTGGCAGCTCCTAAAAAGACCTCTTACTTAACTGTTCCAGCAAGGCGCGCATTTCTTGAAATAGGGTGTTGATCAGATGATTCTGTTCAGCTATCCGCTTTCAACGAGGGTCCACTTTGATTTTACAGGTGTAGAATCCACCAAACCATTGCTGGGTAGATCTTGCTCGACTTTCTGAAAGACTTTTTCCAGGATAGCGTCCATGATAAACATCCGATGAGTTGTGATGCTCTTAGTCTCTTTTTATAGTGTTTCATTTGCATGCAGTAAGTGGTAGTAAAAGAGACAGCCACACTAACCATGAGTCGGTGCACCAAGGTGAAAATAGTTCACCGCTATTTCAATGCATTCACGATAACAACTGCGCCAACAACGTTAATTAGCTTTTTACCGCTCTGTTTTGGGGTGAAAAAAGTGATATCTAAACAATTTATAACACCAAAAAGTGAACCAGACAATAGCATTTTCTGAGAAATGTCATGGTTCCTTCTGAGAAAATTTGCATTATATTGTCTCACCTGACTGTTGTTTTTTTCTTAGCTAAGATTGTTTAGTCTAAGAGATTTGCATGAGATTAAACTTACTTCCTTAATACTGTTTTTAGCCTACAAGGTTAAAATAAATGTTGTGTATACAGTATGTTCCATTGCGCATATGTAATAGTAACTAGGTGACTGCGCATGCGCGTTGCAACCTGTCTCCCGTGTGTGCGCTTTACCTGTGTGTGTCAAATATCAACCTATTCTGACGTAGTATTGTATAGATGTCTTTGCAATTGAACCTTTGTTTTACCAACGACCCTAGTTTGCATATAATGCAATCACACGTAAATACCTCCGACCTAAATCTCCAAAGATCTCCGATCCCTAACTCACACTATAACACAAACCCTAACCCTATTCTCCGACTACAACACGAACCCTGACCCCAGCCTCCAACTAGAAAATGAACCCTAATGTCGCAATTCTTGATCATGTGACACCTCCAAGCATGATCCCTGGTGTGTGACTAGGCCTAGATACAAATATCGCAAAAAATGTTCTAAATTTCTTTCTAGAAATTCTCATAAAATTCCTAAATTTCTTTTGAATTTAGTCTAAATTTCTTAGCAAATCTTCTAAATTTCTCAGAAATATCATTTTTTTCTAATGTTAATTTGGCCCATTTTTGGCTTTATATCAATTAAAGAAATGAAAAAAAAATATACATTATTATTTGAATAGCAAAAGATGTATATTGCGGGGCTGGTTTATTTTAAGGTATAATAAGTAAATAAAAACATCTAAGCAACTCGATTTCATCAATTTCTGTTTATTAATTAAATATTGCAATTTGCCATAAGTGCTTTGCCAGAACACGGATCCCAGAACACAGCAATAAACAGTTAAAGAGTTTATTGAATTACAACATCGTAGAAGACAGTGTTATGTGACTGTTATGTATTTCAAACAACAACTTTTCAAACAAAGTTTTGCGTGCAACTAGGCACGTTGTTAATAACATAATAATGATCAGTCTAACAACTTAAATATATAAGTCCCCCCATACTTCTTACTTACATGTAAATAATCTCAGCGATCATTTACTCGCAGCATCAAAGAAGTTTCAATGTAATCTTTCAGCGCATCATGTTGTTGAAGACCACGCTGGTAGTTCTCGAGCTACTGACTTCCACCAGGGCCAAGAATCTGACAAAGTATCAAATTCATCAGGAATTTGAGATGCCTTCACAATGTAGGTTGGCAGTTCATCTTTCAGAGACTGAATGACTTCATTGTTGCTAAGAAAGGGGACAGCTCTGATTTGATCTATTGTTTCAGCATCTGGTTCTGACACTTTGACAAACTTCGGGCTAAAAAGCTGAGCAGCTTGGAACACTTGGATAGAACGCGAGACTGTGGCATCATTTGCTGATGTGTTGGTATAGTATTCAAAAGCTGGCATCAAGCATTCTCTAAAGCCATAGTTGTACCATCTTTGCTGTTCTGCAACATTGAGAGGAAACAGCTGCCACACCGGTAAGAGTAGGGAAGTTGCGGACTCTGATAAATGCCTGCAGCATTTGAAGCTTCTCATAGGCAATCAAAATCAATGTTCCAGCACCTTCAAGGGTGTATGTAGACTTCACAAATTCCTCCATTTCCATCACTGACGCTAGCTCAATCTTTAAGCTTATTTGTGTTCACATCAAATATCTGGAGTAGTCGTTGTCTTGAGGTCTTTGCAAAATCTTCATTGCTCGTTAGAAAAGTTCTGATATGCTGCCATTCTTGAAGCACTACCATTGCACACTCCCAATAACTCCACCATCTTGTGGAATTGTACCTTGGCATTGACCGTCCACTTATGCCTCTCCAAATATTTCTAGCTCTAATACTGGTGCTGAATATGAGATTCCATGTTGCCATAAATAGCTTGAGTGTTGGTGTGTGGCATTTCTCTCCCACTTTGTTCAGGTAATGTGAAATACATCCAATATCAATCATATCAGGATAAAGCACAGACACCGTCTGCAGAGCTTTCGTGTTAACAGAAGCTCTGTCTCTCATCGCTGCTAAAAGACTGTTCTCTTGAATATTGATTTTTCTGTGCAACACCTCGATAATTATGCCAGCTAGCTCGTCACCGTTTACAGAACTTTTTAAAAGTCTCAATCTCACAAGCCTCTGCTTTATTGTCCATGATTCCACAAAACGAACCAGAACAACTAATGCTTCCCCATCTCGCGTAGTTCCATCAAATATGATGGCAACATCTTTTCCCTTCACTTCTTGGCAAATGCATCTTATTCTTGTTCGAGGATGAAAGGAATAAGTTGTCTCATGTTCGAACTTGAAGTAAGTGGGTATCCCACCTCCTCAAATAGATCTCTGAAATATTCTGCCCTGCTCAAAGGTGTACCACTCTTCAAGAACGCTTTAACAAATTTCACCCTGAATAATCTTGTAGTAGAAGGAAGCATTTCTCCCTTTGGATGGTTCTTATCGTCATACTTTGCAATGGCCTTTCTAATGTCGTCGTCTTTCTTGTCGTTCAGCAACCACTTTTCTTTGTTCTCCTTGTGTTTTTTTCTTGAAATATGAACATGTATATTCTGTTTCTTCAGAGAAACTAGCTCACGACAAGCCGTGCAAAAAAGTCCCCCGTTTGCCTGTGCGGTGAATGGCTCATCTTTAAATTCTTTGGCTCTGTCTTTAGCTGAGATTGATTTTGGCTCGCTTTTCGCTGCGGTTAAATTGGGCGAACTTGACTTTGATCTTCGGTTTCCTTTTCCAGGGTTGGTTAGCAATTTTCTTTTTCGAGATAAATCACTTGCAACAGGCGGTCGTAGGTGTGACAAAACTGAAACAACCTCATCTTCTCTTCCTCTTTGTTCTTGTTCACTCGCCTGTTCAATTTCCACTTCGATAACTTCCGCCATGTTGACTGATTGATTCCACGTGGCGTCGAATTAATTTGTAGGTACTTTGTATATGGTGCATCTTATTGTACTGCAGAATAAATCTGCTGAATTGGTAATATCGCTGGCTCGTAAAAGGACACGAAATTAATATAAACCGTTTTTTTTGTTCTTATGAAGTATCTTTTTTGTGATAATTGCTCTAAATATCACTTTTTTTTCTAAATTTCTCAACATTTTCTAAATTTCTCAAAAACTTCTAAATATCTCAAAAAATATCGCGATATTTGTATCTAGGCTTATGTGTGACTCGGGCAAAAAGTGCCACGCCCTAAAAGTGACCCCAGTAGATGCATACCCTACTGACCAGATCGGCACTTCCAGTTAACTATCAAAGTAAGACCAATTGTGTGGTGTTTAATAATTGCTTGATTAGCACAGCCTGGATGACAGCAATACTTGAACAGCTCTAAAAACGAATCAAGTGAGCAAATCACTTTGCTTTCCTTAACCAGTGAGACTTCTACCATAAGAAAGCCCTGTTCCTCTAGCCTACTAAGCTTGGGATATTGTATGGGCCCAGTGGAAGGGCAAGGTCAGAATTCCAATGTTTGGAACAAATAGGTCAGAATTCCAATCTGTGGAAGGATAGAGTCAGAATTCCAATGTTTGGAAGGATAAGGTCAGAATTCCAATGTTTGGAACGATATAGTCAAGATTCAAGTGTTTGGAATAATAAGCTAAGAATTCCAGTGTTTGTAAGATTAAGATCACAATTTCAGTGTTTGAAAGGATAGGTTGAGAATTCCAATGTTTGAAACGATAAGGTCAGAATTCCAATAATTGGAAGGATAGAGTCAGAATTCCAATGTTTGGGAGAATAAGGTCAGAACTCCAGTCATTGGAAGAATAAGATCAGAATTCCTATGTTTGAAAGGATCAGTTCAGAATTCCAATGTTTCGAAGAATAAGGTCAGAATTCCAGTGTTTTGAAGAATAAGTTAAAAATTCGAATGTTTAGAGGAATAAGATCACAATCCCAGTGTTTGGATGGATTGGTTGAGAATTCCAATATTTGAAAGGATAAGGTCACAATTGCAATGTTTGGAAGGATAGAGTCAGAATTCCAATGTTTGGAAGAATAAGTGCAGAATTCCAATGTTTGGGAGAATAGGATCAGAATTCCAATGTTTGGAAGAATAACAGTAGAATTCAAAAGTTTGGAAAAATAAAATCAGAATTCCAATGTTTGGAAGCATAACGTCAGTATTCCAGTGTTTGGAAATATAACCTCGGAATTCTAATCTTTGGAAAGGACAGAGTTAGAATTCCAATGTTTGTAAGAATAAGATTAGAATTCGAATGTTTGGAGGCATAAGGTCAGAATTCCAATGTTTGGAACGATAGAGTCAGAATTCCAGTGTTTGGAATAATAAGCTCAGAATTCCAGAGTTTCAAAGAATAAGATCACAATTCCAGTGTTTCGAAGGATGAGTTGAGAATTCCAATGTGTGAGAGGATAAGGTCACACTTTCAATGTCTGGAAGGATAGAGGCAAAATTCCAATGTTTGGAAGAATAAAGTCAGAATTTCAATGTTCCTAAGGATAGAGTCGGAATTCCAGTGTTTGAAAGAATAAGATCAGAATTCCAGTGTTTGGAAAAACAAGATCAGAATTCCAATGTTTGTAAGGATAAGGTCACAATTCCAATGTTTGGAACGATAAGCTTGGAATTCCAATGTTTGGAAAGGATAGAGTCAGAATTCCAATGTTTATAAGAATAAGATCAGGTTTCCAGTGCTTGGAGGGGTAAGGTCAGAATTCCAGTGTTTGGAATAATAAGCTCAGAATAATAATAATAATAATGGTTTAATATCAGTACATCCATGGTATGGCTCTTCGCCTGATATAAGATTAAAATAAGGAAATTAAAAGGAAAGAAAAAAAAATACATAAATCTGAATTATGAATTTGTAAAAAAGCTAGGTATAGAATTCCAATGTTTGGAGGAATAAGACCACAACTCCAGTGTTTCGAAGGATAAGTTTAGAATTCCAGTGTTTGAAGAAGCAAATCATTTCTTTTCTGGGCGTGTGAAATTGTAACCTTCTTAACAAAACAAAAGCTTTTCTTCGAGGCTGGCGTTTGCCTGGAGATAGCGCAGTAATCTCTCCATCTTTCCATGTGCCTGTGTAACATGTGGTACTCCCCCTTGAAAATAGTTTAGAAATGCCATTATAGCTGCCGTAAGGCGTCTTCTTTTACCGATCAGCGCTAACAACAGACGGACAACTTTATTCTGAGTTGAGTCCTCGAGGGTTACAGCAATAAGCAAGATGATTTACTATTGACCTCAAAGACTCGACTGACATTAGGTCCCATGTACCATAATTTGTCGTATTGATGTGTTATGTTGTGGTTTAAACTGAAACACAAGGTGAAAGAAATACTGCGAGCGCAAATGAAATACAGCAAAGATGATTTACAGTAAACGAATGGACAAAGCACTTGCATTGTTTTGGCGCAAAACTCCTGACTGCAAAAGAGATACTCCTGCTAGGAAATTACTACTTAGTGCTCTTGAAGAAACAACGTTGAAATAAAAGCTGAACTGAATATGCTAGAAGGCGATTTAAGTTACAAACAACAAAAGTAAATAAGAGCTAGGCGCACGTGGGATTCCTAGGGGAGTTGATTAACAGCTAAATTATTCTTTAGGGCGTTAGATACAATAGCCATGAGGGTGGGTACTTTCACTTTCAGGAGAGCAGGTTGTGCATGAAGCTTTTCCTTGAAGTTTTGATCTTGGTACATGTAGATTTCTTCTAAGAATTGCTTGTCAGTTGTCAGAATTAAAAACACGGATGCCATCTCAATTTCAGTTTTTAACACTATTTCTGGTTACAGGTATGTGTGTGGCATAGCCTAGAGTTGAAGAGAAGTCAAGTCTCATGACTAGTGGTTGAGATTTTACTTTGTGAAATGGACGATAACAGATGTCAGCAGCGAAAAGATCGCAACGTGAGAAGATATGAGTATCATAATGCTGGCCCTAATGCAGTATGGCATACAGATGGGTGTGATAAACACAAGTCCTATGGTGTTCCCATTCACGGGTGCATGGACTGCTAGTAGTGGCCCGATCAACCAACTCCCCTGACAGTGTGGGCCATTCCGTGATGCAGAGAATAAGATCATGGCAGCCATCTACGCCTTTTTTGTGGCGATGAGAATACCAAAAAATATGTGGGGCCACCACGAAAAAATCAACAAAAAAATGATAAATCAGAGCAAAATCGGAGTAAAAAGTCCATAATGCTGGTGGTACTGAGATTCTGCAACTGCGGGTCTTTGTTACATGCCCCTGAATAGGCAATCAGTTGGGGACGGCTGCTTGGTAATTGTAGTGGTTTTGGATGATTCTGATTTCTCTCCGGTTGTGAATATAGGATTTTCCATCAGATTCTCCTTCAAAGGACCTTAGTATCACCCGCCTGGTGACACATGCCTCTCTCCAATTGCAGTCACCTGCTGTTTGTGGTTGGATCAGTACTGGGCCATTGTTTGATCCTTCCGTGAACCCCAGTGATGATCTCAGGTGTTAGGAGGTTTGCTGACTTGTGCAATGGGCTCCTTGTTTGTCTGTTCATCATTTGCTGGACAGGACTGACATAAATTCTTTCCTGAGGTGTGTTCCGGGTTTGTAAGATGACAAGGGAGACGGTGTGGCCGAGTTGTCATCCCGAGTTCAAATCCTCGGCCACGCTTGTAAATAGCCGACTGGTTTCCTCCTGCCAGTTGGGATTTTTAATCCTGTTATGTTGTATTTGAATAATTTTATATTTGCTATTTGTTGCTGATCCTCCTCCAACAAAGACGTTAGTCATGCAGATTTCTGGTTTCTTTGGTCGTAGGATTGCTACTTTGACACCATGTTACGATAGCAGACATGAGAGAGCAAAGCCATTTCAATTCAAGCACATTTATTCTGTATCTGATCATTCTAATTTAAATTACCTAAGTGATAATCTCCACGTGACAGCGTGAGGTGTCTATCAATAGCGATTGCATAATCGACACGAGGCAAGTACAACCGTAAATGGGTGTTCAGTATAGTGGAAAGAGGCAGTGGCTGTACTCTCACATTCTATGTCCCAGTTCGCACAAGAGAGACCTTAGTAACCCGGCTGGTACAAGAGTTCATCGAACCAAGAACAGTGATTCTTTTCTGACAAATTTTCCCTGTATTTTAACCTAAACGCCATCGGGTACACACGTGTCATGGTGAACCACTCTGATAACTTTGTTGACCCGTACACTGCAGCTCACACTAACACCATAGAGCTAATTTGGAATGCAGTTAAGAAGAAGTTGAATGGTGGAATTAATGATCAATTTTGCGTACAACAGTCATGTACCCTCTTTCCGTGAGAGTGGTGGTTCAATAACAGAGGACCAATAACATTGCTGCTAAACCGACCAATCAGGGGGCCGGGTGTTCCTTTCAATTTGCAACAAAGAAAATTGCGCCCCCCCCCTCTGTGGAGGTGTCAGCACAATTATGTGATTCTTCAAGTCAAGCCACTCGCATTCATTCATCATTGTCTCCTGTCCTCACCGTAGATCCTCTGGCTGCAACAGGTTGCATGAGAGCAAAGATGATTGGGAGTGGTTTGTTGGTCAACATCATCATCATCATCATCGTGATCACAATATATAAAATTTATGCAATCAAGCTTAGAGGTTAACATACCCTTTGGAGACCCTTCGTTGATAAAAGTTGCACTTTTGTATTTTCTTGTATATCTTTCTGCTCCTTCAGTTTGTTCTTTAAGTTTTCCTACATTCATATTGGTCTTCTACACTGTGACTCACGGTGTTCGGTGAATGAATGTCCAGCTTTCCGTTTTCAGTCGACAAGGTGAAATGAAACATAATTCCCTGTGCTGAAATTCTGTTATCCTGAGATAAACTGATAACTTATGAAAGCAAGAAACAGAAACCAACAGCCTGTGACCAAGCATCTCACCACCATCTTGAACCTTGAACCATTCAGTGAAAAATTGACTTTACCGTCAACTGCCGGTAACTTCCTTAGCGCATTGTGGAATTAGGTCCTTCATAAAGTTGTTCTTTGTTCTTGTCCTGTAGTTGCTAATTCCTGCAAAGCCACCAGGCTTCGCTGCAGACTAATTCGGGTTTGCTTATGTGACCAGACTGGGTTGCCTTTGTCTGATACCATCCGCTTTTCAGCTATCTTGGATGTAAATATGATTGTAAGTATGTATATCAACGCTTTTGCCTCAATTTCAAGTATTGGCCTCTCAAAATCGAGGCCCTTTTGTTGGCTCTCAATCGATTCAGAAAGGAAACTTTGTAAACACACGACCATCGTTATGGAAACTTAAAGCCGTGGATTTAATATTAGGTAAACGCATGAACTATGTTGAAGATCAAGTCTTAATCTAAATCTCACAATCTATCAATTGCCGTATGGGATTACGTGTGACAATTTACTAGTTTAACCTTTTAAAAAACGTCACATCCTCCTCTCTGACCAAATAGAAAGAATTATGGATCGCTTGAAAAATATGACAAAGAAACTAATGGAAACTGTAACTAATTAAGCAAAGGACGAAAAAACAATAACAACTGCAGAGACTAATATAGTTGACCGGCCAGATCTGGTAAGCAAAGCTGTACCCCTTGGGCAATCGGCTCTCTCTGACTCTGCTGCTCTACTTCTTGGTGGCTAATACCACCATCAAGCAGATTCTGCTCTGTAGATGGAGATGATTGGAAGTTAGGTAGAAGTCCTGACCTGTTTCTTCTTATGACAACGCCTCGATCCTCTACAAGGTAAGGTTGCAGCCGATTTGACAGTTTTGCAAGGACTGTGGCTTGCTTGTTTTCTTTTTGGACCTACACTCGCTCCCCTGGTTTTACTGGGTGTAACTCATTGACTCTTTGTCAGGTATCATAATGCAGCTTTTGCTTCATCTTTCTTCTGCTTTTCTCCTGTTTCCAGTCCCCTATTCCTGGCCAGCTCGGTTGGAGGGACGTTGTAATGCAAAGGAGGGTGCATTGGATCTGGCCGCCAAAAGTAACTCAGATGGACTCTTTCCACCCCGCAGGGGTATGGATTGGTATGCCAGGAGAGCTTTTGCAGAGTCATCTTCCTTTTTGAAGCAGGTTCTTTGCTGTTTGGACAACTCGCTTAGCTTCTCCATTGGTTTTAGCATAGAGGGGGCTGCTAGTAACGTGCTTAAATTCCCAGTCTTTGGCAAGTTTGCAAACTCAGCTGAGTCGTACTGTCTGCCGTGAAAGGAAGGAAAGTGAGGAGATACAGCCACCCTCTGGGCAAATACAGAGGAGCTCATCACCACGTTCAGCGACCCACGTTTCAGCAACAGGGTTCTTGTTTGGGTTTTTGACATGACCAACTTCTACAGCAGCCCCACCATGATACGATCTCAAATTAATTCACCTAGAGGGGCTCCAAATTCGCAGTGCTCAGACAAACAGTAAAAGTCTGTGATGTATGTATCAACTAGTGCACCAGGTTCTTGTTTCTTCATGTTGAACTTTGCAGGTTCGAGGATCACGTTTCTTTTGAGAATGAAATGTTTGTTGCATTTCTTTTTTACTTTTCCATACTTCTCCTCTCCCTCTGCGAAAGTAAAGCTCTCGAAAATATCGTCGGCCTCATCGTTCGTGCAGTAGATCGTTGTGTTTATCTGCAGGATTTCTGCTTTTTTGTTGAGTTCAGTGGATATGCGATACCGCTTGAATCACAGTATCCATTTAGGCCATCCCTCAGGACTCGGAAAAATGAAGGGAGCAGGCGGTACAATCTTGTCTGACACCATTCTTGGTTTGTTTGGCAAGCATTTTCTTTGTGCTAGAATCCCACTTCTGATACCATGTAATATTAGATAAACACGTGCGCCATTTTGAAGATCAAGACTGAACGTATATTTCGCATCTGTCAATTGCCCTATCTGGTTACATTTCTCAATACACAACTTTAAGATTTAAACATCACAACGGAGAAATCCTGTGTCGTGAACAAAGCCACATTTTCTCGGGCAAAGAGTTTCCAGGAAAGCGAAGGTAATACACATTCTCGTGAATAAAAGCAATGTTTCTCAGAATATTTGAAGCAATTCCTGGGTTTTGCTGTTTTGGATGACGTAGAAAATTGTCCACTTATCAGGAATGAAAATAAATTTGGGACTGTTTCAAAGAAATTTGAGCATGGTCATGTCTCTTTTGTGACCGGTAAAAATAATTAAAATAAAAAGGATAATAACTTGAACATAACTAGGAAAAACATGTTATGGTGTGAACATGAATTTGTTCCTGGTCGCTTATTTTATCTATATACAGGCAACTTCATTCTATCAGTTTTGATACATACATACATACATACATACATAATCTTTATTTAAACACGAAAATGTTTAAAGCTATAAAAGCTTGTGGGATCGTGTCTTTAAGAATAAACTAACCTAATCTACATCAAAACATATCTACAAATTACCGGTAATATGTTATATGGACACAGTGATTCCTATATTTTCTGTTTTTTTGTATCTTATAGCGATGCAGACGTACATTGAAACTTAAAATCTATAAACTTATCTTCAGCGCCGACACGCCTCCTAAGCTGTGTAAAATTTAGAGTCGCAGATGCTTCCTTTTCATTGTAGTTAACAAAGTTCCATAACGATGCACCTCTATATGAGAGAGAATCTTTCATGTATCTTGACGCGTACCTTGGTACGAGAAGACAGTTCTGGTCTTGAATGAAGTAAGTGCTAACTCGATTTTGGACAATATTCTCATATATTATATCAGGTAAGGATTCGCCATGTGCCCTATAAAAAAGTCTAAGAAGATCTTACTTATAATAAAAAGAAAAAGGTAGGCCACTTAACTTGTCTGAGCATGTCCTCCGAAGCCATATCCTTAGGTAAATTGTCGATTATACGTGCCGCTCTACAGTGAAGCCTTTCTATTGACTTAAAAAGATCAGAATTGCAACACATAAACCTCACAAAATAAAACCGTGCTCAACAGCCAGAGGAATCACTTGGTCGTTTAATTCCTTTAAAATTCTTCTTGGTAAAAAAACAAGAATATTTGAGAAAGTCCATTTTTTTGACAAAGCTTTTGTTTGTTTAAAGTACGTTAGCCACCCAGGTGAGTTTCTGGTCTACTATCAGACCTAACAGTTTCGTCTTGGTAACCAAACTTAACACTGAGTTTCCTACGTATACGGGAGCGATAGGCCCCATTGGTGTCCCCTTGGTGAAAAGAATGACCTCGCTCTTTCTGGGATGTGGCGTTAGTTGTTTAGACACAAGTTATAAAACTCAGTAAGCCTTATTCAGTTGATCGATCGCCAGATCAGCTGTTTCTCCAACACAGTATATGGTAGTATCACTGCATACATATAAACGAACCCATAGGAGGTAAGTCGTTCGTGAATAAAACGAACAGCGTCGGTCCTAAAATCAATCCTTGTGGGATCCCCATCGATACAGGTAACAAATCCGACTTTATATCATTTAGCAACATAACACTCAGAGTAACGAGTCATAATTCTGCTATACATCTAAAGTTAATTACACTGTATCTCAGCAAGCTCTCTTGAGCTCTTCTGGGAAGATCCCCTACATGTACTTAACTGTTTACAGATAGCAGATGGGTTTTTAACACCTTTAGTAAATAATAGGTAACTGAGAAGTAACTACCAACGGTAATAAACTTGATTCTGAACATAATCTTTAATTAACCTTATGAAAGGATTATACAATTTTATCTTCTTAAGATCGTCTAGCAAATACGTCGTTCCAAAGTTAAGCACCTCCAATTTTTAAACAAAACTTTCCGCAGTTTGGCCTTGCATAATCAACATGTATGCTAGATGCTAAATGCGTGTAATGTTTATGTATTTCTTTGCATGTCCAGCAAACCAAAATTTTGTCCCGACAAAATGGTCGTCCTAGCTGGACATTAGGGAGCTTACGAATTGACGACTTTCGCACGACGACGCCGTTGGGCCACGTCATAGTCCGGCGTCGCCGTCATCTAGGAATTTGAATTTACGATTTTAAGTAAAGACGACGACGTTGGTGCGCTTGCTGCAAATTTTCCCGCCGTTTCGGAAGTTTGTTTTTTATCACTTCATGATCATAAGCCGGGTTGTTCAAACCAAAATGCCTAACTTCAGAGAAACAAGAGCTTGTATTGCTTACGCTTTTCGAAACAACTTTTTAAAAGAACAAGAATTTGTACTTTTATACGATGCTCATAAGTAAAAAAACCCAGAGTTTCCGTATTGGAACTACGAAAGGTTCGATTTGGACGAGAAAACAAACGACGAATGCAAGGTTGAGTTTCGTTTCTACAGAGATGACATTTATAAACTTGCGGAACAGCTGCAGTTACCTGACGAGATAACCACTTACAATGGTTTAGTAGTACCTTCGGTACCAGCATTATGCATGTATCTTAAGCGCTATGCCTACCCTTGCCGATACGGAGATTTGGTTTACCATTTTGCCAGACCGGTTCCTGAGATTTCTATCATAAATAACCACATAATGGACTTGATTTATGAGCGCTGGCATCATCTGCTTACAAGGTATAATCAGGATTTGTTATCCCCTCCCAAGCTTCACCAGTATGCTGATGCTATCCAACAGGCAGGAGATGCCCTAGATAACTGCTGGGGATTCATAGATGGAACTGTACGTCCAGTTTGTAGGCTTAACGAAAACAAGCGATCCATCTACAATGGCCATAAACGTGTCCACTCCATTAAGTTTCAGGCTGTCGCTTTGCCTAATGGATTAGTGGGGAATCTATTTGGCCCAGTTGAGGGAAGACGCCATGACAGTTTCATGCTAGCTGCCTCCGGATTCTTGCAGGAACTGCAAAGGTTTTCCAACTGCCCCGTAACTGGCCTTCCCCTCTGCGTGTACGGTGACCCCGCCTATCCGATACGTGCACACCTACAAAGGCCCTATAAAGGCGCAGTCCTGACCCCAGCTCAACAAGATTTTAACACTTCAATGAGCACAGTTCGCTCTTCCGTCGAGTGGATATTCGGGGATATTGTCAATTATTTTAAGTTCTTAGATTTTAAAAAGAAACTGAAAATCGGATTGAGTGCTGTAGGAAAGATGTATGTGACATGTGCGTTAATGCAGAATGCACGAAGCATTTTATACGGTTCTGTTACGTCAGAGTATTTTGGTGTTAATCCGCCAACTCTAGAGGAGTACTTCATTTGATATAATGTGCTTAAGATACACTTGTGATACTCCAGTTATACAACATAAACACTCTAGTCGCTTGAAGGTTTAATTTGAAATGCAATAGAACTCAAGTTCAAAAAAGAACACATGTAAAGCCAATAGTAGTGTTAACACGCGTGCCAGAACATCTACGTGCAATAAAGTGATGAAAATCAACATCAAATGCTGAAGGTTGCTTGTTCATACTATAATATTACAAAACCAAAAACAACAACGAAAAAATAAGTTGCGTGTTTACAAGAAAACTGAACAATAACTACTCCGATCATAACTACGGTCCCTTTTTTAAGAGTTCAATGACTGCTTGTGTTTGCGCTTGCTGGCTGTTAAGCATCATTTGCATCATATGCATAAACTGCTGTTGCTGCTGTTGCTGTTGCTACACCTGTAACTGTTGCTGGTCCCGCAGCTGATTGAACAATGCTTACTGGGTAGCAGCTGTAGCTTCGTCTTGCCTCCTTTTCATGTCTAGCTCATCTCGCCTTAACTGAGAGTCCCTCTCCGCTGCCTCCCTTAGATAGTCAAGGGTGTCACCACTTTTTTGGCGCTTTTTTCGTGGTTCATCTTTGCCATTTCTCTTCTTAGTCTGAGCTAGCCTCTCCATGGCTCTCTCTTTCATCTCCTCGCCTGCTGCTTTATCTTGATCTGCCTTGTTTCGATCCACATCAGTGCGGGATTCCTTGGTCTTCTCTTCCTCCTCTCTTCTCTCCATATAGTCGTCCATTATTTGATCTATTTCTCGGTATTCGGGGGAAATTCCCGAGCCCCTCTCGGTCTCTCTCTCCCTGGCCTTGGAATCCCTTTCCAGGATTTTCAAGCGGTCCCTCAAACCCTTCGGCGAAACGCAAAATTGGGGCTCTTTGATGTTATTCAGAATTTTACATATTTCGTCTAAACAGCTTCCCCGCTCTCTGGTGCCTGAACGGTACTTCCATAGTTCCCAACTAAGGAGTTCGCGACCAAATATGGTGTCATGTTTAACTGACCACTTCATTTTCGGCATTCTGTGAAACAAATTATAACAATATATAAATATAATTTACTGAACAGTTAAATCACTAACTTACTAAGCTAAATGTTAAGGTAACGTTTCTACGCTAGCTATTTATCTATGAGATCACACTCGCTGGTTGATTGTCTCACAAGCTTAAGAAAATAACACAATAGAAAATGAAAAACAACAAAATCCGTTCGCACAGCGAGCAGAAAAGCAAACACAGCTGTAAGCCAAGGAAAGTTTGCGTGTTTCTACAACACCAAGCTAGCTATAAGATCCCTCTTAACAAGAGAAAAGGAGTAAAAATAAACTTTTCATTGACTTTAAAATTGTTTTGAAAGCTGGCAGGGTAAGAAATTTTTTTTTTGTTCAGCGAAGTATGTAAACTTACCACAGCCAACTCGGCTCTGTTTTTTACTGTTGATGTGACAACTCAAAAAAAAAAGATACGCGACTTTTCGGTCCTTTCAAATTTAATGAGCACCAGAAAATGTCTTATACTTTGGTGCAGTGTGATTAAAAAGAAAGATGTCCATACAGCAATCAACTTTTCATTCATACCTTTTCGTGCCTTCGCCAGCGCTTTCATGAGTTGCCATGGCTGTAGAAGATAGAATTGAATGAAAACAGACAAAAAAAGTCAAAGACATTCGTAAAGAACTTGTTACTAATATAATACTCTGATTTTTCTGGCAAAAACACGTGAATTATCGCTAGAAAACTTTGAAAACTAACCTGACGTCATGCTTTCTTTAAGACGCTGGCAAATCGCTCTTACCAACGTCGTTGACTTTTGCTCGACGCCGGCAAGTGACAAGACAGGCATGCGCAGTAGGTATGTCACGCAATCCAACGGCGTCGTCTTGCGAAAGTCGTCGATTCGTAAGCTCCCTAATGTCTGTTGACTGGCCTCTATTTTGAACATTGAGTTATGGTGGTTTCATACTCTGTGCCCTGAAGCAATAATAACGTATGTGTAAATGTAAATAGATTGGATTTCTAGAAGTTTATTTCGTAAAGCCACTGAGTGGCTAACAATTGCCCACCTCCTTCTGTCTCGTACAAGATGTACATATAGTTATATTGTTTATCTTTCCACTCTCGACATGTACATTACTGATCACATACTCGGCTTTGTCCATTTGCGGTATTGGTTGCCTGGAGGTCAGTTCAGGCCGCCTTATTGGACTGGTTTGTTCTTGGGTTCCATTGGCTCCGCAGAACAGTCATTAATTTCATTGTAAGCTGCATCAGACCAGATGTGTGGAGTTTAATTGGTGAGCTGGGGAGTAGAAAGGGATATTCAGGGGTTTCAATAAAAATTGAAGTAGCCAGCGGGTTTGAAAAAGTAGCCGGCTGTATCAACAAGGGACTGTTAGTCCCCTTCTTCAAATTATGGCGTCTGGGGAAAGTTTGAAATTTCAAAACCTTAAATTGCAATTTGGAACTAAATTGAGGACAAAAGATAAAGGACGATTTCTTACCAACAGATATTTTTTTATTTACTTTTTCAATACTTGCCTCCATATACCCATGAGAAAATGTCATTCATTTCAACAATGAATATTCTGAGTTATTCATTCCCACTCCCTTTGGCACTGTCTGTGACAGTATCAGTATCAAAGTCACTTTCTTCAACACACCAATGTAGAGCACTTGCAGGTTCACGCACCTCCACTTTAATGCTTATACTGGGACAGGTGGTTTGACGGGCTGCATCCGCAGAAATGGGTTCCAAAACATCTGGTTCAGTCACTGTAGCCATTGGGGAGCTCAAAATGACTGCTGTCTTATTTTTTCGTCTTTGCTTATTCCGAACCAATTCTTCATGGCACTTTCAACCACAGACATGCTTTGTAGAACTGGCGGCCCATTGATGGCAACTTGCATTAGAGCGTTAAGCATGTCATTCCTCAAACTTGATTTAAGGGTGTTATTGATAAGCTTCAAGCGGCTTGCATTTTCTGGCCATTCTTTACTGACAGGGATAACAGCTGCAATCTCAGCTAAGTTTAGAACTTCTGAATAGTCTTAAAAGCAACTCTGTTATTGAGCACTTTGTTAATGAACCGTTTGGTGGGAGTCGTGTCTTCCAACATATCTTTGATCCTGAACTTCAATGACATCCACTGTGTCTTGAGTTTAACTTCTTTGACAATTCTGGAGTCAACATTAGAGTACAAAAAGTAGTCTGAAAGGGTTACAATGTACTTGTCATGGTTTTTGAGGGAACCAAGTTCGCATTCATTCATCATTGTCTCCTATCCTCACAGTAGATCCTCTCATTGCAATAGGTTGCATGAGAGCCGAGATGATTGGAATTTTATATCTTTCTGCCTTTTCAATTTGTTTTTTAAGTTTCCTTACCAGTTGTTCTGCAATCTCCTTTTATATTCTTATTGTGGCTGCAAAAAGGTGGACATGATTATTACTGAACGAAAGTGATAGATTTTACCTATGGAAACGGTGATAAACAAGAACCGATATAGTATGTAAAACCACTGACAATAAGGACAGCCAGACAAGAAGCTTGGAAGCACATCTCGCTTCAATCAGATTGTTCTAAGAACAATAAAAATTATCATCTTTAGGAAATAACACTTGACAGCTGAGGATCTACATAAGTTAACATTTGCAGTATGTGTGTAAAAGAAAAGCTAAAACGCATAATGTACTGTGATAATTGATCATTAATGTGTTTAGACATGAGAATGTGATTTTCCCTCCTCTAAGAAACTGATTGGAAGTCAGCTTCCAGTTCCTGAGGATCAAGAACTTCACATGGGCCAGTACCTTTCAACTCAACAGGGCCAAGAATACACGTGCTATGCCTTGGCTAGTCAAACCTTGTGATGTCTGTCTGCTGTAATTTGTGAAGGAACTTCAATAGAGTGAACTGCCTTTCATCAGGTGCACTTCGCGTCCTTCCAGTGTAATAATTTTTGCCATAATCCACCGCATAATATTTGTCCTTCTCAATGTTAGATGGTGATGGTTCGAGTAAGGTTCGGCTGTGGAGCTCAAGAATAATATGCCTTCTGAAATTAGGAATGCTTTGCTGATCTGACACCATGTTGCCTCCAGTGACCAGGGTCGGGTTGCAAAAAACATGTTAAGATTAAGGGAACTCGTAACTATTATTTCAAAACAATAGGTTATTGTTTCAGAACAAAAGTTAAGAGCCCTTTTATCTTAAGAAGGCTTTATGCAACCTGGCCCAGGAACCTTGCGTAGAGGCAAGTAACAAACTGCTGCTTATTAACATCAAGACCTTTTTCAACAATCTGCAGCAACCTCCCAATTTTTACCAGTGCTGCCTCAGCATTGGCTTGACAAAGTTTCCACACCTCTAAAAAAACGAGTAAAAATCCACTTGACGTTTGCTTTTGTTGGTGTCGTGACAGGCAATCTACGAGTCATGGTCGAAACTATCCCAATTTATGGTTGCATAGACTCATCCAAAAAAACACAAAGTCGTGTATAATCAAGTATAAAAAGTCTTTAATAGCGGAGCTCCCGCGCGCGAAGCGCGCGCAGCGGAGCACCATGAGTAACAAAATTTGGTAAACTATCCATCCAAGAAAATTTGGTTATGACGTAGAGTACGCCCACCCGTACACACACTTCATGTAAGCCGATGTCAAATGTCACAATAGATCTTGCACAACTTGACTAGCCTTTCGTTTTGTAAGCCATCCGTATGAGTACGAGTAGATTGACAGCTGTCAAAATCAGACATCCGCTGACAATGATAACATGACCATCTCGCGGGCTCAGATGAAAGACCAGTCGTTTTGCCCCTACATATAAGCTGATATAATATGTCACACTTACCAATTCAACATAAAAACGAAACTACCCCGGGCAGGGCTGTCAGTAGGCTGACAGTCGTTTAAATTTATATTGGCAAGCCAAGTTAAAGTCAATTGACAGCTGTCAAAATGGAATATGTGCAGACCACTATCAGAAAACTAATAACGTGTGGGCTCAGGTTCGCTCAGGTACACGATCTGGCATTTTCCACTACAACCCGGACGGATAAGTCTTACTCAAACTGTTAATTCGAATATTCGCCATTGTAATGAAGGTTAATTGACAGCTGTCAAACTAGAGTATACGCTGACCATCATCACCTGACTGTATCGCGGGCTCACTTTTCTATCCACTGAGGTCACGTAGTTTTTAAAGTTTTCCGCTTACATTTTATTTGATCACGGGCTCAATTCGAAGCCCCATAGCTTGGAAAATCTATCCATCCTAGAAAATTCGGCAATCACGTGACCGTACACCGACCACCCGACCTTCCGTCCGTCCGCACCACAGGCATGCCAATGTTTAATCCCACACTTTCTAGCTAGTTTGGGAGCCTGCAACCTGATATTGCACAGCCATGTTTTGATTAATTGACAGCTGTCAAAATAGTGTTTCTGCTGACCAGTATTGCCTAACCGTTTCGCCGGCTCAGGTATCGACCCACCGAGTTCAAGTGTTTTTTGAAGTTATCTGCTGACAAGAAGCTACTTTTCAAATAATCACAGGCTGAAGTTCAATTTTTTTGAAATGCATATGAAATAAGTCGTGTTTATGAGTAGTCTGCTACACAGCCGTTTTTAGTGTCGTCACGCAACGCTCCTCGTTGCGTGACATTGTAAAATTTTGATTTCGAACTGACCTCGGACGCGAAAATTCAACCGGCTTTTTAATACATGCAGGGAAGGCAATCACTTTTGACTTTTCTCACTGTCACGCGTTGATCACGCTCTACGTCCAATTTTTATGTTCTGATTGGTCAAAGATTGACAGGTGAGTTCATGCGGAAAATTTATGCAGCGTCTGGAAAATTGCTTACTGATAGCTGAAGCTGACAGAGTTTTGTTTCATCTTGTGATGTTTTTAACTGCCTTTTTCCACTTGATGTACAAAATGAAATACAGCTGCTATCAAGATTGTTCTGTAATTCATGACTGGTTTGTTTATTGCGCTTTTTGTTGACAAATGTACCCCTTTTCGGATGGCATCGTTTTCAAAACTGAGCTTACTCACTTGCCCTTGCTTGAGGCGTAAGAGGGTTGAAAAGTCTCAAGCGATTCTGGAACACTTGATGACCTTCAGAAGCAGCATCTCGACTGGTAAGCCTGAGCACTTATTGTCTTTGATGTTTTTTTTTTTTTTTCGGTTTCCTGAAGTCGAGCGTATGGTTTATGCGGCTTAAGTTTATCGTAAGTTTATACACGAGCAATGATCTAGGCCTACAATAGTATCAAGTTTAAAAAGCCTTTAGACGTTTTTTGACCGCAAATTCAAAAAAAAGGTTTCGAAGAATATTCAATTATGATTTTGGCTGTGAATAGAAAGCTCTGAGCGATTTTCTTGCCTCGAGTTCATCTTGAAAAAGA
>CALNXK010000078.1:275000-305000 GCA_942486035.1 Porites lobata | reverse complement strand
GCTGATCCATAATAAACTTAGTGCACTTTCGTTGTTTCGCGATCTTTTCTATCTACTGTATGGTGTGGTGAATAATTACCTCTCCTGTTAGGAATAGCTCACTTCAGAAAAGCGTGATAGCCTGGGAACCAAACTAGGTGCACAAGCAGTTATAGGATTATTTAGGGGTAAACAAACATGGAGGAAAGCAAAGTGGAATGTTTCAGCGCGATTAAAACAGCTCAGAATAGCAAAACGGAAAGTGGAATTGAAAGAAAAACATGAAAATGAGAAACTTTTTAGTTATCTGTGCAACTAAGCTATTTTACTGCAACTAAAATTTAATCGTCCCCACGAACGTGTGTTTGGCCATACTTTGTCTGGCAGATGTGAAATGTCTTACTTGCAAACATGGAGTCCAAGGCATGTGTTATGACCATTGTCATAAATATGTCTGTATCTAGAGCCCATGGCTTTCATTGATCGCAGGCTCGGGAACTTTTTTAGGGTGACTATAGTTTACCTGTTGTTTATGCTGGAACGGTTTGCATCAAATTCTGCATGGCCTAAGAAAGAAAACAAAAATGCGAATTAGTCCGAAATATTATAAACAATATTAATCAGGCGGGAGGGTGGGACAATGAACAGTTAACACGCCGGAAAGTGGAATGCGAGAGAGAGAGAGAACGCATTCTATGCGGACGAATTTATGGTGCAGATTAACCAATTAGAAGGTGCCAGAGAGCCCTGTAGAGAATTGCAACATGCCAGGGAAAAATACTTTTACATTCTAATTCACTTCGCTCAAACAAATGTAAATTATTTACCTCTTGAATGTAATATATACAAAACAAACCACGCTATTTGATGTTGGATGTTCAGGCATTCCAACCAAGTGAGAAATAACAAAGAAAAGTATATAAAGAAAAGAATAGTACAGCGAAAAAGCTGATTACCATTGTCAGACTTGAAACATTGCGGAGAACCCAGCTTCTACCTTTCAGGGTTTTTCCTCTTCTTTTCCGCTGCACTTTTCGCTTTCGTGAGGCTTTTCTGGTCTTCGAAGTTCGAGGTGAGGTCGTCTGACTCATATTCGTGAACAACCAACCAACCGACTTTTCTGTGGTCCACAATCTGTATTAATTTCTGCCTCTTGTGAATCATCTGCTGAGCTTCCTGTACTAAGGTATTAACCTGACTTAGCTTTAATTCTGGAGAGAAGACTTTCCTAGTTTGGCGTTAACCTCGAATTGTTTCCTGTTACCTTTGAATTTGAATGCATAGGAGGACCTCTGTATTTCCGACTGACCTTCTATTAGTTTCCCTTGTGCCCCAAGTGTAGTATTAAGGTATCTTTTAAACAAGGAAGATACTTCATCAACCAGCTCCGAAATTTACAACTGACTCCACATCAGACATCTCTGCGATAAAACGAATGGTAAACATGTCTGAAAGTGGAATGTGTGAGAGAGAAAGAAAGAACGCATTCTATGCGGGCGAATTTATGGTGTCGGTTAACCAATCAGAAGGTGCCAGCAGAAAATTCATATTCGTCAATTCATTAACAGCTCTAAAAGTACATCCACAGTGGTGGGGGAGGCACTGAATTATCCGTTTCAATGCATAGGAATCTCATTAACTTACGCAGGAATACATTAATGCCGATGACGTCATACATCTCATTAAGATAGGATGATGTCATAGTTAATTTTCAGTTGGCGAGGAGTAAGTGACATCAGAATACCCTAGGGTTTGACGTCATCAAAAAATGTTGAAAGGTAGTGGTGGTGGAGGGGAGATTCAAAGCACATAAACTCTTCTTTTTGACCAAAAATAATTGAAAAACGGAAGTCGCTCTTACCACTACAAAATACCCTAGATGTGTTTTCCTATATTGCGCTTTATTATATACATACTGAGAAATACTCACCAAAAAGCTATGTCGTAAATGTTCGTACGCATATTAGTTCTAGCCAATCAGAGGAGCGAACGATGGTTTTCACACGTGAAAAAAAATGATACATCCAATCAGAATCGCGAACGACGTTTTTTCACGTGAGAGAAAAATGATACGTCCAATCAGAAGCAACAGAGGTGTGTGAGTTTCGCGCCAAACTTCCAGCCTTTTATTGCACCTTGCAGCGCCGCTTCGCACACATTCAACGAGAAAAGTTTTACTCAAAGAGTTTTTCTCGCTAAAAAAGTGAAAAACATTCCAGAAATGGAGTGGAATAGTTTCGTTTGTTTCACTTTCCATAAAGAAAACGGTAGAGAGCCGGCGAAACAACAGCGGAAAGGGAAAAACA
Source organism: Porites lobata (assembly GCA_942486035.1). Lineage (NCBI taxonomy): Eukaryota > Metazoa > Cnidaria > Anthozoa > Scleractinia > Poritidae > Porites > Porites lobata. The sequence continues at coordinate 302,715 of CALNXK010000078.1, read as the reverse complement.
GAACGAGACGTAAGCTTTTGTTGTGCTTTTTGTTGGAGCTACTTTGCCTTTCATTTAAGCTTAAGCTTATATTGAAACCGGCCATTTTACTTAAATTCACTCATTTTCAATTGTGCGATGAGAACAAACAGTTAAGATTACTTATAGTTCTTGGATTACCTCATATCCTTACCGTCAATTATGTTTTTAACAAACGTTTTTACTAAAAAGTTGATAGTTCGTTTTCGCTGTCATTTTGCGGTAAGTGTGTAGCGGCAACTGTTAGCATTTCTGAAAGATTTAAAATAAAAAGGCCACCAAAATGATGAATGTCTCAGTATGTATATAATAAACACTCGTTCGCGCTCACTCGTTCGATTTCTGATACAAAAACAACGAGTGCGTAAATACCGTACGCCAGCACTTTCCATGAAGTATTCTCTATATATGTGCAATGTCCCGTTTAAATATACTGAAATACATATCAATTTGCAATTTTTGTTTTCACAAGGTATTTCCTATTTGCGATTCAAAACTACATTGGCAATCAGCGGCTTTTATTTACGTGTAAATACAGTGGACCTGTTATTTAAACCATGTTTAGACAGTGTTTATGAAAGTCATCGTTTAACCAATTTTTAAACCATAAATACCGATTATTTAAACGATGTTTTTCTATAACAGTCTTCAGACAATGTCTGAACACCGACTAAGGGACAATAGTAAGTTAGACCTGCTCAAAGGTAGGTTTAAACATTGTTTAACAATATTTTCATGGTCAGCCATTTTGAAATGGAGGGACCACTGCACTACAGACAGTTTAGAAACTACGCCAATCGACGAAATGTGCTTATTCGACACCTTAAGGATAGATCTAGCCCTTTAGAGGAATACCACGATGACGACTTTCGTTTGCATTTTCACCTTGGAAAGGATTCAGTCATTGACCTCGTAAAAATTTTGGAGAAAGATCTTCAACATCAAACAAGGAGAGGACTGCTGCTAACACCATTTCAAAGGGTTATTGGCGATTTATTTGGTGTTAGTGCATTTGCTGCATGTACTGCAGTTGACAAGGTTTCAAGGGCTATTGCAAAACAAAGAGCACAGAAAACCTGGCTGATACAAAGAGAAAGTTTTATGATGTTGTGCACTTTCCAGGTGTGATCAGCGCCATCAATGGTACCCACATCAGGATAATATGTCCCAACAAAGAAAATGCTATGGCATTTGCTAACAGAAAGCAGTTTTACTCCATCAACGTCCAAGCCGTTTGTGATAGCGAGGCCTTTATTACTAACATTGTAGCTCGCTGGCCTGGATCGACGCACGACTCGTGCATTTTTTAGAACAGCAAGATCGCAGACAAATTAAGGGATGGTGCTATTGATGGCATTCTTGTGGGTGACAGTCGATACGCTTGTAGAGCATATTTAATGACACCAATCCTCAAGCCAAAGAATTCAGGAAGAGTGCGCTATAATACTGCACAGAGGCATACTAGGTGTGTTAATAGGGACCTTATGATCCGACAACGGCGACGGCAACGGCAACGTGAGAAGTCTGGGTCGAGCGGGGCCACGTCGTGTTGGCGTTCCCGCCGAAATTGAGATTACGAATTTTACGAGCGAGAACGTTGACGACGGTCATTGATGTTTATCGTGTTTAAGTCAACGAAAGTTTTTTAGAAAGCCATGCCAAAGTTCCGTGACGCTATTCTCCTGGCTCATGCTTCCCGTTTGATTAATGGTGAAGAATTCGTGCTACTCTACGATTTACACAAGCCTGAAAATCCGGATTTACCGTACACTAACTACGAGTGCTTCGATCTCGACAAGATGACCGATGAACAATGTAAAACTGAGTTTAGATTTTACAAGAAGTGCATTTACAACTTGGCAGAGGTGTTTACTTTACCGGATTGGATCGTTTGCTACAATGGTGTAAATGTCGACATGGTTGAGGCATTGTGCATTTTTCTTAAAAGATTTGCCTATCCCTGTAGATACGTAGACATGATACCCAGATTTGGAAGGCCAGAACCACAATTGTGTATGATCTCAAATGCTGTTATGAACAAGATGTATCAAACATGGAACCGCCTTCTCACTGATTTGAACCAGGATTGGTTAAGACCCGATCATTTAGAGGAGTTTGCCGTTGCAGTTCACAACAGGGGAGCTGCTCTTGACAACTGTTGGGGGTTTGTTGACGGTACTGTGAGGCCCAAATGCCGACCAGGACAAAACCAAAAGTCCTTATACAATGGTCACAAAAAAAGTCCATGCTATAAAGTTTTAATCTATCGCAGCACCCAGTGGCCTTGTTGCCAACCTGTTTGGGCCTGTCGAGGGAAAGAGACATGACAGTGGGATGTTAGCTAGATCTGGAGTGTTAAACCAATTGCAACGATTTTCAGTGGACACAAATGGGAACCCCCTATGTATTTATGGAGATCCGGCATATCCTCTTCGACTACATCTGCAAGGACCTTTTCGAGGAGCTGGACTAACTCCCATACAGTCTGCATGGAATGAATCTATGAGTGAAGTCAGAGTTTCTGTTGAATGGATTTTTGGTGATATAATAAATTATTTTAAATTTCTGGACTTCAAAAAAAAACTTGAAAATAAGTTTAAGTGCTGTTGGCAAAATGTATGTGACCTGTGCCCTTCTTCACAATGCTCGTGTTTGTTGTTACGGATCCACCACATCAGACTACTTTGATGTTTCTCCCCCAGAAATTGGGGATTATTTTCACTAAGTCTGCCAAACAGGTTTTACAAAAGTTACATAACACTTTTCCTTTCGAAAATTGAACTGCTTTTTAACAAAAAAAAATTATACAATCGAGAAAGGCTAACATATTGGAATTAAAGTGAAATAAATGCCACCAAAACAAACTATTAAATGAGAACAAATAATGGTGAGCATGTTTACAGACAGTAATGCAATTCTATAGTTGGATAAGCCCTATTGCCTTGATAAAGGCTCAGCCCCAGTTTTGATACTGGCATAACATCAATTCGGCGACTTTCAAAGGTTGGCAAAATTAAGCAACATTTCCTTTACAACTATATATGTAAACAAGTAACTATTATTATAAATCTTTAATTTTTAACTTCCTTGAAAATGTTCAAGTTAATAAAAATGTGAACTCTTTGTGCATTTAAATGACCTCTTGCAGAGATTGACCAGCATCACTTCGCAGCAAACTTTTTCATTAGTTCCATAAGTGCAAGGGTTTGTTGTTGGTGCTGTTGCATCATGTTTGCATTCATTTGCATAAACTGCTGCATTTGCTGCTGCTGAAGCTGCTGAATATCTCTAGTGTGCTTGTTCATCATATCAAACTGCTGTTGTCTTCCTTCCTGCTCCTTTGCTTGCAGTGCTAACTCTTGCCTTTTTATCTCCAATTCATCACGTTTTAAAGTAGCTTCTACTTCTGCCCTATCCTTCAGGTAAGCCAGAGTGCTTGCACCACTAGCTCTACCCTTTTTCGGTCTTGCTCCTTGCTGTTCATCGGCATTCCTTTTGGCGCTATCGTTAAAAGTTTACAATGATCTCTTCCGCATTTCCTCTGCTTTCTTTGCTTCTTCTTCCTGCTTTTGTTTTGTTTGATCTGTGATTTTGTCAGACTCATCAAAGAGTTCAATGGTTTCATCTAACAGTTGATCTAGTTCCTTGTCCTCTTCAGTGGCAATACCTGAGGCTCTGTCTTCTTCCCTGACTTTTTTCCTTCTTCTCTTTTCCATTGTTGAATAGTGGTCACGAACAGACCGTTGAGTAACACGGAATTGGGGATAAGGAATAGCATTTAAGGATACTGCCAGCTTTTCCCAATCATCTCCTCTCTCACTATTTCTTTCTTGTGCAGCCATGGCTGCAAAAGCATCAATTCCCTCAACATAAGCAATTCGTGTTGTTCAGTCCATTTCATTGATTGACTGAAAGTGCAGTGCAACAAAAATTACTTCATGAGGAAGAACTATCAGTATATCAGCAAAATTTGCTAACAATAAAATTATCATTGTATCTGAGATTTACTAGCACTTAGTCCTAATCATGATCAAAATTTTTAAAACAAATAACATAACTAGCTTTGGGTGGTATTATCTAGATCATCATAATATTAGACAATATCTTTGTTTTCTTTAGTCCTCCAATAAATTAGCTGAACTTGTTGACAGATAAAGAAATGATCATGAGAATACATGACGGTTATCCTTCGCCTTCCGAATGAGGGAAACATACAATTAAGGTTGGAAGGACGCTTTCAAATGAAAACAGTCATGAATTACTAAAAAATGTGTAGCATTTGGAGCAAAATATTGGGCAATCAATAAAGTTTGGATTTTGTAAAATAATTCTTATTTAATTAGGAAACAGTGGAAATTATGTGAACGTCTCTGTTTTGTATTTGTTTTTTATTCAGTTATAAATATAGCAATATTTGCGGTAGTCGGAATTCGTCGATATAACTGTTCAACCCAGCCAGTGAGTTCCTTGTAAAATAAGGTTGATCTACGATTATAAATGAAAATTAGCTCAATGAAAGTATTTATACACTTTGCATCGGTCGAATTTAGTACCGCTGCCGACAAAATCTCTCTACTATTTCCTAGTAAACCCAAAATAAAATTAAGTTTAATTGTTCTCTTTTTTTGATCGAGAAAAAAGTTGGAAAGTAAGTGATAAGAAAGCTCAGTGATAGCGAGTGAAGTACAATCACAAACAAATACAAAGCAAAATAAGTCAAATCTCTCTCCATTCAGTTTGTGGTCGTATACAAAAGACTCCACGCTCTGTTCGTTTCGGACATTTCATACAAACTAGTATTCTTTAAATTTAGTCGCAAAGTCTCGTTTTTACCTTGATTCCTTTGCCATAGTTGGGTTTTAATTTCCACGTTTTCGCGTTTTTCACGTTTCCGCGCATGAAGGGACACCGCCGTCTCAGAAATCTACTCATGCGCAGTACGTAACCGGAAGTAAAAATGTCCCACGTCGCCGTCGCCGTTGTCGGATCGTAAGGTCCCTATTGAGAGATGCTATGGACTGCTAAAGCGTCGTTTTCTGTGTCTTCACTTGGGACTGCGCACCGCGTTGATGAATACCCTCGTCATTATTGTGGCTAATGCTGTTGAGAATGAGTGCTAAATTCAACTCTTTCAAAAGTGATATACTGTTTTCAGAAAGGACCCGTTCCGTGCAAAAGCTGATTACATCTGAATATATCGTGTGAGCATGCAAACCTAAAATGCATCAGTAACATCTGTTCATTGTTTTCGTTCACGATAAGAACCGACAATGTTGATTGACTTGATACATCATTCCGTTACATCTAACCTATTAAGCGTAGAAGCGATTTATCTCTAATCTGATGAAAAAATGGTCGTGACAGCTACAAGTAACGCAATGGCAAATTAATAAAACAAAACAAAATCAATGTCTCAGTATTTCAGATCAGAAAACTATCGACACTTCCCCCTTAACCACTTTTTGTACTGGCTCAATGAGAATGTTGAACTGTTCAGTTCTTAGCGTAACAAGTGGTCAATAAGCTTGATTTTCTCCTCTGCAACAACTGCTGCAGTTCGACAAGGTCTTGTCTGTGTAGCTGAAACTCCATCATTCACTCTGCAAAGTTCATCTTCCGTGATACTATTTTGATTGATTGATTTTGTGTTGCTAGCATGAACTTCGAGAGGAAACAAATCTTGAAGTTGTATCTCGATAAGGGTCTTCTTTCCTACAACTAACACTCATGCTCCGTGAACTTTTCCATCTCTTCCCTTGATCAAATCTCTAATTTTTGCAAGCTTCCAGAACGCTCTCTGTGAGGTTCCCTGGTCGTGAACGATAACAACATCACCAATTCTCACAGGAGATAACGTGAGATTCTTGCCTTTGGGAAGGTGACATTCACTCAACTTGACGAGATATTATTGTTGCCTCCTTCTGAAGTGCTAAATCCGATCTGCAAGATAGCGAGAACGTTTGGTAGCAGTTATATGGTCTCCAAAGTCCCAATTTGAAGAGGTCCCACGGGTAGAGTTAAAAGTCTTCGCCCAATGATTAAAAGCGATGGCGTTAGAGACTCTTCGATCAACATCGTGAGAATAGAGGTCTTGAATTCAGAACTGCTTCAACTTCGACAAGAATAGTTGCGAGTTCATCAAATGAAAGCTTCGATCTTCCGAGTGTTTTCTTCAGACAGGATTTCACTCGTTTCACCAAGCACTCAAAAATCCACCCACCATGGCGCCTTTGCCAGGTTGAACTGCCATCTTATCCCCTTTCTGCACAGGTGCTTTTGTACGTCTTCCAGTTCAAATAGGCTAACTAAGGTCTTCTCTGAGGCCTGAAAGGTTTCCACGTTGCCTGAAACAATTAGTTTTGGGAGACCACGGCGTCCAATAAATCTTCTAACACAGGGCGTCTAGACTTGGGACCAGTTCTAAATGAACTGCTTGACTAGTGGCGCAGGTGAACAGAGCAATATACACCTTTGTCATCTCTGGTTCATCCTTCACCTTTGATTTTAAAAACAAAGGACTAGCGAAGTCAACTCCTTCACAGCTGAAAGCGGGCACATCCCTGACACGAAATTCTGGTAAATCGGGCGATTCTGGAACTGGATAGTTCCTGCCTTGAAATCTTCGACATATATTACATCCAATCAGTTTGTTCTTCGCCGTTTGTGTCCCCTTTGGGATCCAGTACTTAGAATGAACTTCTGTTAATGTTTCCTTTAAACCATTGTGCTTGACACGTTCGTGACCATAGGGAATGGTCGTTGGTGTGACAGTGATTCCGTGACAAAAGCACAGGAAATTTTGTGTCATATGATGCTTCGCTGTTCCCAAGTGGTCCTCTGCAACCAATTATGCCCTTCTCGTCCTTGAACAGTTCAAGTTTCTTTTTGAGTTCATCTACATGCAAATGCCCTTGCATCTCCTTTATTCACAAGATTTTGGCTTCCTGTTTCTCATTAATACTCAGAGGTATTGTGAACGAACCATTTGACATAGGCGGTGACCCTTAGTAGTCGCTGAAGACTGCTGTATCTGTTGCAATCGATGGTAGCAGCCGCGGATGCTTCTATCGCTGTCAGATTTGTTGTATTAGAGGATTTAATTTCCTGGAGACATTCTGCTGGTGCATCAGTCTCGGTCCTGTGTAAAAACCACCTTTTTCTCGCTTGTTTGCAACTACTCAGGACTACGAAACCATACAGGACTCTCACTCAGCTCTGATGCGTGTGCCTCTTTCGACAGTCGAATCCCCAGATGTCATGTCGTCTACATAAAGACTGTTTAACAAGGCCTTAACAAGTTCTGGGTTTCCATTTGCGTATTTCTGCAGGTGCTGTTTTATGGTGATGTTCAGAAGAAATGGGCTCCTTGTTACTCCAAAGACGACTCTGCAAAATCGTTGCACGACTTCCTTTGGATTATCCTTGTGGATGTCATCCAGCCCAATAAATCTGAGTGGGTCTCTATCACTAGGACCTTGTGTGAGAAGCGAAGATTTTCTAGCCTTCACGTCGGAGATAACATAACGAGTCACAGAGGGATGTGACTTGTGACAATAAGTGCAATTTATGTTTCGACTAATGACGCCACAGCTGCCGCTGTTGGATTTCCAGAACCTTCTTCTCCCTTCCATTTTGGCAGTGATGAGTGTACTTGATTAGTACGGCTTGATATTCCCACACTCGAAGACGTGCATCTAGTTCGGTCTTAAAGGCCTTTAATAGCTCATCTAAATTCCAATTGTCACCACAGAATTGACGACTGAGGATAAGGCGTAGATCTTTTGGTATTTTGCCATCATAATGGGGATAGGCATTGTGCCATACTACGCCGAATCCACCCCTTTTTCTTGTAATCCACGAACATGGATTTCAATTTGGTCATATAGCTGGCGAATCTTCTTGATATCGACCATCGTGCTCAAACTTTTTAACTTTAACATAGCATCCATATGCGAATAATAGTAGTATAAAGGGCTACAAAAGGTCCCAACCAATCAGAGCGCAGCAAAAAATTTTTCAACCAATCAGAATCGAGCATATAGGTCATGTGACCCAAATGACGTCGCAATGCCCATATATGGTCATGAAAATTCACGTCACCCCATGGGATATAGAACACACGCACACAAGAGTTAGATCCACATTTTTCACATAGTTTTAATGAATCTCGAGAGTAGAGCCTGGTAACAAGCGGGACGTATGTGACGTCCAAGTGACGTCACGCCCATTTTTTACAAATCTAACAGAAGGTCTAATTCGTCCCCAATCCTTTCATAGCCATAGGGATGACTGGATCGGGTGGCTACATCGATCACGCGCTTGTCGAACACCAAGCCATACTGCTTCACGCGCGGAACCACTTGAATTTGTTTCCGTTCCAAATCTCGTTTGAAATAATAGGGGGTCATAATATTCAAGTGTCAGCGAGAGTCCTGTGGCGAGTCTAATTCCGAGAGAATGTTCTCTTTCATCGTGCGCAAGTTGAGGATAGCCGACCCGCGGACGTTCAGCGTGAAACCGCGTACCTTGCACACCACTTTGCCTCCACGGGTGTGGTAGCCATAATTCTTAGCCCCCCCCCGAAACAAACTCAGTGATGACGTCTCCGTCCAATTCATCCGTCATGTCCCCAAAAAAATCCCCGGTGGCAATGCTGGGTTGACCGGGACGCCACTTGTACACCACACTATCTGTATCATAGTAGAGGACTTGCTGTTGAAGGGTGTCTAGGGACTCGTAGAGCTTGAGCTGAGCATGACAGGTGGTGAAAGTCGCCACAAAAATGTTGGTCTTGGTGCCTTTGACGGCATTGTCTTGGACGCTGGTGTAGACGGCTTCCAGGATATCGTCGGTACAGAGGCGGAGCGTGCTGATATCCAGGGCGGCATCGGAGATGAGGCTAAACAAATGGGTGGGGTCTTTCACAGTGACAGTGGTGGGTTTGTTGATCCGCTCCCCGAATTTACCCCAGAAACTGTTCAGCATGAGCTTGGCGGTAGCCTTGCGACCGGGGTTTTTGGCAATGCTGCTAATGTCCAGACGGATGCCCTCGCGCTCTTGGTAACGAAGAATGTAGTCTCGTTTCTGCTCTAGGGTCTGACACCAACTGGGCCACCCCGCCGATTCCTGTTTGATCTTGAGCCACGTGTTGACGTAATTGGCGAAGAGACCCGTTTGGCGTTGCTCGGGGGGAAAATGCCAGACTTCATGGATTTTGATCAGCGTGTACCCCTTTTCGATGGCTTTGACGAGCTTGGGCGTGTACAAGTTCCGCGTAGCATGCGAGCAGCGTCAGAATGAGGGCAATAATGGGTTCTGGTCAACATGGGTGGGGCTTGCTGCTCCTGAACACAAGAACGGCAGAGAGGAAAGGTGAGCTTTTGGCCACAGCGTACAGGAAAGACGGGGTGGAACAGACCAGCGGGGGGAAGAATATCCACGGTGGCCAGACCAAAATAGGATTCCAGGGACTGGTCGGCGGGTTGGGTGATGATTTTCGGATGACCGATGGGGTTGGGGCAGTTCTTATTCACCCACGGGTAAAGGGAGGTGACATCCACATAACGTATCTCCTCGCCCTCCCCAGCCACGGCATGCAGGGCTACGGCACCAGTTCGACCCCCAAAGAAGGCCTCGCGAGGTTCCAGAGGTGGGGGGAGATCGAATGAATTCAGGAAACGTTGGACTGCTTTATCGGTGTCCACCAATTTGTCCCATTCACACTCCCACATTTCGATCACTGTGTAACCTGCTCGGAGCAGCGCCATGCGTTTGGAGAGCGTGGCTTGATAGAGTTCCTCGACGGTTCGATCCGGCGTGGCATAATGGGTGGCGTTTCTCACGGGATAACAACGGGGACAGCCACGGTAGAGACACCCGTGGAACTCGTAGACGGTGCGAGTCAGGGGATCGTAGCCATCGACAAAATAGCTGTTGGCGATGGTTCGGACCGACTGTTCGCCCCCGTTACGAACGTGCCGAATGCGGTCGGTACTAGCCCCCTCCTTGGGAATGAGGTGTTCTTGGTAATAGAGCCACTGCAGGGCTCTCAGCGATTGGTTGACTTGGGCCCCTCGCCAGCCACCCAGAGGTTCGACAGCAATGGTGTTGGGGGTGAGATGGTGCTTGCACCAATACAGATTGCAGGCACTCGCGATGGTGATGCATTTGGCCATGGGATTGAAGCCAGCCTGCCGTTCGAATTCTTGTTGAAAGGCTTCACACCCTGCTTTCAAGAGAGCGACATCCGACTTGCAATAGTCAATCATTTCTTGCTTGAAATTGAACGTAACATTACGACGGACTTGGTCCGCGTGTCAACGGGTCAGTTCATCTTTCTTTTTGGCCATCATGCCATCGGGATCGTAAAATTCCAAATCGGGGATGCGGCCCACGTGTTGTTGATGATCCGGGGTATTGAACAAGTGAGGAAAGAATCCCTTTTTTAATTCGGTCAAATTGAAGGTGCTGGGAAATGAGGCTAGCGGCATGGGCAAGAAACACAGCGAGTCAATGAACTTGACGGGTCTGCTCTTGAAGGACAATACTTTGGCACCCACCGTGAGTTGGTCCGCCACCTCGCGTTGTTGCTGGTACAGTTCGTGCAGAATAAACATGCCGTCGAAGCCTTTCAAATTATGAAACACCACGAGAATCTCCCGCTCGCCCACGCTGTCCGGGATGTCGGTGAGATCATCTAAATCGCGCAAAAATTGTAGGGCACAGTCCTCCCCGTCCAACACATGAATGGTCGTTTCTTCACTCGACGAATAGCACAACAAATTAGCCACAAACACTCCTTCCGCATTTTGCATGGCTTCAAAATCCGCGTAAACAAACAGGGGAGGGGGTGGCGCCACCATGCAACCTCCCCCCTCCTCTGTTGGTTCGGGCTCCTCGTTTTCCACACACTTGTGGTCCTGGATGGGCACCCATTCCTGACACACGGGGCATTTGGCGTGCCCGCACTTATGACGTCGGTCAGGAACCACCGCGTATTGGGCTTGACACTTGAGACAAGTTTTGACCGACTGACATTGCCGGCTGACCACATGATGGTGCATACAATGGGTACCATAAAACTTACGGTGACATAAGGGGCAATGGTCAGTGGGTCGGGTGCCACGCACATAATCCGGACAGTCAAAGCGCCCACACGCAGTGCAGCGTCTCCCTTGACAAGTGTGATTGGTTCGGTCGTTGGTGTTGAACCCCCGTTCACAGTCCATGCAATAATAGGATCGGTTGACAAACGCGGAAAAGGACGTGCAGCCATCATAATGATCATTGGATTTCAGTAAACGGATCTGATGAGGGGCTGTGGGTCCTTTGAATATCAGAAAAAACGGTTTCATCCGGGTCATCACCAGCAATTGATATTGAGGCCCCAACGCCTGTTGAAATTGGCAAAGCTCTGGCAAACCACAGGGACCCTCAGCTACTCGCGCTTGCTGATGTAATGCCTGGGCTTGACGTTGCTGCACAGGACGACCACGTTTGAGATTGTCCCAGTCGCGAAACCCGTCCACGCCTTGATCTTTATGGCAGTGGGCACGCATGGTGACAATGGCACGAGCACAGCATAAAGCATCTCTGTTTCGGATGGTGATGATGCATTTTTTTTCTTGTTGTCTCGATCCAGGCATAGACGTCCCGCATTGCGTTGTTTATGTCGACCGGACCCTGGGCTGGGCATGGATACAAACACCACATCCACTTGGAACCCGCGATCGGGGTTGAACGCTTCATTGCTGTTTAATTTACCAGCCAAGGTGGCCGACATCTCATCGAAACGAGCGGTGCGTTGTAAAAATTCCCCCACGGTAAAATTGACTATTTGGTAGGCGTGGGTGAAACCATGAGCTGTGATGGCAAAATTGACAAAATGATGGGCGGGTCGCTGCTCTCGGTCGAGTTCCGTCTCGATGGCATGATGCAACGCTTCAGTTAAAGCCATCCCAATATTATCCCCAGCCACAGGATCCCGCAATTGACGCAATTGCGCCCACTCCACCACCTCGTGCCAGCCGCGTCATCAACCTATGGGTTGCATGGTGAATTGAAAGAGAGGACCGCGGGTGGCGGCGGCACCTCCCAACTGTTCCCACCAGTCATAGGCGCGGTCCAACAGAGCATCCTCATTGTCCTCTTCGTCACTAAAATGATACCAGTAGTCCTCCGCCATGACGGAGGAAAACAATTTGAATTTCCCTCGCCAGACGCTGGCTTTTATAGACCCAAAAACACGTGATCGAGTGCGAACGGGGATTGGTGGACAAGGCTCAGGTGAGAGTCAGGTGAGGGGTTTGATCGACAGGAGGAAGATCAGGGGTGGTCCCCCCCATGGGTACAGACTCCTTGAGTCTCCTCTGAGCCTGGACCGAGATCGGTGATTGGCGGAGGGAACCCTAGATATAATCCTTTGTCCAGAACAGTTGGCAGTGATGTTCGAGATGCCTAACAAAAATCCCGAGAAGGCGAAACAGGCAAAGCACGAGTGGTACCTCAGAAACAAGGAGAGAGTGTTGCAACAGAAGCGTGAACGGCGAGCGGCCCAGAAGAAACTCAAACCACCCCGTCCACCCAAACCAGCCCCCACACCAGAGCAGATTGCTAGAGCCCGAGAGGCGAACCGACTGGCCTGTCTCCGTTACCGAGCCAAGCATTTGGCTTAAGTGCGTCACCTCAACTGGGACTACTATCACCGGAACCGCGAGAGAATTGTGCAGCAGCAGCGGGACCGTCGTGCCCGGGTTCAGCAGAACTAACAACACCCGTTCCGAAAGTTGCGTGCGTTGGCGGACGTGTGTGCCGGCCGATTACTGGAACTAGATCATGGATACGCTAGGATCGAGCCAGCCCCGGACAAAGCAGGACCCTGAAAAAACAAAAAAAAACAAAAACTGTATCGGCAGCGCCAGTATGCCGCCTTGAACAGCGTAGAGGACGTGAAGGCCCTTCAACGTCGACGCTACCACGAACGTATGGCCCGTATGAGAGCGAACGGAGAGTACGAGGCCTTCAAGGCCAAAAAGATCCAAGAGGGCATGCGACGCTACCATGCCATGTCGGAGGAGCAGCGGAACGAAGTCAAACGTAAAAACGCCCAGTGTCAAAGAAATTGGACGCAGAAAATGAAGGAGGAGGGGACCTACGAGGCCTACAAACAACGATTGAATGTGCGGCGGCGAGAGATACAGGCCGAGAAAAAGCGAGTTTTGGGTGTCGAGGGGTGGAAAGCCCTGCAGAGTCAGAGATATGAGAAGCGTGTAGAATCGATTCGGCGTCGAGAATGGCAATGGTTGGACGAGCAATTGGACCGTCTCTTTCCCCTACTGTGGTTGCCCTTAGACTGGGCCGAGTCTGAGCCTGATGTGGACACAGTGCAAACGATTCGTGCCGATGCATTGTAACAAATGGACCACTATTTGGAAGAACAAAAATGAGTTTTATTAAAACATGTGTATTATGCCATTGAACAAGGTTGCCTTTTTTATGACTAAGGGGTTTACATGCCCAATCGGAGTTTGGTTTTCATAATGCGTCTAACAATGCGTTCCGTCAGGCTTTTGCGGCCAGGGAGTTTATCAATCTTGGCAATCATCTTGCGATCAGCCTCCCATTTATCTTTCAAGTCCTTGGCTTTATCATAGTCGATGTTATGGGCTTTGGCAATCCTGTCCAACCGGTTGATGCTGGGATCCCCACGGGCCAATCGTTTTTTCAAATGGGTGCCGGGTCCCATGTACTGATAGCCGGGCCAATGAAATTCAATGCCCGTCTTGTTGAGGAGGTTTTGCACATCGAATAACTTGCCTCCACGTTGCGATCGTCGTCTACGTCGCCTCGCTCGGGAGCGGGGCGCAGCACGGCGTCTCTGAGTCCGTCCCATGACGCGGTTTTCCACGTTTTCCAATCCAAGGCTTTCTTGGCCAGACCTGCGGCTTTCTTTTCTGCCACCTCTTTGGCTTTCTGTCTGATTTTGCGCTTGACAGCTAAGGAGGGGGTGTCCCAAGGTCTCGGGGCAACGTCCTCTGAAAACAACTCGGCACTGCTCACCTTGGGCGTAAACTTGAGTTTCTTTTTGGCACTGGGAGTGATGTTTGGTTTGGGCGGGACAGGTGGTTTTCTGGGTCCTCCAGGCGTGGACCCTTGTTTTATACCCTGGGTCACCTTGACCAATTGCGTGAACCACGCCTGCATTGGGCCCGCCTCAAAATCATCGTCGCCAGGGGTCGCGGCCCCTGTCGCGCTCACACCACCGGTCGGGGCCCCAAATGGTTGGCGAACTTTTTTGGTCCAATGGCGTAATTGACGGCTCACGGCTTTGAGTTGAGGCCGTTTCCAAGCATCGGGGGCATCGCTGGTCAAGAGCACATGTTGTTTGGCCGCTAAATCGGCGGCTTTGGTCAAGCGGGTATCTTCCACCAATTCTTGTTTGTACTTGTCTCGTAATTGTAAAAAGCAGGGGCGTTGTCCACCGTGGTGCTCACCATCTCGGGTTCCATGGTGCAACTGAGGTTCTTGTCTAGCGCATGCAACGTTTATAACATCGGTAGAGTTCAGGCCAGAGGGCGCCCCCTTTTTGAGCCATCATGATGGCGCGTTGTCGTCTGACGAAATGGGCGGGTTTGGCCATGGCGCGTAAGCTCTGTGCGTGGGGTTTGAGCAACGTAATGGTGTGTCGGGAGCGGGGCACCGTGCCACGGAGGGTGTTCATCACCAATTCACTGATAGCATTGATCTGATCCGCATTCGCCATCCGCAACAATTCTTGTCGTTTGTGTTGATTAGCTTCTTGTAAGACACTTTTCAAGAACGGGGCTTGACGTTCCATGCGCCACTCCATGATGAATCTTAAGTTCAGGCAACGACCAAGGTCTATTTATGGTAAAAATGGCTCCACACCTGCCACACAATTCGCCATGATCATGCGTTTGCATGTGATCTCGACACCGTGAACACAGGACCGCTTCATACTGTTCGTCCCAGTCCAAAGCAAACGTGACGGCTTTTCTTTTAGGTCTCACCTCAACGTCGGCGCGCCTGCCGTTTCTTCTTCTTGAACGCCCAAGACGAGAGAGCCACTGCCAACATGGGGAGCACGCCTCTCCGTTGCAATCCACGTCGACGGCGTCGTATTCGGGGGACATAACGATGTCGGCGTCCATTGGGTCCACGGACGATCTTTCAACTAACCCCTGTTCAGGCCCACGAAGGTCTTTTTATACGTTTTCACATGATAGAACAATTAAACGATTCCCCCGCATAGCGTTTCGGTTTGCCACGTGCATAGGATTCGTCCACTGCCCGTCGGCGTTTGGCGGATATTTTCAAAGCTCGCTTTTGTTGATGCTCCCCCAAGGCTTTGGTGATCCCATAGCCGGCTTTGCCAATCCTCACAATGAGACCCGGCGAGACACCCCCTACTTGACTATAGGTCATACGCCGTGGTCATTTGGCGGGTGGACGACGTCGAGTCGCGGTGCGTTTGCGTTTGGGCCTAGGGGCCTTCGCGTTTCGACAACAGCCACACATGGTACTAGGACGGTGGGAGGAAGGACGCTGTTTTTATATCTTTTTTTTTGTTCACGGGCATCAACCCCGTCCGCGTGTTCGGCCACGGCCGCGGCCCCGTCCTTGGCGTGGTGGCAGTGGACTTCGGCTGGACGTTCGGGTGGACGTGCGGCGCACAGAAGGTCGACCTCCCTCATCTTCGTAGACCGTGGTGACTGTATTGGTGTGCGTGATGTTGCGAATACTTCTGCCCCGAGCACGTTGTTGAGCATCTTCATTGAGCAAATCCAACCGTCGCCTTAAATCCCCACCGTCGATCCTCATCGTCGTCATCATCGTCATCGTCCTCCGACGGAGGAGGGGAAGAATCAGGTGACGGAGGGGAGGGTAAGCGGGGAAGTCGTCGCGGTTGTTTGGCGGCTATGGTGGAGCGTCCAGTGGGGGTCGTCATCGTCGAGGTGTTGGTCCTGGTCCCTGCCCCGGCGCTGCAGCGACCGGTGAGGGGGCGCGAGGGAGCGGTGGTGGTCGTGGCGGTGGTGACGGGGCATGTTCGGGTGGAGGTGACGGGTCGCGGTCGGCTGGTCGTGGTGGTGGTCGTGGGGCGTGTTCGGGTCGACGTGGTGGGACGGGTATGAGTCGCCGTGGTGGTGGGGGCGGTGGTGATGGAGGGTGGTGGCGGTGGAGGTGCCGTGGTGGTGATGGCGGGGGCGGTGCCAGTGCCAACCACGGGCGGTAAGATAAACGCATTCAAGGCATCGTCCACATTGACCGGGTAGGTCAAATTGAAAGTCTCAGTCTCTTAATCCAATTGGGCACGATCTACCGGTCGAGTCAATTCGGTCACCATGTCCGTCATACTGCTGAGATCCTTGAGGGGAGGGGGCGCCGTGGGGGAGCCCACGCCGGCGGGCGAGAGGGTCGGAGTGTCCATGCGGGCCGCTAAGTCAGTATGTTGTCCGCCTTCTCTTTGCCGGCGGACCCTTGCGAGTTCTCGTTGCAGTTCGTTGTCGAACGGCAGGGACATCCACGGGCAGGGTGTGGACTTGCGCCTTGCCTTCTCGGGGCGTTAAATGACTCCACAAACGGTAGCGATCATCCGACGCACGATGCACATCCAACATCAAATAGTCAAAGGGACGGGACGTGATGCGTTTAAATAGGCGCAAGACTTGACGCCACCAGTCAAGAAAGGCTTGCAGTAAAATTGTCCGTATGCCCGTTTGATCCCGGGGGTTTTTGAACGCCACGATGTAATGCGCGTTGCGATTGATGGTCTTGGAAAATTTGCTAGGCGGGAATAAATCTTGCGTCAAATACAGCACGGTGATGTTGCGATGATGAGAATCTTTTGTCTTGTCCCCCTTCTTCCATCAGATCATCCAAGACCAACACTCCTCCGCGCGTTCGACCAAACCATTGGGTCAAATGACCGGGGTCCGGTAACCCGCGATGAAACTGAATCCCATCCTTTTTTTGCATACTGTCGAATCGGGGTTGCCAGCGATCATAGGCATAGACGATCTTGTTGGGTTTGACTTGAAAGACGTTGAGGTACCGTAACCATTGTTCCACCAACTCGCTCTTACCGCTTCCCGACGGGCCAGCAATGATCACACTACTGGGTTGTCGGATCATGATTCCCACGGTCGAGGGTGACGTCAATAATGACCCGTGGCCCCTTTGGCGCCCAGGCGTTTATACCGTTTGCTGCGTCCCAATTTATAACCGATTTTGGCCGATTTGGACAACACACTCATGATGCCCCGCCCGTTTTGGCGAAAGCGGCGTCGTCGGGAAGAGGCGCGCTGTCGTCGTCTGCGACTGGGCATACCGTCCAATATTCGCGGTACAATCGTGGAGACTCGGACTGAATCAGACCTGCCATGGTCTCTCTTAAATACGTTTCACCCATCGTGTCCATGTAGTGCTTGAGGGAGACCCAGTCTTGGTCTCGCGCCAATTGTCGGGCCACTAAACAATGATACCCATCCCACGCATCGATGCCTTGGACTGTGTTGACCCGCTCGATCGGGTGTACCCACCAATACACGGTTTCTTCTAATAGGAACGCATCCACTACGCGCTGCACATCGCCTCGAGTAATCATGATGACACAAGACTCATGCACAGAACGCGTCGTTTTTATGTTTTTTTATTGGATTTAATGATCACACTGATGACAAAGCATAAAGGCCTGGCGGCTCACATTCTTTTGCCCGTCGGGTCGGGCATCGACTTCATCTTGTAATGCCTGTTTGATTACACGTTTCAACTGTTCGGCCGCTTTATGATCATTTAACACTAAATTGTCGGAACTCCATTGACTCAAAAATTCTTGATACGACCGTCCTTGCGCTCGGGCTTTCAAGAAAAATAAAGCATAATGGCCACAGGTCTGACTATCCACGGCTTGCAAGGTCATGTCACTGCGAGTCAGGTACTTCCATTGACCCCACCACTGGTGCAACTCCGGGTTGGTGTACACGTGCAGGGGTAGACCATAACTGTCAAAGACCTCTCACTTGTTCTGTTCCGTCCACAAGCCCAACCAATGCTGTCCCGGTTCTCCCGCAGGATCGGTGTTGACAATGTACGCTTGACGGACACTCCTGGGGGGGTGATCGGGGTAGCTGGTCGGTAGGGTACATCCCGTGAAATACGCGTCGTAATGTGGGATCCTCCAGGGCCAAGGTCCGCAACACGGTATCACTGAGCGCCACAAACTCCATGACCGGTGTCTTCTGACTTCTGAGGCTACATCAGCCGTTGATGTTGTACTTTATACCTCCCAGATGATTGATCTCATACATGTTTTCATACTCGCTCCATACCAACACGGTGATGTTGTGATTGACCGCGGCAGCAAAATCAAGGATCAGTCGCACATTGCCCGATTGACGGGGGTTCCGATACTGGCAGTCATCTGCTTTCCCACTGGGCACATTGTTGAACATGAACAACGTGCAGTTCTTGCCTTGTCCTCAATCACCAGGCAGCATCATAGGAATCTTATCTTCATTGTAGGCACCCATGGCTTGTAGAAATCGATCGTACCCCAGTAGATCTTCATAGGCTTCTCCTCCAGTCAGTTGCAGGGTTCTGTAAGGGTATTCTTCTCCATTCAAGGTCTGTCGTATTTGGGTGACGCCAAACTTTTCAAAGGCGAAGGGGTATCTTTGTAGGTCTCCCTTGAAGGTATTGGAATGCAATAACCCGAAAATCACTCTGTCAGGAAATCGACCCACAAACACATTGTCTTGTTCCCACTGGGTGGTTCGTCCATCGAAGGAAAACATGCGAATTTCGCTCTGCACGACTGGGTAGCAGGCCATCTGTTTCCCCAGCTGTCTTTCTTTCTGCAGTCTGACATAGACGCTGGCATTCAGGGTCACTTTTCTCATCAGCAAGGTGACTTTGATGTCTTCACTGTGGATGGCTGGAAATTTCTTGTCATTCAAGGTCCCTTTGTTAGGGGTGCCCATCAAGTAGACGGTGTTGGGGTTGAGGAAGAGTTCAAAGTCCATCTGGGCATTGGGGACCAACAATTTGCCTGTCTTGAAGGGTGGCAAATGGGGACGAATGATGAAGGTTTGCCAATTCTGGTCTAGCAACCGGCTGGTCAAGGCTCGCAAGTCTGTATTCCCACTCCAATTCGCATTGGTGGGCACACCAGAATTGGCTCCTGCGGCTCTCATTTCTTCAATCACATTGAGCTGATTGACCCATCCTTGAGGGGCTAGCTTGGTGGCTCCTTCGTCTCGGCTGTAATTCAGGAGGGTTTCTAGGTAGGCTCTGTAATGGTAGGTGTTGCTCTGTTCAGTCATGAGGACCCCATTCATGCTCAGGGTGATATCTCGAAAGATGGTGTGACCGAAATTGTTGACGCAGTAGGTGTTTCTGGTATTGCTGGCATCGGAGTTGGCCAAATTGGCTTTCAATCCTGCATACCCAGCCGCTGGATCCGTCAGGCGCACTTTGACTTTGAATCGGAGGGAATTGGGATCGTAATAATCGTCTGAGCCTGGAATGGAGAAGCTGATGGGCTGGATGCTCGTCAAGGCGGGTTGAAACTCCACCTCCCGAGAGGCTTCGTACCGATAATCCACATCGGGCACGTCAAACAGACTGAGCGACATGATGCTGACTGTCTACGATGTTTTCAACGTCGTCCCCTTTTTATACCCTTTCGCCTACGTTGCCTCCTGGCTTTCTCTTGGTTGGCCCACAAAACCTTCCTGGGATCCCCCATGCCAAAAATCGTGCCCCCTTTCATACCGTGTCGGTGTCGAGCCATGGTCCTCGCCCATTGGTTGGGATCCACCGGGTACGCAGACGGGAACCTCAAAGGATTATTATGCATGTGGGTGGACTTGCCAAAAATCGTACCCCCTTTCATCTTGCGATGTTGGCGTTGATCCAACCGCCAGGGCTCCAACAGGCGGGAGGACGTGTACATCAGGGGATAGCGCGCCATGGTCGACTTGCCAAAAATCGTGCCCCCACTTGATACGGCGAAATGAACCGTCCACGGGCGCGTTGCCGTCGAATACGATTTTGCGTTTTGAGAAAGCCTCCCACACGTACCACTTTCACAGTCCAAAGATGTCCCGTACGCGTTGCCTGGCTCTTTTATAGGTATTTTGGGCGGTCCGTTTGGCCTTGTGTTTGCCGACCGTCCAGGCCATGGCAGGCGCTTTGCGTTTCAATCCGCGGCTGAGTTGCGCACTTCGATCGGCCCACGTGTCCGCTGCACTCTTTCCTCGTTGAATATCTTGGAGTCCCGCTTGAGCTTGCTGCACGATCAGGGGTCCCGCCAGTTTGATCAAATCTTCGGCCAAACCCTTGCCCTCTTGCTGGGTGACCACGGGCGTGTGGTACCGCGTTAAACTTCCTCTGCGCATGTCGGTTCACGTCGAGGTGCTTTTTGGACCCTCGAGAGACGTGGGTGGCTTTTTATAGCTGTTTGAGACCGATGGTCACCAGGGTTTTGCCAGGGGGTAAGATGGCCAGGGGTCCACTGGTACTCGCAATCTCGACTTCCAAGATATCCAACTGTTGTCCTCGTACTTTGATCCATTGGTGGTGCAGGGGTTCCATCGTACTTTCACCCTCGCCGGTTCTCAACAATTGCACTTCCTGCAACAGGGGAAATTTGCCACTCCCCACCACGGTGGATTCGACTAGATCCGAATACACCATGAAAGTGCGCTTGCTGGTCCCCACCACTTTTTCAAACGAGGCGTTGAGGTTGTTGAACTGCCATTCTACCATCCTGGACAGATGAAGCCGCTTATTTTTCACCTCAAACATTTGATCCATCACGTCACTGGTCAAATCCGAGGGTTGCACCCCGGCATAATGCGCTCCTTCCCAATAATAGTCCGTTCGATTGGTGGGATTCTTGGGGGGTGTTTGGCTATCAAAGGTCACGGTGGGGCAAGTGAATTGGAGATTGGGACCCAGCACATAGCCCACCACGCCTTGGGGTTGTTCAATGAAGCCAAACCTTTCCGCTACCCCCAGATCCAGGGAAAAGGCGCTCGTGACTTTGGTCTTGTTGCCGTTCAACAAGTCTCCTTTAGCCACTGCATGCATCACCAAGGCATCGTCTTTCCAGGTCATCATAGGCATCCAGTTCTTTTTCACACTGACCAGGGGTCGTTCATCCGCATCAAAGGTCTTGGCAGTATCTTGTTCGTGCATCAGTGCCCGCATGGTCTTGTTGTGCACTTCTTGCATCGTTCGTTTCCAAAACAGGTTCCCTGAGGTCACAGGATGTTTGGCACTCATGATATCTTCCAATTCCACCGTGTACTCCTTGGTCTGAAAACTGACCCGTCGATACTCCCCCAGGTCATATTTGCGCGTGAACTACGTCACGCTGAAGGTCACGACTTTGGTATGAGGATCCGTGGCGATGACGGCATTGCTCTGTCCTTGATCCGGGATGGTCAGGGACAATAACGTGGCATGCCAGCCCTCGCCCGGTAAGGAGAGACGTTCGGGCAGACGGACCTTGAAACTGTTGTTGGCATTTTTGGGAAACTCGTTGGTCGGATCGCTGATGAGCGTCAGGCGTTTAATCTCACTCATGATGATGAACAAGAGGCGCGTCCCAGAGGGTGCAGGGTCCTTTTATAGCCACTGGTCCACCTTCTCTTCACTGCGAGGGACTCGTCCCACCAACGAATTGAAGGTCGATTGTTTGGGATGAAAACACACTTGCTGGGCAATGTTGGGAAAGGCCCGTGCCAGTTCCATCAGGGTCGTGCAGGTCTTTTGTTTGGGGGGATTCTTCTTGCGCATGGGTGGATGACGACCGGTGCGTCGGCGTTGTTTGGCCACTTTCTTGGGTGGGGAACGCAGGGCACCCCGTTTCTTGGCATACTCTTCGGCTCAATGGTAGGCATTGGCGTACGCCCATTGCTGCTTGGTGGGGCTGGCCAACTTTTCCCACCTCTGCAAGGGTCGGGCTTGCCGTTGTTCGGCCGCTTTCTTCTGGATGAATTTCATAATGTCCGCGTCACTGGTGGGGGGTGGGGTGTAACTGGCCCGCGGTCGGCTGGAATCCGCCTGGACCTCATCCAGAAACCTCACCCGCTTTTTTCTTTTTCGAGGCGTTATTTTCACGCGTACCATGTTGCGCGGGAATCCAACTTTTTCCGCGGGAATCCAAGACTTTTTCGACCCGAAATAACGAGTCGTCCGACACCTGCACTTTTTGGACATCGGGTTCGTAAAACGTGCCTTTTATAGGCGTACCGTCCCATTCACTGAGTCGATAGGTGACCACGGGATGACGACGAACTTGCGTGACCACAAACACTTCTTCCGTCCAGCCAGGCAAATACCCTTTTTTGAAGGGGCGATGTTTCTTGTTGAGACGCACACGATCGCCCACACGTCGGGCACGGTGTTGGGGGTGACTTGGTGCGGGGCCATCCCAATACTGCGATGATAGGCGTGATTGTACGTATGGATCAAGGGTTGCAAGACGTCCACGTACCGTAACGTATTGTGCGCGGTGAAATACCGGTACATGCGCTGTGTCAAGGTGCGATGCCATCGTTCCACCACCGAGGCCTTGCTATCCCCATACGTGGAAAAATAATGCGTCCCCTGTTTCTTGAACCAGGCTTGTACCCCTCGATTGTAGAATTCTTTGCCTTGATCCGTCTGCACGCGGAGCGGTCGCCGCGGCGAGGCTTGCTGGTAAATGCGTGTTAACCCTCGGATCATCTCTGGCGTGCTTTTGGATTTGATGGGGACGGCCCAGGCATACTTGGACAGGACGTCGATCACGGTCAACAAATATTTGTTCCCCTGATTCCATCGACGGAGTTTTTGCATGTCCACTAAATCCATCTGCCATTGTTAGTCTCGGTCAAAGACCAACGTGGGCGTGGTGGGAAACCGCGTCCGTCGGGGTTTGTGGAGCGTATAACGCAACACGGATTGAAGAATCCGTTGCGCTTGCGGGGTTTTCAATTTATGGGCATAGGCAAAGGGTTGGACCCCGCCCAAAGCCCCAGGTTCCTGGGGATCTTCGTAAGCGCGTGGCAACGACATCAAGACACTAACACACTATCAGAGCCAATTTCTTTCTTTAATAGTTTTTTTCACACACCTACATGTTTTCAAAACAAACCCGTGCTACCAAAGTTCTTATGCAAATGGTGCCTTTTCTCATACTCTCTCTCCTGGGCTTTGGCGGATTCCGCAAACTGATTCATCCACGGACTACTCCTCATCATCTCCCAGGGTGGGGATCCCTCCATCTCTCGGCCTTTTCCTTTCAGAAGAGGGACAGGTAAACATTTCTTCTTGTATTGGAGCTCAGGGGGTCTGTCTTTCAACCATCGTCTCAGGGTAGGTTGCGCTTGCTCTCGGGGATACCACAAGGGGCCATGGAGTCATTGAAAGTAACCACAGGGTTTGGCATGGGTGAGAAAGCTCCCACAGCTAAAAAACACTTTGTTGTAATTCTTGGCTGTGCGACTCAATTTCATCTTGGGGACGAACCCACATCGGCACTTGAGCTCCCCTCGTTGCAATCGGGCACGTACTTGAGGATGCGTGTCTTCTTTCAATGTCTCCATCATCACCTTCCGAGTGTCTTCAAACAAATAGACGGGACACCCTTCTTGGGGACACTTGAACCTCAATGGACCAAAATTGGATCGGGGGTTGACACATTCAATGAATCGATGGGGATGAAAGGGGCACGATTCATACAGGAGATGGTTGAACTGGGTTTCCATCTGGTCCAGGTCCTGATCTTCCCATTCCCCCACTTCAATCGCAGGATCCGAATGAAACGTCCCTTCCTCTACACATTCTTCTTCATAGTCTTTCAGGGTTCCCTCCATCAACTCGTTGACGGAACAGACGGGAGATGGTGTGGGGGGTGGCGGTGGGTCATCCGCTCGGGGCAGGGCCTTCAGAGCCACCATGAGTTCACTGGTAGGGGGTTGAGTGGCTTTCATGTCTAGGGCTTCAGCTCGGGACAGGCCGATCTGGGCCATCTCCAGTTCACGGGTGGCTCTCATGTCTAGGGCTGGCGCTTCCTCTTCCCCCTTTGGTTTCTTACTACTCACTCGACGTCGTTTGCGTCCCGAAGGCACAGCAGCAGGTTGAGTGGCTTGACGCTCCATCCCTCGACTGAAATGACTCTGGGTGAACGTCTTGCCTGCCTTTTATAACCCAAGACCTGTCCATCACCGTGAGTCTCGTAATGCTCATAGGATCACTCCACCAATCCTGACTCAACCCGTGCTCTCGTGAGGGTGGTGTGATCAGACAGTCCGCCAATCAGAGCCCACGCCTTCCGCTATAAAACCAGAGGTGGTTCGAAGGTCGTCTCATTGGTCGCGGTCTTCTCTGATTGACGGTAAGCAATCATGTCTTTACGCGAAGTAGGTCTCTTGGTGTACAGTCAGGGGTTTGCCATCTCCCGAGACGAGACTATTATTCGAGAACTGGCTTTCTGTGATTGGACGGGGCATCAGGTTTGGACTCCTTTATCTCACCATAAACACTGTTTTTAATTTCACAGATCATGCCCTTGACTATTTACACAGGAGGTGCCAAAGGCGTGGACACGCATGTCGAACGATTATGTCACTTGTATGGTCATGTGTGTGTGGTCCTCATCCCACCCTGTCACCCTCGAGCCAAGTCCCTCGTGCCCTTGACCCAGTCTGATTTGGACGCCGCCACACCCACCGTCACCCAGGTGGCATTTCGATTGGGTCGACAAATCCATCATCCCATCAGCCTCCAGTATATACAACGCAATTATCACGTGATCCAGCCTGCGTCCTTGGTGCTTGCCTTGGGTCATTTTGACGAATATCGCAAGCATCTGTTGGGCGGAACAGATTGGAGTGAGGTCATGGCTCAGCTATTAGGCAAACCCCTCTATGTGTTTGATGTGGATAGGGAACAATGGTCTCGGTGGAATGCCACCTCCCAAGAATATCAACCCTGTGAAGGCATGACTGTGGAACAAATCGCTCTACCCACCCTCCAAGACAAGACCGCCATTGTAGGGAGGCGTGAAGAAGACCAGGCCATCTATCCCACCCTGGAAGCTTTATTTAAAAACAACTAAGAACACACTGTCATAGACTAAACCACTTGTTTTTAATCTTATTGTACATCGACAACAATAAAATTCATGGCTGACATGACATTGATAATCAAGTCCAGTCGTTTCATCACTTTGTCGATCGTGTCATAGGCGGGCTTCCTGCTGCCAATCATGACGGGGCGTTTTCCTACGGGACAGTCCGGGATTTCACTCTTGTATCGCTCGATGATAAAGGCGATGCCCTCATTCATCAGGTTGTCCAGGTTCCGGGGCTGACGGGCCATTTCCGCCATCATGCCAATCTGAAACCAGAAAAAAGACTCTCAGCCATTTTTGTCAACCCATCACCACCAAAAACACTCTTTTCACTCACCGACAACCGGTGATCCATCATACGGTGGCATTGGTGACAACCATTTCTCCTGGGGGTATGCAAACGAAACACCACTTGGTTCCAGCGCCGGTCCTCGCCCAGATGTTGTGGCAAGCCTGTCAAATCGCATTTGGGCAACTCCTTGAATTCTCGCACCACCTTCTTTCGCCGGTCCATGGTGTAGAAGCAATGGACCCAAAACATGATTTTGACTTGCACCTCCAAGGGCAACACGTTGCCAAACGGCTTGTTCTGGGGATCGACCAACCCTCGGCAGTCCATGATGACAGCGCCAAGCATGAATGTGGTCTCTCCGCTCTGTTCCACCTTATTCATCTGTTCCTTGGACCAATCCCCGCCTCGCGCCAGGACCTTTTTCCATAGGAGAAAAAAGGGTACCCATGGGGGGTACCCCCTAGAGTCTCCTCTCGTGTTTAATCTCCCCACGTGATGTCTCTCCACCAATCAGCTCCTCTCGTTGATTCTCTAAATCACGTTGCGCGCCCAGTGTTGGCTCATTCCGCTTTGTTCAGTGTTGCTGTTCAACATGGTGAATTCACTCCAAGCCCTGGTGTTGTACTCCGTACACATCGCGATCCTGTTTGACATGTTAAAGATGCTACACCACCTCCCGATGGGCAAGGATTGTCTGCGCGCCCTGTTCAAGCGATGCACCCACGAAGAGCTGAGGGATTGGGCCAAAACGTTGCCGTGGGACCACCCTGTTTCCCGGAAACTCGATCATGAGGTCCATCGCCGCAGAATGGCTGGTGAGTCTTATTTTGCTTTATTTTTCCTTGCCAGGGCGTGGGGTCCCTCATACCCCCCTTTTTTTTCCTTGATTCATAGACGTGTTCCCGGGGGTTGATTTTCTACGAACAGTGCTGTGGCCTGCCCTCGACGAGCAGGACTCAAGTGGGCCGCGCGGTTTTGGGTTCCAACCTGTTCGTGTTAATTTTTGTTTGATAGATTCTTTGGATTTCATGGAAAATCAGCCTGTGTGTCACATTTATCAATGGGTCGCCCATCCTACCCACGGCGGGGTCTGCAACCATTGTGAGAGAATGATGGATGGTTTGAGGATAGATGACGTCATTGCTAGCAACCGGGAGGGCTCCCTAACCGAAGACGAGATTGTGGAGTTTGTACAGAATGGGGACCCCAACCATCGGGACTGGGACGATTGGCCTCTGCGCATGACCTTCCGGATTAATTCGTTTCTCCGGGCCCAGGGTCCCGTGGGTGAATCGGATTTGGCTGCCCTTGGTTTTTTAGATTATTAATTTTTTAATTTTTTCAGGCACGCAATGCCTCTTGCGTCATCACACGCAATGGATCCGCCCTTTGCAATTGGGGTTCTTTCGCACCAGTATTCCCATCCTGATTCGACTTTCCACCTCTTTGTAGGCTTTCATTATACTTTAAAACACTATGGAGGATGGATAAGACCCGTTCAACTGAGATGTCATTATAGTACTGTCAAATGTATAATCAGTCTTCATCAAACGTTTCAGATGTAAATTCCACTATTGAACAATGGGGGTGGATCCTCCCCTTGCAACACCGATGCTATATTTATAGTGTTCAACATCTCATTCAGTTCTGCAATCGCACTGCTTTTTAGGCACGCATGTCCACCTCAAGAACAACCGCTGGATCCGAGACCACATTGCTTACTTATTAATGAGCTTACAACATTATTATTAATTTTTTGTAGATTCGCATGCCATTCTCAGCACCCACCGGGTTCATGGTACCTCCGCTGCATGGTGTTTCCTCGGCAGTATCGTGCAGTGGTACACTGGATCAGGGGTCCCTCTTCCGTTTCCGAGTCCACTCAAATTACTCTGTTGTCGTTGTTATTTGAACTTTCGATTTACACGTGCCATGTTATTGGTGTGAGATGTTGCAAGGCATGGGATATCCACCCCGTTCTTAAAAATGTTTTTTTCTTTTCAGATTCTCGTTTTGTCATACGAGCCATTTATCTCCCTTCCCTTTTTCGGCCACTACCCAGGTGATGACCAATCACACGAGGAATAACGTACAAAATCTGACGGGAAAATTATATTTTGTCTGCAAACACTGTTGGATTTATTTACGTCACGTGTCCACCCTCCATGAACCCTGTCGGGGCTGTGCTATCATGAACAGCATGGGATGGGAATTCTGAACACCTGGCAGGGGGAGGTCTGCATGGTGGCGCCACCCCTGCT
>CALNXK010000078.1:267500-270000 GCA_942486035.1 Porites lobata | reverse complement strand
ATATATCATGAAATTTTAAGATACCAAGATTTTGAAAGATTTGATCAGTATGTGCATCGAAAGTGGTTTTAGCTATAGTTCTGATCACTCGTTTCTGTAAAATCTCAAGACGAATAAGGTTAGTTCTGTAAGTAGAGGCCCAAACTAAGTTGCAGTAAAAAAGGTATGGATAGACTAGAGAAAAATATAGTGTTCGTAAGGTTTTCGTGGATAAATAGAAACTGGATTTACGAATAATTCCTGTGCATTTAGAAACTTTATTGGCGACATGTGAGATTTCAGATTTCCAATTTAAATTTTCGTCCATGATTACTCCCAGGAAAACTGTTTCTTTTACTTGATCAATTTTTGACTATTAATTAAAAGTTGAATAGTTTGATTTGTACGCTTTTGGGATGGTTTAAATGCAATGAATTTGGTTTTTTCAAGTTTAATGAAAGCCTGTTAGCTCTAAACCATATTGACAACTTATTTAGTTCAGCGTTCAGTATATTAGTAAGGCAGTCTTTATCCTTGTGAGACACAAATACGTTTGTATCATCGGCAAATAGTATCAGTTGTAATATTGTTGACGTGTTGATTATATCGTTGATGTAGAGTAGAAAAACAAAGGCCCTAGTATTGAACCTTGGGGAACGCCACACATGATATTAGCACGATACGAAACATAACCATTGTATTCTACAAATTGAAGTCTGTTGGAAAAATAGTTCTTAATCCATTTCAGAGCCAAGCCACGTATACCATAGTGTTCAAGTTTATCAAATAAGATGGAATGATTGACTGTATCGAAAGCTTTCGAGAGATCTAAAAAGACACCAACCGCTAATTCACCACGATCAATAGCTGATGAAATTTTTTCATGCAAATCAATCAAGGCAAGCGTCGTAGAGTGGTTTTTCCTGAAGCCGAACTGGTTATCACAGAGAATATGTAAATTAGTTAAATAATCATACAAACGATTATAGATGATTCTCTCTAGAAATTTTGAAAAGCTTGGTAGAACCGAGACAGGCCTATAGTTAGTGAATAGTGACTGGTCATCAGCTTTAAACAGAGGTACCACACGAGCTATTTTCATTTGATCTGGTACAATGCCATGAGCGATCGATAAATTCATAATGTGAGCCAGAGGTCCCGAAATGATTTGAATGGATTCCTTAATTATAGACATTGGAATATTATCATATCCAGCCGCTTTCCCGGAAGCAAAAGATTGAGCAATGGTAATAATTTCATCCTCTGTTGTTGGGCTAAAAAAGATTGATTCTCGAAATGATCCAGATAGAAAATCTTTATGTGAACAAGGAGGAGGCTGTATCTTCTTTGCGAGGTTGGGACCAATACTAGAGAAGTAGCTGCAAAACCTATCTGCTACTTCCACTGGATCAGAAATCTCCTGACCGTCTGACTTAAATATTGTATTTAATTGAGGCCTCGACTTTTTTCTATTTAAGACTTCGTTTAAAATTTTCCAGGTCGCATGTGTATTTGATTTAGCGTCTTCCAATTTCTTTTCATAATACCGACACTTAGCCAAACGCAAGGTGTGATTCAATTTGTTCTTGTATCTTTTGTAGAGTGAACAATTGTCGACTGTTGGAACTTGAAGATATTTTTTGTAAAGTTTATTCTTTGTTTTAATTGATTTAAGAAGAGCTTTCGTTAACCACGGTTTTTTAAAGCGCCTCTGCTTTCTAGTCGCCTTCTTGAGAGGGAAGCAATCGTTATAAATCTTTGTATACATTTCATGAAAGCGTTTGTACGCAATATCTGGCTCATCACAAGTTTTAATCGAAGACCAATCAACAGCTTCTAGTTTCTCAACAAAAGTAGGAATATTATTCGGATTCTTATCTCTAATAAAGAAGGGGTCTTGTCGACATCGATTTACCGACGTGTTAACGTTATCTGAATGAATTGAGAAGACGGGTAGATGATCTGAAATGTCAGTAATATATATATATATAACATAACATGACACATGTTATATAACAGAACATGACATATGTCATAACATGACACATGTTATATAACGTAACATGACACGTTATATAACGTAACATGACACATGTTATATAACATAACATGACACATGTTATATAACAGAACATGACATATGTTATATAACAGAACATGACATATGTTATATAACATAACATGACATATAATATATAACATAACATGACACATGTTATATAACATAACATGACAGATGTTACATAACATATTATAAAATAACTGAGATAGTACGCGTGATCTGATTGGTCAAAAACCTATGGTTTATTATACCGGTAAACCCATAGAAAAAGGCATCCGGACCACGAGCTTTAAACAAAACCCACTATTGATCTGCAAACAACGATCTTAGAAAGGCTGAAAACAGAACAAGTTACTTACCCAGCCCTTCTTAATATTAAAAGCGTTGGTTTCCACATTTTATTACTGGGGGTCACAATTTGCGAGTGCCATAGCTTTAGAAGTTATAACTGAGTACAAA